>CM060308.1:90807776-90872776 GCA_030674185.1 Monoplex corrugatus
TAGGGCCGTAGACAATGAGTTCCACTTTATTTCTGAATATTCTAAATTCCTTCATGATTGGTCGAAGGCTATTCCACAAAAATATCTGTCATTTGAATCATTTTCTTGTTCATTTCTGCAAGGAAATAAGAGAAATTGAAATTAGCAAAATTTTTCAGTTCTTAAATTGTATAGTTATGTTCTGAATATTTCAGAATTCTGTCATAAGACAGTTTCACATGTGTGGTTTTTTTTTGTTTTGTTTTGTTTTTTTTCTATTGGATTTTATACATTTTTTTCTGTTAATCTCATTGGATTTTCATTTTATTTGCTATTATTCTCAATGTCTCAATTGGGGCTATTAAACATTTAACATTGAATGTTGTGTTTGTGTGTTTTTTTGCGTAGAAATCTGTTTGATATTGTTTGCTAAAATTCTGAAGGAATCGTCTTTCAAATTCTTCCTTTATAAGTCACAGAATTGGAAGTGAACTTCCACTGAGCCAGGCGCAAGTGGAGAGTATGCATTTGCAAGGATTTCTTGCTTTTTAACTGACACCAGTGGTTTTATTGTTGTTGTTGTTGTTTTTTCTCTGTTTCTCATATGAGTAAATTGAGTAACTATCATGGACTGAAGTATAATGCATGAGTTTAAAAGGACTAAATTTTTATACACCTGTTTTTATTTGTTACTGAATGATAAATGCATAACCTATGAATGTGTTCATTGTTTGTCGTACAGATGTTTGTATGTTTATGTTGTTTACGATGTTTATGTTTATTGTTTGTTTACAGATGTTGGGTGTATGTTTATTGTTTGTTTACAGATGTTGGGTGTATGTTTATTGTTTGTTTACAGATGTTGGGTGTATGTTTATTGTTTGTTTACAGATGTTGGGTGTATGTTTATTGTTTGTTTACAGATGTTGGGTGTATGTTTATTGTTTGTTTACAGATGTTGGGTGTATGTTTATTGTTTGTTTACAGATGTTGGACCCGTCACAAGCCCAATGGGAAGCTGATCGTCCATTGAGTGAAAAGTTAAAAGTGCGACAAGGAGAGGTCTTTGACCCCATTCCTCCACCTCTGTTACGCAAGGTGTGAACATGTTTATTTTTTCTTTTGCCCGCGTCAAGTAAAGAGTTTAATTCAACTGCTAGCAGGCACGAATAATTCATTTGATTTGTGCATGTGTGTGTGTGAGTGTGTGTAAGTAAGTGAAGATGTGTATGTGTGGATTTTTCTTATTTCTTTTATTCAGTATATTTCAATAAATTGACAAAATATATATTTACATATCATATTGACAGATACATGAATGTGTGTGTGTTTTGAAAAGCATTTAGGTTTTTGAATGTTTGTATGGACACAATAAATTATTTTTCAAATTTGCTTTTTTTTCGTTTTGTTTTGTTTTTTTGTTGTCCATTCTGACTTTACTTTGAATGGTTTAGCATTTCATATATTATAATCATTCTTGGTTATTTTTTTCAGTTGACATCAGTGATTCAGTTTTGAATTACATCACTGGAAACTCTTCAGTTAACAGTGAAAATTTTCTGATGTGTGTGTGTGTTTACAGTACATAGGCTATGCCAGGAAATATGTACACCCCAAGATAGGCCCAGATGCTGCTAAGGTGTTGCAAGTAAGTAAAATCTTTCTTCAGATGTGAAAATTTCAAGATAACGTCGCAACTTTCAGTTGTCCATTTAACAGACAGAAATCTGGTAAAAAAAGACATACTTTAGATTGGGATACCAAAACTGTCTTCATGTATTTCTTAGTTGTGTATTAATGATTCTTTGCCCAGTGTGGGCACAGCCCAAAAGAATATCATGAATACATAACATTAAATTAGAAAGATGTTTTATGTGGTCACAGTGACTGCATGTATACAACGTCTAGCTTATTAGAGGGGAAGAAGCTGCAGAATGGCAGAGTGGGGGAACTCCAACTCGTTCAGTGGGCAGGACACAGGTCCTTTGATTGGAAATTCCGGGTTTGAAACTATTGGAAATCTGGTGGGTAAAGGGTGGAGGTTTTTTTTTTTTATCTCTAAGGTCATCAGATTTGCTAATGCCTGAATTTCTTGAATACTCATGCAGAACATCAATTTTTTTTTTTTAATCTCCAAGGCACTAGGTCAGCAAACCTTGCAACATTTTATTGTGTGAAATGCCGTGATACTCTCCTTTGAATATGTGTGTACTTAACGGCCCACTCCTTAATGAAGCTAAAAACATTAAAAGCTACCTTTCACTCCCTCACGCTATCTGCCAGCTTCCTGTGGGAAGCTGTTGGATATGGTGAGGGAGTGACAGGGTTGTTTTGCACCTGGCAGATAGGGTGCGAAAGTGAAAGAGTTAACGATGAGCTAAAACACCATCCATGCATGTTAAATGACCATTCATATATTCAAGTGGAGGAGTAACAGCCCGCAAGCATCAAAAGAAAAGGAATAAATGAAAATGTTGTCAATGAATCAAACATATAACAAAGTTATTGAAGAAAGCAAGTTACCATACAGGTCTGTTTTGATGGAGCCCTCTTCAAGAGTTTTTGCTGTCTTGTTTTGTCCACACACTTGTGAACAAAATCCAGAATTGCCTTGCAAGATAAATATCCCTTCTTCAGTGTGAAACTGGACAGATCAAGACAAATTTCCAAAATTTATCCTGAGGCAACAACAACATTGCATGGCACCTATGATATTAATGTGTAAAAAAATGGAGACATCATCTAGAGAAACTGAAACTGAATCTTGAGGCTGGTTGGCTTGTGTCGGGATGATTCATCTGTTACCTTATGTTCTCTGTTTTTTTGTGACGTTTTTTATGTTCAAAGAAATTCTACCTGGATTTGCGCAAGCATCACCACGCTAAGGACAGCACGCCGATAACCACACGGCAGCTGGAGTCTCTGATTCGTCTCACTGAGGCCAGAGCTCGCCTTGAGCTGAGAGAGGTGTCTACTGCTCACGATGCTGAAGAGGTTGTGGAGATTATGAAGTACAGGTGTGTAGTACTGTTCATGTGTTCCTTTTCAAAATATTACATATGATGGTGATAATGATGATGTGATAATAATGATAATAATGGTGATGGTGATGAAAATGATGGTTATGATGATCATAATGATGATGGTAATCATTGTGATGATGCAAATGTAAAAGATATTTAGTAGTTGTAATAATCCTCATCTTCCTGTATGCATGTGAGACGTGAACCTTCACAGTGGATTCGTAAAGATGAATTCAAGCCATGGAAATGAAATGTTATCACAAATACTAAACTTCAGACACTGATCATATCACAAATACTAAACATCAGGCAGAGATCATATCACAAATACTAAACATCAGACACTGATCATATCACAAATACTAAACATCAGACACTGATCATATCACAAATACTAAACATCAGGCACTGATCTTATCACAAATACTAAACATCAGGCACTGATCATATCACAAATACTAAACATCAGGCAGAGATCATATCACAAATACTAAACATCAGACACTGATCATATCACAAATACTAAACATCAGACACTGATCTTATCACAAATACTAAACATCAGGCACTGATCTTATCACAAATACTAAACATCAGGCACTGATCATATCACAAATACTAAACATCAGGCACTGATCATATCACAAATACTAAACATCAGACACTGATCATATCACAAATACTAAACATCAAATACTGATCTTATCACAAATACTAAACATCAGACACTGATCTTATCACAAATGAACAAATGCACCAAACCACCAAGCAGCACATTCAATCATATGAAGATCTGCTGACATCAGTTAAGAAAAGAAAATTACATTGATGTAGCCATGTAACAAGATCCAATGGCCTTGCTAAATCAGTCTCCAGGAAACCGTTTAGGGAGAAGAAGACAGAGAAAAACAGTGGAAACCATGTGCATTTGCAGAGACCATGGCTTTGGCACACAACCGACAGAGTTGGAGAAATCTAATAAAGAAATCTTTAATGTGCTGCCCCTGTGACTCTTCATGGAGTTAAGTGATAAGACAGAATTACGCAGAAGAAAAAGAAGAAGAATGTTTCAATACCAGTGGAAGCTCAGAGTGGTTGTCAAGACTTTGCCAGCATATAGCGTTTATAATATTATGCAAACTTTTGGCATATGCCTTGATTATTCTGAATTTCCTTTCCGGTCATGTAACTTTATCAGAGCTACTTCTATTGCGTACGGAAATGTTCAGGGTATGGAGGCACAGTCTGGAGAAAACTGAAACAAAGCATGTATTTTGAGTGTATTTTGACAAAGATGGTAAGGCTAAGATGTTGACAGTCTGACAATCTGTATACCCACAGCAGACCAAGGTAAAAGAACTGCTATCAATGCTCAGTGTTTCTCTTTGTGAACATGCATGCATGTATGTGTGCATACACAGACATGCGCGCACACACACTCACATACATGCATGCATACACACACGCACACACATATGCGCACACACACATGCACGCACGCGCGCGCACACGCACACACACACACACACACACACACACACACACACACACACACACACACACACACACACCACACACACACACACACACACACGCACACACTCATGCAAATTCTTGCATGTCCTTCCTTTTTCTGACACATACACTCTTCATGACGGTGAGCAAATTTTACATCCATCACAAAGCAAAAAACTTAATTTTCTTTTCCAGGTTTTTCTTTTTTCTTTTTCTTCAGTGAGGTACGGTGTACATTTTGTGATGTATATAACCCTGATATGGCTCTACACAGTCGGCTGGGCTTTAAGCAGCAATAACAATAACATAACAATATTGAGCCAGCTGGTGGGGTTGCATGCTGGTCAGACGCATATGGCTGTATGCAGTCGGCTGGGCTTTAAGCAACATCTCTGATCGCAGCTGGTCTTGTTGACAGCTCTTTTCAAACAACACATCCCACAGGTGATAACTGTGTTTGTGATGTAGGGGCATGGTCAGGGCCTAGGTCTGACTCTGGTACTTCAATATGGGGGAAGATTTTGGCTTTTGTTTCAATTTGAGTGTTTCAGGAGTAAGGCAAGATGATTAACAACTGATATTATTTGCTGTTTGGATTCTGATGAGAATTTTGCTTTTGTTTTAGTTTGGGTGTTTCAGGAGTATTGTTATTGTTATTTTTGGTCAAAGCCCAGCCGACTGTGTAAGCCATATCAGGGCTATAACCATTTCAAAACATGCAACATTTCAATAGGTAAAAAAGGAAAAGAAATTTAAGTACACATATCAATACATCATGCACATAATCTTAGGAAATGCCCCTGGCATTGACCACTCCATCCAGTTTATCACACAGGGGATTTAAAAAACAAACTTGAACAGAAATTGAAATATACCTAAGAACACTAAAACGTATGTAAAAAAAACGGGCGTAAATTACCTAAAACTGCTTCCACGTATCTCATTTCCCTACAGCTAAAAATGCACTTAATACATGTATTCAATTGTCAATACTAAGAGAAAGTATGCAAGACTTTATTGAATACGTACAGGTGAATGGAAAGCAAGGCAGAAAATGATAGGAAAAAATTACAAATAGCAAAGGACCAAGGCAGAAACAAAGAGAGTGATAGAAAAGAGGAAGAATTTCAGAAGGTGGGGATACTATTTATACTGAAAGAGCCCCTGGCACCCCTATGGGAGACATAGGGCAAGTTGATGAATAGCTGATATTGTTTGCTGTTTGGATTGTGATTTCAGTCTAGCAATGTCATGGAGTAAGCCTGCATGACTGTTTTGTTGTTTCAGCATGCTGGATGTCTTCAGTGACCAGTTTGGACTCCTGGACTTCCAGCGATCACAGCATGGGTCTGGCATGAGTGGACGCTCACAGGTGAAGGGATGACAGAGTAACAGATCAAAAATATGATAAAATAACGATGATAATAATAATAATGATACTAATGATGATGGTAATGATGATAATAAAAATAACGATAAAATAATGATAATAATAATAGCAATGATAATGATACTAACTATAATGGTGATGATGATAATGATGGTGATGATGATGATAATGAAAATAATGATAAAATATTGATAATAATGATAATGGTAATGACACTAATGATAATGGCGATGATGATGTGGTGGTGATGATGATGAAGCATTTCTGTAGCACACTCTTCTAACATAATCTGGCAAAGAAACATGTCAAACCGTTGCTCCTGCTTGTCAGCTGTTTGATATGTGAATCAAGTTAACTACAACCGCTCAACTGAATAGAAACCAAAACTTCATGAAAAGAAGAGAATGTGTATTAACTGTTGCCACAACAAGTTGAAAAAAACAACAAAAAAACGTAGGCAAATTTACAGCCAGTTGAACTTCTGTTAGCCAAGACATAATCTCTGTAATGTTGCATTCACACTGTCATCTGCAGAGGGGATGGAAAGAGAAATGTGTGTGTTGAAGATTAGAATTAGATTTGATTGTTCAGATACTTTACAGACTATAGTTTTACAAACACTAGACACTCATCTAGTTTGTGTATGTGGTATTCTGTGTGTGTGTGTGTGTGTGTGTGTGTGTGTGTGTGTGTGTGTGTGTGTGTGTGTGTGCACAAGTGTGTGTTCGTTCGTTCTTAATTTAACGTCTTTTCACTATAAGTGATTTTAGACGGTAGGTGTGTGTGTGAGTGAGAGTGTGTGTTGTATGTGTATGCACATGTGTGTGTGTCACTGTGTGTGTGTGTGAGCGCATGTATCTCTGTGTGTGCGCACGTGAGTGGGTGTTTTTCTTTCCCCCCGCTGCCACTTCCATGTCAATCAACTCTTGTCATCCATGCAGCACTTTGTCCCGATACTGTGAAAGATCAGCTAAACATGGAGTGGTGCATTTTGTATTAGATGCTCGCTCCATGTGTGTAGCTGATGTTAACAGACTGTGTGTGGATAATGTTAACAGACTGTGTGGATGATGTTAACAGACTGTGTGTGTGTGTGTGTGTGTGGATGATGTTAACAGACTCTGTGTGGATGTTGTGCAGCCCAAGAAGTTCGTGGCGGCCCTACAGAAGGTGGCAGAACAGACGTACAACTCTATCTTCACCATACAGCAGATGCGACAGATCTCTAAAGTAGGCGCTCGTGATACTGTGTGCATGTGTTTGTATGTGTGTGCGTGTGTGTATGTGTGTGTGTGCATATATGTGTATGTATGCCCATGCACTTGTGTGTGCATTTGTATTCACATGCATGCCCCTGTGTGCGTGTTTGTGTGTGTGTATGTGGGTGTTCGTTCGTTCTTTGATTTAACGTCTTTTCACTATGAGTGATATTAGACGGTGTGGGTGTGTGCGCATGTGTGTGTGTGTGTTTGCATGTGTTCCCATTTTGTTATAACTGAAAAGGTTTTTTTTTCCTCTTTTTATGTCAACAGATCAATCATTGAAAAAAAATGTCATATTTTAATTTGTTGAAGAGCTCTCAGTTTTTAAAGGCATATGGTAATGTAGGCCTACTGGTTCTTGTAATGCCCCAAACATTGAAGATATGTCAAAAATATATTTTTTTTTTTTTGGCAGTAAATTTTATTACATGTAGGATTAGCATTAACCAGTTAGAGAGGAGCTTTTTATGGCAGGTTCTCGATTACTCATAGCTGAAAATGGAGATTATGTGGCATAGTTTTACTGTATTCCATCATTACTGGAGTTGATATGCAGGGTTAAGTTTAAAAATCATAATAAGATAAAAGGGGAATAAAAGACACTCATCAGTCTGGGGAACTCTCTGGGATCCACAGATTTCTGAGATTTCTAGCCTAATTAAGTGAGAGGGAAAACAAACATCTGAGAGAGAGATATGTGGTGGGTAAAAGAGAAATTTTGTGAAGCCCTTGATTACTCCCCATCCATTACCCTATCCAGTTTTTCTGATGCAGATTTCCATATTACTTCCAAGTCATTTGCTTCTCTGGACTTTTGTAGTGTACACAGTACTTGTGCATCAGATCAGTGCATTATTAGGGACATCCATCAGTAAAGGTGATTTTTGTCATCCATTTTTTAAAGAAACAAAAGAGATTTTACCTTAAGCAACAAGGAAAGACTTGTGATTTCACAATGTCATGCGTGTCATGCATTGTTAATTGTGTTGATATATTCAGAGCCTGGAATTCGTCGCGGAAACGAGGATTTCCGCGGAAATCAAAATCGAAAATCGCGCAAAAAAATATTTTTCGCGTTAAAAAAAAATCTACGACCATACTTAAAAAAAAAGAAAAGAAAAAAACAGCTGATCGGTGGAGCAGACGATTTTCGCGCGAAATGATCTGCTGTGTATGATGGATCCTGATCTTGTGCCCAATGTTTATTAAATACTCTTTTGACTGATATTCATTGTGATTTTCAGTGTGTTAGATGCCTTTAAATTTGTCTCCAGAATGCCTCAGAATGCACAGATTTTAGTCTTGATTTAAAAAATTTTCCGGGGGAGCATGCCCCCGGACCCGCCTAGAAGTTTCCTCTTTTTTTTTTCTTAGCAATTCCAGGCTGTGTATATTTGAGGTGGGTTCAGTTGTGAAGAAGTGGTGATGGGGCTGGAGTGAAAATCTACGAAGGTGGGCAGCTCTGATTAGAGTTTCAACTTACACTCGAAAAGCAAACATGGCAGGAATGGCATGTTATGTACTTTGTGAAAAGGAGATGACTTTCATCAGTTGTGGATTATCAGTGCTTTTTGAACACAAGCATTTTAAAAATCAGTGTTGAGACCACACAAGAATCTTCAGAAATGATCCGATTCAATTTCAGCTGAGTAGTCTTGGGTCCCTCACTGGGTGTTTGCCAACCCTGGATTTCTCCAGAATCTAGCTGGCCCTGGGCCCTGGCGTTTTTTCGAAAGATATCTTGAGTCAGCTTTTCCCCAGCTTGTGTAGCTTGCTGTTAACTCCAGACTTGTCCAAATGCACATGACGTAGCATTGTCTTGACTCACACTGTGTCATGTGTCTGCCTCCACAGGACATCGGACTGCATGTGATGGACTTTGAGGGGTTCATCAGTTCACTCAACAACCAGGGCTACCTGCTGAAGAAAGGAGCTAAAGTCTACCAGCTACAAACCTTTGGATATTGAAAACAAACAGCAATCTATAAACCTCTGGGTACTGAAAATCAACAGCCAGTTATGAATATGTGGATAGTTTGACGTTTAAAACCAAAGGCTGCACAGGATAGGCTAGTGGTTAATGATAATAATAGCTGGACGTTTAATCTGCACTTTTTATGAAGCGCAAAACACTTTACAATTTACAACTCTTTAATCAGACAGATGTACACACATGCACGTACTCATGCAGCACCACACACATGCACACACATACGCAAACAGACACACTTACATACATTTACAAGCGTGCGAACACACACACACACACACACACACACACACACACACACACACACACACACACACACACACACACACACACACACACACACACACACACACACTCTCTCTCTCTCTCTCTCTCTCTCTCACACACGCTCACACAACCTGATAACACAACAAAGTTTCCAAAAATATGTCAGTTGCACAGGACGATTAAGGAAACAGGCGCTGATGATAGAACTACTGCACAAGAAACGTTTTGAGATTTGGAAAAGAAACGTTTGAGATTGGATTTGAATGAAGACAGTGATGGAGTATGTTGAATAGTGGAAGGCAGTGAGTCCAACTTTTAACAGAGAGGAATTAAAAACTCTGCCATCATTCTTAGAATGCTCACACCTAAAAGTGTAGGTTACTTTTTTCCCAGTTGATCGTCCATTTTACAGGAGATGATGCAATGCTCCATACAACATGTAGAGCCCAGCACTGGCAAACACTGACAATTTCAGTTTTTCTGATGCTCTAGATGCCATGTGATGGTAACTTTTGCCCAGTCTGAGCGTCGAACTCATGACCCCTGTGTTAACAGTATGGCGCCCCAGTCAACTGAGCTAACGCTGACAGCTACATTTTACCAAGTAATGCCTGCATGTGAGTAGCATGTTTGTACAAATTCTCCTGCTCTTATTTTCTGTGGGTAACACAACAAAACATTTTTACATTTTCACAACTACACATGTTCTGGATCAGTCTTTTCCATGCTGGTTGCAGCTGTTGATGATATGATTGGCTGTGAAGTAGAAATTGTGTGAGAATAGGTACTTGACTCAAGATACTTGACTCAAAGAAACCATATATTTCGTGGCGCCACTTAATTCCAGGCTAGCTACAGTCTGTATTTTCAAGCCCTAAGTGTCACACTGTTCTTTGACTTCTACCATCAAACAACAACAAAGAGTCTGAGTTTTACCCATGGAGAACAAAATGTAGAAGTCACTAAAACTGCTACTTAAACAACAGTTTTCCAGTAAAGTAGTGTGTGTGCATAGGGAAGGAGTGGTACAGCTGGATTATGTATGGAAAGAGCTTACATGTGATGTAGGCAAACGTTGTTACCATATGGATACTGACTTGGTTTGAACACACCATGGCCCTGAGAGAAGTTGAAGTCTTCAACTCCTCACTTCCCAGTTACTCCCCTTGTTATGGGAAAACCATTGGTTTGTTTGTTTGTTTGTTTGTTTGTTTGTTTGTTTGTTTAACTGTACAAACTTTTGGATATTGATGATGAAGGCAAGAAGGATATCCTTGTGATTCTGAAAGCCTAGATTAACATATCTGACCATGCTCAGTTTGTTGCTTGTGGACTAAGTAAATTTGACTGGCAGTCAGTGCTATAGGTTGCATCACGTACAATCCTTTCACATGCTAGTTTCTGAACACATTTGCTGAAAGCTAGCTGTGAAATTGTTAAATGATTATTGCTTGATACATTGTGAAGTTGTCTTTTGCATCCCATATTGACCCCAGGTCAGCTTAACAAAGAAACCTATCAAGAAACCTATCATCAGGTTTTTCTATGGCATCTTACAGCTGGCATTTCCAGTGTTAGAAAAATGTCTGTCAGGTGATGGGTGACATCATCGTGTTACTCGATGAAGTGCTAGAAATAATGTCAATAATAGATCTGATGAAAACAGAATGAGACTGTTCTTTATGCCCTTTCCCCTAATATGTTATGATGGGACAGAACATACTGTAAAGAAAAATTTAGTTTTTAGACCTGTCAGCCATGTTTTAGTTTTAATAACTGTGAACATAAGTTCAAATCAATTGACTAAAATATACAACACTAGTTACTGAAAGGTTTTGTCTTCTCAGTTATATCAGTTACAACATTGTTAGTTATCATGTAGACACAGTGAAATAGTTACCATGTTGGCACTGTGAAAGAGAATCCACCACTGGCAAAACATGCACATCTGCAATGACTGTACAGCTAGCACAAGTGTGTGTCAGTTGGGAAAAGGCTCATTCTCATTGCCTGCATCATGATAGCATTAAATGTGTACATTTGTCTCGGAGAGGGAAAGGTGAAGTAGTGAAGGGGTGGGGGGAGATGAGCGCTGTTCTCATTGTGCTGACCCTTAACAGCACTTGACATCTCCAACACCTCTTTTTCAAATGACCATTCAGTTTGTGGGGAATGATTTTTGTTTTTTTGATTCATCTCTGGATATTGGAGGTTGGTGTTTGTTCAAGAGGGATATATTGTACATTGTTAGGTCCATATGCACTCCACCCAAATCTGTCAGCTGTTATCTAGCAGACTGCTTGAGTCTGCACCAAACCCTGGCAAGATCTTGAAATATCCATTGTCTTTGGATGTTGACAAGCACAAAGGGCTGGCAACTGCAGGCAAACTGGCCTCTGTGGAAGGAATCTGTTTTCTGTGGCCTGCTGTCTTAGTTGGCCTGACACACTACAAGAAAGGAGTGAAGCCTGCCTATTATGGTTAGCGGTACAGTGAATGATAATTCTTGCGACGTGAATCACTCTGCCACTGACTTGGAATCGGCTGCTGAACTGAGTTGGCTTTGGTTTGACTAAGGCAACAAAGTGGCGAAATTGTTTCTTTATTCTCTTTGTTGCCAAAAGTTGCATTCAATGAATAACTGAAAGAATATGTGTACGTGCACTCACACACATACATGTGCACACAAATTTACACACACACACACACACACACACACACACACACACACATAGACACACAAATGTGTAAAACACATACACACACACACACACACACACACACATGTGTGTGTGCAGTTCAGTTCCTTTACGCCATGTGGCTGTAGATCATGTCACGAGGTGTAAATGTTTTGTTATCAGTTCATTTTGGAACAGTTTTGTATAGTCATCTGGAAAGTGTGATTGCTATATTTTTAATTAGAAATTGACTTAAATTTTGAATTATTTTCAGATGAGTTGTGTGTTTATTTCTCCTTAAATTTTGTGTGTGCAAAATGTAGACTTTTTCCCAAGAAGAGAATGCCACCATGGTGCTGGGCTTTTCTTTTTGTTCCAAGTTTCCCGTCTGTGTAAAAGCATACATTGTTTCTTCTTTGCGCCTGGTGTTACTTTTTTATTATCTTATTATTTATTTTGTTCTTTTTGTTGTTTTCTGGCGCTGTACTTTTTTCCTGATGTATTTGTGCTTGTTGCTATGCTCAGACTGTGCAGGCGGTACATTATTGCACAGTCTGCATACTTCATCTTTAGCGGGTGTGCATGCTGAGAGTTTTCATGTTTCCTTAAGTCACCTGATATGACATGATTTACAGGATCTTTAGTATGCATACTTGATGTTCTCTGTGCATATACACACAAAGTGGATTTAGGCACTAACAGGTGCACACATCCATTGACCAGGGGGATTGGAAAAAATGTCCGCCCGTTACCCACCAGGTGGGAGGTACCCATGCACCATCGCACGCAGACGTTCTGGTGGGAAATGTGATGTTTTGCTCAATTGACCACCATGCCCATCTGCACATGTTCATTATCATCATCATCATCAAGTGCCTTGCCACATGGCGTTGGCAATCATGGCCCTCATTATACATCTGTCCCTTGTTGCTGCAAACACATCTTCCACCCTCTCTGTCCTCAGCCTCTCAAGTCCATCCAATATTTTTCGTCTGGGTCTACCTGGTACTCTCTTTCCCTCCAGCTTTCTGCACATGTTGTGATGACAAATTACCAAAAAACATTCTAGAAGACATCTGGATACTCCAGGACTTTTAACTAACAAGACTAAAACTAGATTGAGTCGATAATGTGATGAAACTGGTGTACATTTTCTTCAACAATTGTGATGAATACAAATAGTGCTGACACAGAAGGAGAAGGGTTTGCGTTGACTGAAATTATTGAAAGCATGACTGTGTGGAGCCAGACTTGAGAGATTGGAGTTGGGTGTAGGGGTTGCAGAAGTAGAGGGTTTATTCATATCTCTCTGTCTGTCTCTCTCTCTGTCTCTCTCTCTCCTCTCTCTCTCTCTCTCTCTCTCTCTCTCTCTCTCTCTCTCTCTCTCTCTCTCTATCTCTCTCTCTCTCTCTCTATGACCATTCAGTTTGTGGGGAATGATTTTTGTTTTTTTGATTCATCTCTGGATATTGGAGGTTGGTGTTTGTTCAAGAGGGATATATTGTACATTGTTAGGTCCATATGCACTCCACCCAAATCTGTCAGCTGTTATCTAGCAGACTGCTTGAGTCTGCACCAAACCATGGCAAGATCTTGAAATATCCATTGTCTTTGGATGTTGACAAGCACAAAGGGCTGGCAACTGCAGGCAAACTGGCCTCTGTGGAAGGAATCTGTTTTCTGTGGCCTGCTGTCTTAGTTGGCCTGACACACTACAAGAAAGGAGTGAAGCCTGCCTATTATGGTTAGCGGTACAGTGAATGATAATTCTTGCGACGTGTGTATGTATGTATGTTTGTATGTATATGTATGTACTTGTATATATATGCATGCATATGTATGTGTATATATATATATAATATATATATATATATATATATATATATATATATATATATGTATTATATATATATGTATATCTATATTTAGAGAGAGAGAGATAGTGTTACCCCTCATGATAACTTTATCAACAAACACACCACTGAAGCACACACACATATGTATGGAAGCCAAAGCCAGACTGATCAACAGTCTCCATCATCCATCAGTGTAAGACCCGGACTTTCAACAAAATCCTGGAGCGAAAATTCATAACTTTTGAGATGACACGTCTCCAGTGAACAGCAGAAGGGAAAACCAGAAGGGATTGGATCAGAAAGGATGAGATCAGACAACTAGCTGTTACAACATCTATCAACCAGTACATAATGGATCAATGCATGAGGTGGTTTGGTCACCTGACAACATTTTGGTCCCGTGATAAGAGATTCAGTTTCAATTTCTCAAAATGATGTCTCTGCGCTCGGAATGAATTCCATATGCGCTAACATCACAGGTGCCGTGTGATGGTGATCATGGCACAAGTATTACGCCTGCACATAAACCCATGAACTAATAAGAGAATACCGGTCAACCATTTGGCCCTGCAAGCCTACAACACCAGGTAGGCCTACTCGGGCTCCAGAGGCAGATGAAGACCATACTGGCAGTGGATTGATGTAGTCTCAGATACGCTCCGCTGTCACAATGTGCAAAGTCAGAACAAGATTGAGGCAGTAGAAATGTGGCTTCTATATTCCACTGACAGCAAAGAAAACAGACAAGACCAACTTACAAAGAGGCAAACACAAAAAAACTCTTTTTGTGTTTGCCTCTTTACAAGTTCATGAAGAAGATACAGGAAAAGACAAGCAACATTTATAGGAAATTTTATGAGGCAATAGAAATTTGAGCATTTAGTCACAACAGGAAAGCTGGAGGGAAAAAGAGCATCAGGTAGGCCAAGGGAGAATAATATTAAACGGATCTGCGGAACAATTGGTAACATCACGTGAGCTAAGACCATTCCTCAGAGAACACTTGATAACATCACATGGGATCTCAAAGACCATTCCTCGGGGAACAATAGATAACATCACGTGGGCTCTCAAAGACCATTCCTCAGGAAACAATGGATAGTATCATGTGGGCTCTCTAAAACCATTCCTCGGGGAACAATAGATAACATCACATGGGTTCTCTATGATTATTCCTCAGGGAACAATAGATAACACCACGTGGACTCTTTAAGCCATCCTGTATGAAGCAACTAATGCAGGCGAAGAGAAGACAGACAGCCAGAGGAACAGATGGGCTGACCTCGAAGTGGCAGTATTGCTGAATAGACCAGGAAAATGTGTTGCTGATGTCCAGCCACTTGCCCATATTCGCCATAACTGAGGTCAGCTGGTTCAGTGATCATAAGTGCAGCCCCTCCCTCCCCCCATCCACTGGCCTGCTTGTCAAGTTAAGATCAGTAAGTGGTAAAGTCCTTGATACCCGATGAATATGGAATTACAAATTGATCGCCTGATTACCCCCGACTCAGAACGCTTTATGTGTTTTTGTTTCGTGAGATCTGATACAGAGAATCGAACTCATTACATTGATGAACTCTTTTCTGAACCTTTGCCCCGTCAGGCAGTACAGATAAAAGTTCACAGAGTGTTTGAAATAGGCGAAAGCGACGACGAAAGTTTGCAGAAAATAGTCAAAAGCCAGCTCATAAATGTCCTTTGGATTAACGCTGCCAAAAAAGGTGAGTTGTGTTAGGTTCTTGACAGTAAGAGGCAAAGTGAAGACAATAGCGGACAAAGACACAACGAGAGCCGTGAGAGTGATGGAGTTCACTTTTTTCTGTCTCTCACTCTGCTGACTTTCTGTAGTAGCAAACTGGTCACCAGCTTCATTCACTGACGTTCTTAACTTCACCACAAGTACGATATTACTGATCATCAGACAGATGAAAGGTAGTATAGGAGAAAGAACAATGTCGATTTTGTACCAAACATCTTTAACAAACTGAATATAATCCGCCTTCTTTACACACAACCCATCTAAAACTTCCATTCCATACAGCAGTTGAGACCAAACCATGACGGACAAGACGACGATACTCGCAATAATGGCCCAGGATGTCTTTGCTGTACACATCACGTTCACACGATGTGGCCACACCACAGACATGGCCCTGTGTGTCACCATCACCACCACAAACCAAGTAGAGCATAAAGCAGCCGTGTTAATGATGAAAAGACCCATCTTACACGAAACATCGTGAAGTGCCAACACTCGGAACTCCGTCAGTGTAAAGATCCAGCTCCGAAGTGGTCCTGTGATATTGATACAGAGATCAGAGAAAGCTATACACAGAAAATAACGGTCTAAGCCAGAACGGTTGGACTGAAGTCTATGAAGAATGACCATGGTCATGACATTCCCAAACACACCCAGAATGAAAGCAAGGGGCTGACAAATGTTCGAGGTCCATAGTGAAACCTGAATTAGAGTCAGCGAGTAAAAATCGAAATAGTAGACTGATGTGTTAGAGTTTTTTGTTGTGAAATTAGACACTGTCGTGATCATGGTCCTGAACATCCAAGCCAATGTCTCTTCATAAAATCAGTACTCGATAGACACTTTGGAAATGTTGTTGTGAAGACTGTTTGTGACTTTCACATTAAGTCTGTATCAACGAAGTGATGGTTGTAGTTCAGGGCTGATCGACCAACTGGCTGAAAAAGTAAACACAGTTGGTAATTTCTGTGGACAGGATGTCTGCATAGAATCGATGAATGGTAGCCTGTAATCTAAATGCAATAACAATATTTAGCCTGTAGTCTGAATGCAATAACAATATGTATGGTAGCCCATAATCTAGAGACGATAATGAAGACAATAACAATGTCTATATGGTAACCTGTAATACAATTCCAATAATAATATGTATGGTAGCATGTAATGTGAATACAATAACAGTTGTAATGTAGTCTGTAATGTAAATGTAATAACAATATATATGGCAGCCTGTAATATAAATGCAATAATAATATGAATTGAAGCCTGTAATATAAATGCAATAACAACATGTATGGTAGTTTGTGGTGTAAATGTAATAACAACATGTATGGTAGTTTGTGGTGTAAATGTAATGACAAAATGTATGGTGGATTGTAATCTAAAGGTAATGACAATATGTATGGTAGCCTGTAGTCTAAATACATCAATAGTGTATATGGTAGCCTGTAGTCTAAATACATCAATAGTGTATATGGTAGCCTGTAGTCTGGATACATTAACAGTGTATATGGTAGCCTGTAGTCTAAATACAATAACAGTGTATATGGTAGCCTGTAGTCTAAATACAATAACAGTGTATATGGTAGCCTGTGGTCTAAATACAATAACAGTGTATATGGTAGCCTGTAGTCTTGATACAATAATAGTGTATATGGTAGCCTGTAGTCTAAATACAATAACAGTGTATATGGTAGCCTGTAGTCTAAATACAATAATAGTGTATATGGTAGCCTGTAGTCTAAATACAATAACAGTGTATAAGGTAGCCTGTAGTCTAAATACAATAACAGTGTATAAGGTAGCCTGTAGTCTAAATACAATAACAGTGTATAAGGTAGCCTGTAGTCTAAATACAATAATAGTGTATATGGTAGCCTGTAGTCTAAATACAATAATAGTGTATATGGTAGCCTGTAGTCTAAATACAATAACAGTGTATATGGTAGCCTGTAGTCTAAATACAATAACAGTGTATATGGTAGCCTGTGGTCTAAATACAATAACAGTGTATATGGTAGCCTGTAGTCTAAATACAATAACAGTGTATATGGTAGCCTGTAGTCTAAATACAATAACAGTGTATAAGGTAGCCTGTAGTCTAAATACAATAATAGTGTATATGGTAGCCTGTAGTCTAAATACAATAATAGTGTATATGGTAGCCTGTAGTCTAAATACAATAATAGTGTATATGGTAGCCTGTAGTCTAAATACAATAACAGTGTATATGGTAGCCTGTAGTCTAAATACAATAACAGTGTATATGGTAGCCTGTAGTCTTGATACAATAATAGTGTATATGGTAGCCTGTAGTCTAAATACAATAGCAGTGTATATGGTAGCCTGTAGTCTAAATACAATAACAGTGTATATGGTAGCCTGCAGTCTAAATACAATAACAGTGTATATGGTAGCCTGTAGTCTAAATACATCAATAGTGTTTATGGTAGCCTGTAGTCTAAATACAATAACAGTGTATATGGTAGCCTGTAGTCTAAATACAATAACAGTGTATATGGTAGCCTGTAATCTAAATACAATAATAGTGTATATGGTAGCCTGTAGTCTAAATACAATAACAGTGTATATGGTAGCCTGTAGTCTAAATACAATAACAGTGTATATGGTAGCCTGTAGTCTGAATACATCAATAGTGTATATGGTAGCCTATAGTCTAAATACAATAACAGTGTATATGGTAGCCTGTAGTCTAAATACAATAACAGTGTATATGGTAGCCTGTAGTCTAAATACAATAACAGTATGTATGGTAGTCTGTAATCTGAATATTATTCAGTGATAATATGTATGGTAGCCTGTAATGTGAATGTAATAACAATATGTATGGTAACATGTAATCTTAATGGAATATGTATGGTGGCCTGTAATGTGAATGTAATAACAATATGTATGGTAACCTGTAATCTATATATGCAATGACAATATGTATGGTAGCCTGTAATCTAAATGTAATTGCAATATGTATGATATTTGTAATCTAAATGCAATAACAGTATAATCCCTAAAAATTGTTTAACAAAGAACTTCATTCAGTTACAGTTTGGAATTTGCTCAAATGGGATTCATTCGTGAACAATCACATATGCGCTCCACATAAATCTGACAGTTAAACTCGGGTAGTCTCCTTCAGCCTGCAGCAACACGTGTGCCCTGGCAAAGTCTTGAAATGATGGACTGGGCGAGAATGAGACCTTAAATAAAGGTCAAAACTCCTGAGCCAACACTACTGGATCATTGAAATGGGCAGTTAGACAGGCGTAGTACATGTAGTAATATAAAGAGAACACCAGGTAGACCCAGGGAGAAAATATTGGACGGACTGGCTGGGTGGCTGAGCACAGAGAGGGTGAAAGATATGCTTGCGGCGACAAGGGATGATTACATATGGAGGGCCATGATCGCCAACGCCATGCGGCAGGGCACATGATGATGATGAGTGCATGTAGTCAAGTGGACAAGACGTCAGCTTCCACCCCAAAGGTCTGGGGAACGATCCAGCCTGAGAACCTCCTACTAGATGGGTACAGAATGGAATTTTTTCCCGTGGGTATAGGGTGGATTTTTCCCCCTGTGGGTATAGGGTGGAATTTTTTTCCGTCTGTATAGGGTGGATTTTTTTCCCTTGGGTATAGGGTGGAATTTTTTTTCCTTTGGGTATAGGGTGGAATTTTTTTTTTCCGCAGGTATAGGGTGGATTTTTTTTCCATGGGTGTAATAAGGTGGACATTTTTTGTGTGTGTGGTATAGGATGAAACATTTTTGGGGGGTATAGGATGGACATTTTTTTCGTGGGTATAGGATGGACTTTTTTTGGGGGGGGGGGGGGGGGTATAGGATGGAAACTTTTTTTTCGTGAGTATACAGTGGAATTTTCTTCCATGGATACAGAGTCGAATTTTTTTGCCTGTGGGTATAGAGTGGAAATTTTTCTCCGTGAGTATAGGGTTGATTTTTTTCTTGTGGATATAGGGTGGACATTTTTTCTTGGGTATAGGGTGGAATTTTTGTTTCTGCTGGTATAGGGTGGAAATTTTTTTTTTCTGTGAGTATAGAGTGGATTTTTTTTCTTGGGTACAGAGTGGAATTTTTTTCATGGATATAGGGTGGAAATTTTTTTTTCCCGCCTGTATAGGGTAGAAACATTCTTCCCGTGGGTATAGGATGAACAGTTTTTTTCTGTGGTAATAGGATGGACATTTTTTATTTATTCTTTTTTTTTTTGGGGGGGGGGGGGCATAGAGTGAAATTTTTTTCCCGTGGGTATAGGATGAACGTTTTTTCCGTGGGTATAGGTGGAATTACTTCCCGTGGGTATAGAGTGGACATTTTTTCCTATCTGCCACGTCAGCACATATGTAGATTAAAGATCATGCAAGTCATGTTAACATCCAGTCGATCAAGGAAACACGCAAACAACCTGAATGAGGACAGAGTATTCAGATCGCCAAACAGGTTTAAGTGTACCCTAGCTCAGCATCTCGCGCGCGTGTGTGTGTGTGTGTGTGTATGTGTGTGTGACTGACAGACAGACACACAGACAGAGAGAGAGAGGATGACGGCTTGGGTCAGGAGTCACACACCTTGCTCCCCTCTTGTCTTCCTCCACTGAGTTTGCATGAGCTTTATGTCTTGGAGGTTATGATGTCATTGTTGGTGATTGCTTTGGTGAATGATGAGAGTGCTTGCCTTGATTTGATTCTGGAATCAAGATTTGACGCATTATTATTATCATTATTACTATTATTATAATTGTTATTATTGTTATCATCATCATCATTATATTATTACCATTTTTATATTATCATTATTCTCATTATTATTATTACTATTACGAGTATCATCATCGTCATCATCATCATCATCATCATCATCACCATTATTGTTATTACTTAAAGCAGGCAAAACAACATGCATACTAGCATCCGAGAAAAATAGGGCGTGTGTGTGTGTGTGTGTGTGTGTGTGTGTGTGCGTGCGTGCGTGCGTGCGTGTGTGTGTGTGTGTGTGTGTGTGTGTGTGTGTGTGTGTGTGTGTGTGTGTTTATTTAAACAGATGAACAGCAGACACAGGCCAGTTCTTGTCTTTCAGACTGAGATTGAACTCGAGACATCCGAGTCCACGGCTCTGTCAGCAGTGCAAGCCAACTTGTAGTCAAACCAACCGTCCATCCAAGAATCGAACCCACAACCTATACATTATCAACTTGGTGCCCTAACTAACCGTGGCCCATCAGACAGTCGAACCCTCTCATCATCATCATCATCATCAGTCCCGTAGTCTGGTTGACCGTTGGGGCACCACTGAAGATTTTGCGACCAACTTCCTCCACTCCTCACGGTCCTCAGCTTTCCGCAGAATGATATTCCATTCAAGGCCAGTCCACTCTCTGATATTGTCTTCCCATCTTTTTCTCTGTCTGCCTCTTCGTCTCCCTCCCTGAACTGTTCCCTGCAAGACGGTCTTGGCCAGTCCAGATGATCGTGTGACGTGCCCGTACCACCTCAGTTTGCGTCTTTTCACTGAGATCAGGAGGTCTTCATACGGCCCGATGGCGTTTTCGATTCGGGTTTTCACTTCCTTATTGGTTATGATCTTTGTACGAGATACCAAGGAGTTTGCGGAAGCATCTCATCTCCATTGCCTGTATCCTTCTTTCAATGTCTGCTGTTATGGTCCATGTTTCGCATGCATACAAAAATATTGAACCCTCTATCCTGCATTAAAACAAGGCATCGTAGCCAGCTGAGTCACCCACCCGAAGACCCAAACCCTGCCTTATTAGAATGCCGCTGTAACCAACTAAGCCAGTGAGCCATCAAAGGTGGGAAAAAAAGAAGAAGAAGAAAGAAAAAAAAAAGTAACAGCAGAACCAAATACAATAAGAACACAAAAAATGTAACAATACACTATGATCACAGACATCAGTGTCTGTATCAGATATTGTAAGGTGGTCTTTGTCGATTGTATGCGTGTACCTGGTGCGTGAGTGCGCTTTGATTTGAACTGTCAAGATGTGGCACAGTATAAATACTGTAATTATTGTTAGTAGCAGTGTTGTAATTAATAGAGTCATTTCAAGAGGGACTCACCGCGCTCGGACAGCTCCATAAGCACTCCACCAAAATCCGCCAGCAATTATCTGACAGATTTCCTGAGCCTGCACAAAGCCCTACGCGCTGGCAAGGTCTTGAAATGGGGAAAGGGGAGAAGGGACCTACAAACACTAAGCTGATTCCACAATAATGATGGAGACACTAAGATGGGCAGCGAACAGGCCATTTTGTAATGTTGCGGGCTGGGATTGAATTCACCACAAGAGAGTAACAACGATTAGGATCAGCGATGCAGACTAATACGCAATTGTCATGTTTGTTTTTTTTAAGAAAGAAGACTATTCGTTCTGAATTTTGCAGGCTGTTTTCGAATGGAAGACAACATTTTGGTCCCCAGAGACAAAGTTTCTTTGGTCCTCAGAGACAACGTTTCTTTGGTCTTCAGAGACAACATTTCTTTGGTCCCCAGAGACAAAGTTTCTTTGGTCCTCAGAGACAACGTTTCTTTGGTCTTCAGAGACAATGTTTCTTTGGTCTTCAGAGACAATGTTTCTTTGGTCTTCAGAGACAACGTTTCTTTGGTCTTCAGAGACAATGTTTCTTTGGTCTTCAGAGACAATGTTTCTTTGGTCCTCAGAGACAACGTTTCTTTGGTCTTCAGAGACAATGTTTCTTTGGTCTTCAGAGACAACGTTTCTTTGGTCTTCAGAGACAACGTTTCTTTGGTCTTCAGAGACAATGTTTCTTTGGTCTTCAGAGACAACGTTTCTTTGGTCTTCAGAGACAACGTTTCTTTGGTCTTCAGAGACAATGTTTCTTTGGTCTTCAGAGACAACGTTTCTTTGGTCTTCAGAGACAACATTTCTTTGGTCCTCAGAGACAATGTTTCTTTGGTCTTCAGAGACAACGTTTCTTTGGTCCTCAGAGACAACGTTTCTTTGGTCTTCAGAGACAACGTTTCTTTGGTCTTCAGAGACAACGTTTCTTTGGTCTTCAGAGACAACGTTTCTTTGGTCTTCAGAGACAACGTTTCTTTGGTCTTCAGAGACAATGTTTCTTTGGTCTTCAGAGACAATATTTCTTTCGTCCTCAGAGACAATGTTTCTTTGGTCCTCAGAGACAACTTTTCTTTGGTCCTCAGAGACAACATTTCTTTCGTCCTCAGAGACAACATTTCTTTGGTCTTCAGAGACAACATTTCTTTGGTCCTCAGAGACAACATTTCTTTGGTCCTCAGAGACAACGTTTCTTTGGTCCTCAGAGACAACGTTTCTTTTGTCCTCAGAGACAACTTTTCAGTGGTCCTCAGAGACAACGTTTCTTTGGTCTTCAGAGACAACGTTTCTTTGGTCTTCAGAGACAACGTTTCTTTGGTCTTCAGAGACAACGTTTCTTTGGTCTTCAGAGACAATGTTTCTTTGGTCCTCAGAGACAACGTTTCTTTGGTCTTCAGAGACAATGTTTCTTTGGTCTTCAGAGACAACGTTTCTTTGGTCTTCAGAGACAACGTTTCTTTGGTCTTCAGAGACAACGTTTCTTTTGTCTTCAGAGACAATGTTTCTTTGGTCCTCAGAGACAACGTTTCTTTGGTCTTCAGAGACAACGTTTCTTTGGTCTTCAGAGACAATGTTTCTTTTGTCCTCAGAGACAACATTTCTTTGGTCCTCAGAGACAACGTTTCTTTGGTCCTCAGAGACAACATTTCTTTGGTCCTCAGAGACAACATTTCTTTGGTCCTCAGAGACAACATTTCTTTGGTCCTCAGAGACAACATTTCTTTGGTCCTCAGAGACAACATTTCTTTTGTCCTCAGAGACAACATTTCTTTGGTCCTCAGAGACAACATTTCTTTGGTCCTCAGAGACAACGTTTCTTTGGTCTTCAGAGACAACATTTCTTTGGTCCTCAGAGACAACATTTGTTTGGTCCTCAGAGACAACATTTCTTTGGTCCTCAGAGACAACGTTTCTTTGGTCCTCAGAGACAACGTTTCTTTTGTCCTCAGAGACAACTTTTCTTTGGTCCTCAGAGACAACGTTTCTTTGGTCCTCGGAGACAACATTTCTTTGGTCCTCAGAGACAACGTTTCTTTGGTCCTCAGAGACAACATTTCTTTGGTCCTCAGAGACAACTTTTCTTTGGTCCTCAGAGACAACGTTTCTTTTGTCCTCAGAGACAACATTTCTTTGGTCCTCAGAGACAACGTTTCTTTGGTCCTCAGAGACAACATTTCTTTGGTCCTCAGAGACAACGTTTCTTTGGTCCTCAGAGACAACTTTTCAGTGGTCCTCAGAGAGAACATTTCTTTGCTCCTCAGAGACAACGTTTCTTTGGTCCTCAGAGACAACTTTTCTTTGCTCCTCAGAGACAACGTTTCTTTGGTCCTCAGAGACAACGTTTCTTTTGTCCTCAGAGACAACTTTTCAGTGGTCCTCAGAGACAACGTTTCCTTGGTCCTCAGAGGCAAAGTTTCTTTGGTCCTCAGAGACAACGTTTCTTTTGTCCTCAGAGACAACTTTTCAGTGGTCCTCAGAGACAACGTTTCTTTTGTCCTCAGAGACAACTTTTCAGTGGTCCTCAGAGACAACGTTTCTTTGGTCATCAGAGGCAAAGTTTCTTTGGTCCTCAGAGACAACATTTCTTTCGTCCTCAGAGACAACGTTTCTTTGGTCCTCAGAGACAACATTTCTTTCGTCCTCAGAGACAACTTTTCTTTGGTCCTCAGAGACAACGTTTTAGTCCTCAGAGACGTTTCTTTGGTCCTTCAGAGACAACGTTTTTGTTGTTGTTGTTGTTTTATCCTCAGAGACGTTTTTTTTTTTTTTTCTTTTTTTTATGTTTGTCCTCAGATACAACGTTTCTTTGGTCCTTGAGAGACAACGTTTCTTTGGTCCTTGAGAGACAACGTTTCTTTGGTCCTTGAGAGACAACGTTTTTTTTGGTCTCGTCCTTGGAGAAAACGTTTTGGTGCCGAAGGGTGACGTTTTGTTCCCCTGAGACATACATTTTGGTCCCTGGGTCCAACCTGAGACAACATTTGGCAGGAGTTGTATTGAATTTCTGTTTTAGAGAAAATGAACTCTTTTAAATTGAACCTGAACTGAATTGAATTCAACTGATGATTTTTGTTTGAACTGAATTGATGATTCTTTTTTCGTTCCCCGCAATTGTAGTGACATTCTACACCACAGGCTTTATCCTCATCCAAGGACTCAACAAGTGACTATAGCCAGGTTCTCTTGGATGTGGAAATGCAAGTAGTTCAGGCCCACACAGTGCAGACAGCAAGTGTTATTGCGCAGTCTGCATACTCTGTCTTTAGGGGTGGATCAGTCTTCGTGAGGACTCAAGCCTTTGATCTGTCCGGCTTTGTCGACCCCATCATGAACGTCCATTTAGGCTCTCACCAGCATAGCTCTCTGGGTCACAGAGATGCACAATCTCTTCCTCCACTGCCCCAACCAGCGTAAGGTTTTGATCGATTGGGGAACGGGTGATGGTGTTTTTTTTAAGTTACGACTGAAGTCAAAGTTGAGTGAGCGCCTTTGGGTTTCCGGGAAAGAGAATACCGTTTATACAGAATTAGCGTTAAAGCAGAAGTGCAACAAAAATATTCTGTGTTAACTCCAATTCTGTATGCATCATCTAAACCCATGTCGAGACTGAAACTCAGAACTTGAAGTGGTGGCGATGGTGGTTGTCGTGGTGGTGGTAGTGGTGGTGATGATGGTGATGGCTGTAGTGATGGTGGTGTGGCGGTGGTGGACGGAGTCGTTCCCGTCCCCGCTCCCACTCCACCTTCCTCCCTTTTCTGCACTGATCCTTTGTCACTCTGCCTGTGCCACTGATTTCAGCTCTCCAGCACAGCTCCCAACCCACCGAAATTGAAGTGACCATTGTATGCAGGACCACAAAATCCTGTACAAATGCTATGCTGAAGAGAAAGGAGATGATGGTGATCACATTATAGGGGTCCATTTCGGATTGATACTGTGCGCCAGGACTGTACTCCACACCGCTATCATAACGTATTCTAGTTTCAGTTTCAGTTTCTTAAGAAGACGTCTCCGAGCTAGGAATGAATTCCATATGCACTAACGTCATAGTTGCCGTGTCATAGTGATCTTGGCACAAGCCTTAAGACTGCACATAAACCCATGAGCTGGCCAGGTCCTGAGAAAAACGTAACATATTCTAGCGTCAAGTAGACCAGACGCCTGAGGAACTTAGAAAAAATTTAGCAACATCCTCAACGACATCCGTAAAGTAGATAAGGCTCGACTGCGTGGTGGCAGTCTTTCCAAAGAGCCCGCAGCATGTTCTGCTCTGGGTCTATGTGATTTTCCGGACTGAGAGAGGTTCGAACCAACAACTTTCCAGTCAGTAGTCCATTGCGCTAACAACTTCGCCACTTGGACTGCTGAAACTCGGAATGGTTGTGGATCACCACATTCCACGGTCAATTGGAGATAGGTTCAGTTCCCTGGTCCTTCCCCTCGAAGGCCAATTAACCTTGTTTTTCTTGTGTCTTGGTAAACAAAAAAAAGTAAACGAAAACAAACGAACAAAGGAGGAGGGGCGGTGGCGCAACAATGTGGCAACGTGCTTTAAATGGAGAGAGCAGGCAGAGTTTTACATGGTATGGTAAACCCATTGTGACAAAAGAAATGACTATGCATTTGAATATCACAGCTCCGTTTGAGATTCCTCAGCTCAGCATCCTGTATCATATTATGTTGTGTGTGTGTGTGTGTACGTGCGTGTGTGTGTGTGTGTACGTGCGTGTGTGTATGTGTGGTATAGGTGAGACAGGGAGAGATGACAACTTGGGTCAAGGATCACACGCCTAACAAGTTTAGTGTAATCTGATAGATCATTTTGTGTGTGGGGGGGGGGGGGGAGGGGGGTGCGTGTTACAGATATCTAATATGACATCTTGGGTCAACGGTAACACGCCTGCGTGCGTGCATGCGTGCGTGCGTGTGTGTTCTGAGATTTGTTCATTTTTCCTTGTCCTTTATGATCGTCGATCATCATTGCCCCAAACAGCAAATGATTATGATGCTCCAGCGACCTCTCAGTATTAAATAGTTATCGTTCTTGGTAGCTACATATATGCCGATTGCAATCGTCACACCTGTTCACACTATGTATCGGTGCTTAGAGCAAAGATTCTTCACTTAGAAGACATGTTCTTGGTAAAAGCAATGTCCAATACACACGGCACGGAACACATTTTAGTCCACTGTTGTGTCTGAAACAAACTCGAAAAACGTCATAAAAACAATCGCTTTTGGGAGACAAAATGTGTTAACTTCACATCTCACACAGGCGTTTCGCTATTTTCTTGTTGTATTTATTCAAGACAGTGCTCCCTGGTTTGCTTGGTGAAGCGTGCTTTAACTATTTAAGCATAGAAACACCCTTTAAGGAATTAGTGTAACGTGCGTACTGAGACAAACAGACCGTCAGTTTTGACAGGAGGGACAGAGACATTGGAAACCAAACAATTTCCTGTTTTTTGTTTTGTTTTTGTTTTTGTTTTAATTTGAGTAAAGTGAAAGCGTACCTTATTCTTTATTGAATGGCTGAATTAGATTTCAGCGTTTGGATTTTTTTTTCTCCTATTTCTGCGTCATTTTACTAGCGACGGAGTTTGAGTTAATTTTTTTTCTTTGCTATGATGATGCTTCGCATCCTTACCAATGCGAAGCGTGGTCAATCAACACAAAATCAGAACGAGATTAAGGCAGCTGATAATGTGGTTTCTAAGAATAATGTTAATAAGAATCCCATGGACAGCAAAGAAAACAAAGAGACAGTCTTGAAAGAGGCAAACACGGAGAGAACATTAATGAAGAAGATTAGGAAAAGACAGGCACCATTTATAGGACATTCTATGAGGCAAGAGAAATTATGGTGGTGTCAGTGTTTCATGGGCACTGTTACCCCCTCCGTTTCAAGACCTTGCCTGCGCGTAGTAGTCTGCCAGATAACTTCTGTCAGATTTGGGTGGAGCACATATGGAATCGTCCGAGTGCGGTAAATCCCTATTGAACACAAATTCAAAACTCCCCAAACTTGCCGGCCCAGGGCTGTGTTCGACATTTCTCAGTTATCCTTTTTTCTGGTTCCACGTTTGTATTGATACTAGTCATCATCAATGTGCCCTGCCACATGGCGTTGGCGATCGTGGCCCTCCATATGTACATGTATCTATCCCTTGTTGCCGCAAGCATCTTCCACCCTCTCTGTCCTCAGCCCACTCTGCAAGTCCGTCCAATATTTTTCCCTGGGCCTACCTGGTGCTCTCTTTCCCTCCAGCTTTCCTGTTGTGACCAGGTGCTCTAATTCCTCTTTCCTCATAAAATGGCCTCTACGTGTTGCCTGTCTTTTCCTAATCTTCCTTATGAATGATCTTCTTGTGTCTGCCTCCATCTGAACATTCTGCTTAGAAACCACATTTCGGCTGCCTCAATCTTGTTCTGGCTTTGCTTCTTGACTGTCCACGCCTCAAAACCATATAACATTATCGGTTCTATATAACATTCAAGAACTCTCTTCCTGATGTTAATTGATAGGCATTTGTTGGTAAGAATGCTTGTCATCTTCTTGAATGCTGTTTTGGCTTGGCCGATTCTGCTGGCTATTTCTGATGTGCATCTGCTGCCTGGTGAGATGACCGTTCCCAGATATTTAAACTTATCAACCTGTCTCAAGGTTGTGCCGTTTGCTGTTATTTTGCATGAGGGGATTCCATGTGTTTTACTAATTTCAATGACTTCAGTCTTCTTGCTGTTTAGCTTCAGCTCCTTACCTTTGCTTTCTATTTCTATTATATTCACAAGTGTGCGCAGCAAAGCTCATGCACTATTTATTGTTGACGATGTGTTGCGTCCGTTTTCAGCCTCTGCTGGTAAATGGTTGTAACTCGTAGAAATAATCAATTCCATTTTCAGCTTCTTTGTTAGTTTTGTGACTAATCGAAGTATGCAAACAAATTACCCCAATCTCTTCCATTTTCGTAATATTTTTCTGCTGATTTACTGGATTACTTTACGTTTTGCTCTCTGTGTGTACCTTTCTCTCTCCCTCCCTCCCTTCTTCCATCTTAATCTCCCTGTCTCTCTGTCTCTCTGTCTCTGTCCCTCTGTCTCTCTTTCTGTCTCCGTTTCTGTCTGTCTGTCTGTCTGTCTATCTCTGTCTCTCTCTTTCTGTCTCTGTCTGTCTGTCTGTCTCTCTCTGCGCGCGCGCGCGATTTGTGTGCGATGTGTGTGTGTGTGTGTGTGTGTGTATGTGTGTGTGTGTGTGTGTGTGCTTGCGCTTGCTTGCTTGCTTGTTTGTGCGCTTGTGCATGCATGTGTGTATAGGGTGTGTGTATGTGTGTTGGGTGTGTGTGTGTACGCGCGCGCCTGTGTCTGCGTGTGCTTGTGTGCATGGATGTATGTGTGCATGCGCGCGCGCGTGCGCGCGCGTGTGTGTGTGTATGTGTGCGTGTGTGTGTGTGTATGTGTGTGTGTGTGCGTGTGTGTGTGTCTGCACATGCTTGTTCACTTTTTATTGTATCCATTCTAATTAGGTGACGTATTTTATAAGTAATTAAGTAATATATAATAGACATATACATATATATATATGTAATCTATATATCTATATTATGTATAATAAGTTATTAAGTAACACACACACACACACTCACACACACACACACACACACTCACACACACACACACACACACACACACACACACACACACACACACACGCGCGCGCGCACGCACACACACACTCACACACACACACACACACACACACACACACACACACACACACACACACACACACACACACACTTCGTTTTACTACCTGCATGTATATAACCACAACACAGTCTCTCTCTGGAGACGACAAAATTGATTTGACTTTGACTTGACTTGTTATGTCTTTAATGCCTTCCATGTCAACAAAATATAGACCTACGCGATTCCAAACCGGAGCGACATTCAAGTGGATAGAACGTTGGAATGCCAAACAGGAGGTCTGGGTTCGATTCCTTCATGCCTACCACTTTTCCCTGGTGGATAAGGGGTTGGCGTGTTTTTCATTTTCTATGTGTTAAACTTACTTGGAGACCTGTTAATGCCTGAGACTCCTGTGTGTGTATCGTCGTCGTCGTCGTCGTCATCGTCGGCGTTGTCATCATCATCATCATCATCGCCGTCGTTGTCTGCCATCATCATCATCATCACCACCATCATCATCGTCATTACCTTTACCATCATCATCGTCGTTGTCGTCGTCGTCATCATCATCATCATCATCATGTGCCTTGCCGCATGGCGTTGGCGATCATGGCCCTCCATGCCAATCTATCTGTTGTCGCTGGAAGTACATCTCCCACCCTTTCTGTCCTCATTCACTCAATAACTCCGTCCAGTATTTTCTCCCTGGGTCTACCTGGTGCTCTTTTTTTTTTCCTTCCAGCTTTACTGATGTGACTAAGTGCTCAAAGTTCTCTTGCCTTATACAATGTCCTATAAATGTTGCTTGTCTTTTTCTAATTTTCTTCATTAATTTTTTTAAAATATTTTTTTTATTATTTGCTTCTTTCAAGACTGTCTCGTTTGTCTTCTGTGCTAACCATGGAACTCTTACGAGTCTTCTTAGAAACCACACTTCAGCTGCCTGAATCTTGTTCTGACTTTGTGTTCACTGTCCTCGCTTCGTCTCCGTGTGTGCACGTTCTCAAAGCATTATATTATATGCGCGCACGTCAAGCTTAACCCTTTGACTCCCGTTCCTGTGGGAAGCTGGTAGATAGGGTGTGGGAGTCAAAGGGTTAAGTTTTTGCAGTTGGTGGATAGAGTGCAGGAGTCAAAGGGTTAAAGATCGTGTAAGCCATGTCAGTGAACAGTAGCTTGTAAATTTAAGTTTTTTTCTTGATGGATCATTTGCATTCGGGCAGTTCCATGGACGCTAAGCCCAGTCTGCGATCTGTGCTATCTTGTAGCCTCTTTGAGTTTGCGGAAAAACTATACGCTGGTAAGGTCTTGAAAAGAAAAAAGGAAGAGGGGGTGGAGGTGGTGGGACGTGGGTGGGTGGTTTGGGGACGGTAATGATAAAACGCTTTGCTGAAACCACCAGAATGAGCACCGGAACATTAAGGCAGTCAGCGACTGGGCCAGTTTTTGTTTAGCCAGCGAGGACTGAACAGTAGATATCAGATACAGCGTCCACAGAACTAATGCAAGAAACTACCAACCCACAGTATAAAACTGACCCACGTAAGGTAAAAACAGGGCAACACGCAGCATGCATACCAACCGAAGACGGTGTGCGCAGACTGTGCAGCAACATACCGCCTGTACAGTGTGGGCGAAACAACATGGACACACGCATTCGATAAAACAAGTGGTACTACAACAAAACCCAAAACAAAACAAAACAAGACAAAACAAAAAAACCGAGTGAAAGTAAGCATGATTCCATTCAAGGCAAGATCATGTTTGATCCAGACTACATCTACAAAATGTGTTTCGTAAAGCCTTATGTTCTTTCCATTAGGACTGATAATTGGGTACACACATTTCTGGCTTTAAGGAAATGTAACGAGCAGAAGCAATTCTAGGTAATTGAGGGTTTTTTTTATGTATGTTTTGGCGTATTTAGTCATACACTGTATGCACAGCTGTATTTTGTTTGTTTTTTATTTTAAACCCCTGGTGATAAATTTGACGGAATGGTCAACACCAGGGGCATATCCTCACATCATCTGCGCGAATTCATTGATATATGTACTTGATTTTCTTTTCCAGGCCTGTTTTTTGTTTTGTTTTGTTTTTGTCAGGTGAGCAAGATGTGTGTGTGTGTCGAGCCTGATATGGCCCTGCGCAGTCGGCTGGGTTTTAAACATTAATGATGATAATGATGACCTGTCCATCCAAACTCCAAGGTCCCATTTGTGGTCATCCAGCCATGAGAATCTAATGAATGAAGGCTTTGGACTGCCTTGCCTGCCTGCCAAATCTTGACAGTTCAAATCAGTGCGAACCCACGCACCAGACATACGCATACGAACAACGCAGACCGCCTTACGACACAGAAGCCCCCCCCCCCCCCCCACACACACACAGGCCCACACAAACTAATGGAAAGAGACAGTCGTAGAATTCATTGTCGGAAAATGAGGTGGGTTTTTAAATTGGATTTAAAAGCAGAAAGGGTATTTTGACAAACAAAGGGAGAATGGAAGTTTGTTCCAAACAGATGGCCTCGAAATAGTTAAAGAACGCTGGCCGACAGTTGGTAGTTTAAATCTAGGAACCTGAAGGGAAAGAGTATCTGAAGCTGAGCACAAAGCGCGAGTTGGCATATGAACATTGATATGTCCACAAAGCTGCGATGGAGCAGACTGGTGAATACATGTAGGTTTGTAACACAAGGTATCCATCCAGCTTATGCTCAGTTCTGTTCAAAACAGGCAGCCAGTGTAGAAAGCGAAGGAAGAGGACGGACATGATCAAACGTTTTCTTTCTGAGGACAAGACGAACAGCTGACTTTTGTATTCGTTGCAGAGGAGAGAAGAAACTGGTAGTCCAAAGGAGAGCGTTACAGTAATTAAGACGAGACAAAAGACGTCATAAGCTTAAGATGCAGCCTCCGTTGAAAGATAACTTCGAACTAAACCAATGCGCCGAATCTGATAAAACATCCTGAGGCACTGAAGAACAAAAAATTCAGAGAAATGCATTTAGTCATAACCCCGTACCAAAGAACATCATACTGGTTGTGCCCAGGTGAATGTTCCTAAAGTCAAGTTGTACAAAATGAATGACGACTAGACACGGAGCGCAGAAGGGTGGTGTTTGTTAAAAAGAAAGACAACAGACAACGCAGTGATATTTCCAAAATCAGCAAGTACAACTTTCGCATCAATGAGTCCACTTTTTGTTAGCCTCTACAATGCCAAAGAAAATTTTTTTTTTTTTTTTTTTTTTTTTTTTTACAAACTGTAGCAATAGAACAAAGCGATCAGTGTCTGGAGACCTCAATGTGATGATTGATGATAAACTCATCTGCAGAAAGACAAGCTGCATGGAAACAGTGGAGAATGATCTTGGTGTCTGCTTCCTCTTGTGTGTTCTGAAGTTCATTAACAGATTCTGATAGTGTCTTTCGGCCATTAACACTTTGGAGGTACGCATATTTTTCGTCATGAACAAAGAGTATTTTCTGTCAGTCAGCTGTGATGCGTACTAGTCCTGCCATTCTTGTAGGACGGATTTGGTCAAGTTCTGTTTGTTCTGATCAGTTAGGCAGGAAGAGCTTCCAGTCTCTGGGAACTTTCCAACTGTGTCTAGTAAATAGTAGGAATGAGTGATAAGGTCAACTCGAGCATCCCTTGAACGTTGGTACAAAATAACTTCGTCAAGTTCTCCACGAGAGGTTGGAAAGGCCACCTGAGTATGACAGAAAGCATCACCATGTAACGTATGTGTTATTTCTTTGTTCTGCTGCGTGTGTTATCTGATGGCCATTGTAAGCATGAAACAAAGCATCACCATGTAACGTATGTTGTTCATTTAATCTGCTTTGTGTGTTATTTGATGGCCACCCTCAAGCAGACGCAGAAATTTTGCTTTGCCAGGTTTTACAGGGATTCCATCAGATGCTGAGAATACCCAAGGAACTGGGTCCAGAGAAAAGTTGAAAAGCTTCTATAGGCTGATCTCGTGAATGACTGCCGAAAGAACAAACTGAGCTAAAACATTTCTCTCTACTGTTATCTGCATCGTTTTCTTCGACTTGCTGTTCACTGTTACTGATTTTATAGCACTGGAGAAAGTTTTCAGATTGTTTCTTCTGTGGTGAATTGAAACTTACGGATTTGTCATTCAGGCATTCTCCTCAAGTTTATTTTAAGAATGAAACTTTAAAAAACAGTTATCACAAAGTGTGTCTATTTCAAAACAAATAAAATTAAAAATGAAACGTAGGAATATAAACTATGACAAAGTTTGTCTATATTAAAAATAAACAAATTCAAAAATGAAACCTAGAAAAACAAAATCACACCCTTTTGAATAAACGTTTTAATTGCATGTTAACTGTTGTCACTGGTTAAAATCAATGAAATTTCAAATCTATGAACAAGCTAAACTTGATTCGTTCGACTGACCTGCCCATTTTTTACCCTTTCTTTCCACCCAAATACCAATGTACATAAAGATCTTACATTAAATAGGAATAAGCATTTATTTCTGTTCCTAACAAATATGTAAAAAAAAAAAACTTCACGAGACATCCAAAAGTAGAACAACAAACATATCTGTTATCTCTGTAATTGGTCGTGTGTAATTCACAGTTTTGATGGTAGGTTATTTTAAACATATGCTGTTGTCACACCCAGCATAAGATCAATAGCATACAACTTGCAATCAGTAGCTTAGATGTCAAGTTTCACAGTGATGCACATCCCATAAAATCCCTAGGGTGGAGGGGGAGGGGAGGTATAAGTGGGCCGTGCATCTATAAGGGTGACGTTACGAAGGATGCTGTGCTGACACATCCTCCGGGAAGAGCAAATTTCACAGTACAAAAAATTGAATACCATGAACGCAATCGTGTGGTGGTGTACTGTGTTGTGTTGCATTGTATTGCTTTGTGTCGTGTACAGTACAATACAACAGTTACTACCACACATGAAGCGTGAATGAACTTCCACTACCATCATGATTGAACTTCGCTGAAAAAGAGACTGAAAAGCCAGCTGTCATCATTCCTGTGTTTTCTTGTCCCTTAATAACTCCGTAAAGAGAATCACTAGGGCGCCACACTAAGGAACCGTTCACCAGATTCATCCTGCTCTGTCGGTTGCGTGCAAAAAGCCTGGGTCTTGCAAATGGCTTCTCTGTCCAATCCGCAATATTGTCAAGCCAACATGTTTTTCTGTCTTCCCCTCCGTCTTCCTGTCTCAACTGTTCCTGGAGGGTTGATGGAACAAGGCCATTGGATCTTGTTACTAGGCCATACCAACGCAGTTTTCTTTTCTTGACAGGTGTCCGTAGATCTTCATATGGCCCGATGAGCTGCTTGATACTTTGGCACACTTGTTCGTTGGTGATATGATCGGTGCATCTGATGTTCAGTTATCTTGCCGTAACATCTCATTTCCATGGCCCGGATTCATCTTTCCAAATCCGCTGCAAGGATCCATGTCTCACATGCATACAGAAAGATGGAAAATACCAACATCTTTGTTATACTGATCTTGTGTTTCCTGGAGACGTTTTGTACAGGTTTCAACCTGGACAGTGATGGCGTTGTCTTTGCTGCCCTTGAGATGATTCCTGGTTTGGATACCTCATTGGTAATGATGGATCCCAGATAAGTGAATTGTTGAACGATTCCTAGCATCCGTTGATGGACAGTCATATCAAATTAGCGTCTCGGCGCTGATTTCCATGCCATCTCTTGTCCAGGATTCATCTTCAAGTCTTTTAACATGCTTGGTAACACCCAAAATATGATCTACACCGCTGTCCTCTCAATACAAATGTCCACCCCAAAGTATAAAACAGAATGGACACGCCATTCGAACATTCTTTCTTCTTATTCAGAATTTGTAACAAAACAGATGTCATACTTCTCTAGGTGACACGGTATGACTTTGGAGAAGTTTCGATTAAAATTAAACTTGACGTGCACTGAAGAAAACGGAAGACTATCGCAACAGTGAGAACTGGGTCAAATATCAAATATTGTCAGCAGTTCCTGAGAAAGTGTTGTTCACAAAGCTTTCTCAGAAAGTGCTGATATTTGGCATTGGGTTGTTATTTTATAATTTTTTTATTTGGCATTGGTTTTGTTGTTGTGTTGTTGTTTTAAGTAACTTTTTTCCATGTGATCTTGAACTTGGAGCTTTACCTACTTTCCAAATTTACGCTCTCGTGACAGCTCAACAATTTACAGCATTGACCAAAATTTGGTGAAGATCCGTCCATCAAGAGCTGCCAAAATCTTGCACACATGTTGTTGTAACAAACTAGCAGACAGATAGTCTCACACACACACAGGCACGCCCACCCCTCCAACACCCGTACACACACACATGCATCTGCTCACACACACAGCACGCGCGCGCACACAACACACACACACACACGCGCGCGTGCACACACACACGATTAATTCAACAACCATTTATTGTCAAATTAACTAATATTGTACTAAAAGCACACACACACACACACACACACACACACACACACACACCACCGCGCGCACACACACACACACACAACACAACAAACAACACAACCACACACACACAAAACAAACAAACAAACGCACACACACACAACAACACACACACACACACACACGCACGCACTCGTGCACGCACGCACGCATGCTCGCACACAGAGATAAGTGCAGGAGGTTGGGTTTGTTATTGATTATTGTTATTGTTATTGTTGTCTAAAGCCCAGCCGACTGCATAGAGCCTTATCAGGGCTATAACCGCTTCAAAATATATATTTTCAACGGGAAAAAAAAGAAAGAAAAGAAAAAAAAATTAAGTACACATGTCAATGCATTCGCGCACATAATCTAAGGACATGGCCCCAGCGTTGACCACTCCGTCCAATTTATCGCACAGCGGATTTAAAAAACCTACAAATATAAGCATACCTAAGGACACCAAAACACATTTAAGACAGGCATAAATTACCTAAAATTGCTTCCGCATATCTCACCTCCCTAGAGCTAAAAATGCACTTAATACACGTACCCAATTATCAATCCTAAGAAAAAGTTAAAAAAAAAAGACTTTATTGAACGCATACAGGTGAATGGACCATTAAGTCAGGACATGATAGGAAGAAATGACAGAATGCAAAGGAACAAGGCAGAAACAGAGTGACAGAAAAGAGGAAATTTCTAGCACAGAATTTCCAGAAGGTGAGGGATACTATTTATACTGAAAGAGCCCCCGGAATCCCCACGGGGAGAAGGTTGGGTGTGAAGTATAAAATAAGACGCTCAGAATGGGAAAACAGTTTGATAAAAGTTGATGTCATATTCACTCTGATGGTCACTGAACCAAGTGAGAGAACAAGATGATATGACTGAAGAAGAAACAGACAAAACAGAATCAAAACATATGGGCCTACTTAACATAACAAAACAAGATACGCGGAAATCTCCATCCACCTGTCAAGCGTATGAAAAAGTCAACAAAAAATAAACAACTAACTTAACATCATCTTGTGCCTTGCTGCCTGGCATTGGTGATCATGGACCTCCATACGAATTCATCTTTTGTCGCTGCAAGTGTATCTCCCACCCTTTCTGTCCTTATCCACTCTGCAAATTCGTGCAGTATGTTCTTTCTGGGTGTACCTGGTGCTCTTTTTCCCTCCAACTTTCCTGTCGTGACTAGATGCTAAAATTTCTCTTGTTTCATAAAATGCCCTATAAATATTGCTCGTCTTTTCATTAATCTTCTTCGTTTATGTTCTTTTTTGTGTTTGCCTCTTTAAGACTGTCTCGATTGTTGTCTTTGCTGTTCTTGGAACTCTTAACATTCTTCTTAGAAACCGCATTTCGGCTGCCTCAGTATTGTTCTGTCTTTGCGTGTTGACTGTCCACGCTTCGTATTCGTATAAATCATAACCAGACACACGAAAAGAAGCCAACTTAGTGGGAAAAATTAGTAGAAGACTTCCATGACGGTAGATTTGATGTAAACTATCAACCGCTGTCACTTTTATTTAGATTTCAGAAAACTGAAGACTGAAGCCATGTGTGATAAAGAGGGATGAGAGTGAGAGACTAGATACGTGAAGACTGAAGCCATGTGTGATAAAGAGGGTGAGAGTGAGAGAATCGATAACTGAAGACTGAAGCCATGTGTGCGATAAAGAGGGTGAGAGAACTGATAAACTGACGACTGAAGCCGTTTACTGTGATAAAAAGGATAGGAGTGAGAGAACTGATAAACTGAAGCACACGTTTACTGTGATAAAAAGGGATGGGAGTGAGAGAACTGATAAACTGAAGCCACGTTTACTGTGATAAAAAGAGTTGGGAGTGAGAGAACTGATAAACTGAAGCCACGTTTACTGTGATAAAGAGGGATCAGATTGGGAGAATAAACAAAACAAATCGAAACAAAACAAAAACATGTCTATACACACACACACAATATATATATATAATATATATATTCATAAAAGGCGGGTGGGGGGTGGGGGTGGGGGGCAAGGGGATATAATTTCATACCAGCCGGGAGGGTGGGCGGTAATGGTATCTGTGAGAAAAAAACAACATATAACAAGATTTATAGTCTCTGCTCTTTATAAATGAATCTTTACCAGATTTTTGTCAAAGATGTGAACCGTTGGCAAATCGCAGTGACAAAATCTCGTTTATATGTATATATACATTAAAATAAATAATTTTGGAATAAAAGCGGGTATTGTTAGAAAGGCGTTACGATCGTTTTGTGTACTTATAAGAATTTCACTTATATAGCGCAAACAATCCATGTCAAAAGCATGTTTGTTGCACTTTACAGGAGTAGCATATTTATATAAAGAAAAGAGCTAAATTATAAATGAATACAAATATTCAGACACACAAACAATGCGCCTGTGCACATGCTATACACACACAACACAGAGGTCTAATGCTGAGCACGAATACACTCATCCAGTTAGGCGTGTGACCTTTGACCCAAGTTGTCATTTGCTCTGTATCACTTACACACACACATACACACACACACACACACACATACATACACACACACACATACATACATACACACACACACACTGTACACATATACACACACGCACACACACACACACACACTGTACACTCACACACACATTGTACACATAACACACACACACACACACGCCGCGCGCGCGCACGCACTCACACACAAATTCAAGCTACACTGCCAACGAATTGTTTTGTCTTGTTTATTTTTTCTCTGGAAAAGATTCTTTCTTTCCTTGATGGAGAGAGAGAGAAAGAGTGAGACAGAGAGACAGAGAGAGAGAGAGAGAGACAGACAGAGAGAGAGAGAAAGGGAGGGGAGAGAGAGAGAGAGAGAGAGAGAGAGAGAGAGAGAGAGAGAGAGAGAGAGAGAGAGAACAAACGAAAAATTTATTCAAAAGGCCTTGGCCACATTTGAAGGGGGAAACATAATCATAATTATATCAATACACAAGCTCAATTCTATTGATTCACAAATGTATCTCTTAGTTTAAATGCCTTGTATAAATAAATAGCAAACTGCTTTACTACAGCTTCGTTTTTGGATGAGAGTAACATTACCAATCTAAACAAACATGGTCGTCTAAAAAAATTAATAGGTATAAATTTCGCTCTGAACTGAATCAAATTTTGACAAACCAAGGTAAAATGTAGTTCATCATCAACATCCATACTACAAAGGGAACATAATAAATCATTTTCAGCAACTTTCCTGTGATAAAAGTGATTTCTTCAAATCAGAAATTCCAAATCTAAACTTGGTCATAACCCTCTTAATATGCCTGTCTATTGGTAATGACAAATACAGTGGGAAGCAATGCGATGGATTAATCAAACGGTACATACTGTATCTATTACTGTCCTCCATATTTGAATGCCAGTTTTGCCATTGGTTGTCAATTAATCTATCACGAAGAGAGCGTAAAAACACACCTTTACTTCCAACACCCTGATTAATCCAAGTATAACCAAATCCATTTTCAAATAACATCCGTCTGACTTCAGAAGTCAAAGTCAGAGAGAGAGAGAGAGAGAGAGAGAGAGAGAGAGAGAGAGAAGAGAGAGAGAGAGAGAGAGATCATGCTTTCTGATCCATGAACCCAATTTGGGAGCAGGGAAGGTGAAATAATTACAATGTTGTTATAATTATTTCACTTACACGGAGCAAATGATCCACATAAAAAGCACGCTCCTTGCATTTTAAATGAATAGAACATCATTTAAACATTTAATCAAGTAAAACCACATACTGCCAAACATGAAATATAAATAGGAGCCACAGTAAAAAGAAGAGCCAAATAATATAAATGAATATAAGTATTCAAAAACACAGAAGCAGTGTGCTTATGCATATGAATACACACACACACACACACGCACACACACACACACACCTTCACACACACACACACACACACATACCACAACACTGTATAATGAAATTATAAACAATCAATGGACGGAAGGACAGAACAAAAGAATCAACTGAGATTCATAAAATTAAAAGCATACAATTACACCGTACCAACGAGATCGTACTAGCTGTTTAGGCACTGGAAGCTGCAGACTTTTATTATGTGATAGCAGAAGCACACAAAAGGCACAAGCATATTGTGTGTGTGTGTGTGTGTGTGTGTGTGTGTGTGTGTGTGTGTGTGTGTGTGTGCGCGCGCGTGCGTGTGCGTGCGTGTGTGTGTGTTTCCCACTGCAAACACTGCATATTCAGTATTTTATACTATTCATAAAGATTGTCACAATACTTACAGTCATCAGCGATTAAACACACACACACACACACACACACACACACACAACTAACTAACTAATAACTAACTAACTACATGTAACTAACTAACTACTAACTAACTAACTAACTAACTAACTAACATTACAGAGCAAAGCCATGAATGGCACACAGCATAAAACAGTTTTGTATAGTGCCTCAAGAAGTCTAGCAGCATACAGATTGAAAATGCACATGAAAACAATCATATCTGGAACAACAACAACAACAACAACAACAACACATAACATGAGTTTCATCAGTGACACCAATATCATTTTACTCAGAAAATCACATGGCATGCAGACGATTCATACTCAGAAAATGACACGGCATGCAATCGATTCATGTGAACCCTACTGTTATGCACAGATAGCTGATAAGAGTTTTCAATCTGTTCAAGAGAGATCATCGCATTGGAACAATTCCACATGCAGTCTACCAACTCTGTTTTATATTATCTGGTGGATACTTTGACTCTGCGCAAAACTTTATGTGCTGGTATGGCCTTGCAATGATGAAAAGGGGGTGGAGGTGGGGGGTGGGGGTTTGAGAATCAGACCTAGAAACACTAAGCTGACACCATCAGAATGATTGAAGCATTAAGATGGGCAGCGAATAGGTCAGAGTTTAGGTTGTGGACTGGGATTAAACTCGAGATAACAAATCTTGACTCTATGGCTCTATCAACACAGGCAGCCAGTCCAGCAGCTAGTATCCATTCAAAACTAAAAACTTATACTTGAAAGCATGCAAACAAATTATCAACAACATGGATTAAATCTAAGTCTTAACCCTTTGACTCCCACGCCCTTTCTATCAGCACCCTGCATTGTCAACCATGCTAGCAAAGCAAAAACTTAACCCTCTGAGTTTGACTCCCTCACCCTATCCTGCAGGAACCTAGTGGATAGGGTGAGGGAGTCATATGATTAAGTTTTTGCAATTGAAGGATAAGGTGCGGGAGTCAAAGGGTTAACCTATGGATTCTATATACTACAGTCTGTACTTGTATCAAACTGTTTTCGAAACAGACATAATAAGCTAAACGTAATGCCCAATGCAGATTCTTAACTCAAAATCCAACATGAAACCTCCAAATCTAAACCAACTAGAAAAACACAACAATAGAATTAGAACATGTATCTGATATTGAATCTAGCCCATAAATTTAGTTTGCTTAGAAAAATAAATATTAAAAGTCTGTATATTAGTGTTACCCACATGCTGGTCAAGTCCCTATTTCCCAAACAATCTGCAGCCCCCAAGGCCCCATCTCGTACCACCATGCATTATTCTCCCCCACTCCATCGTCAAAAATGCAAAAGTTTCCAATGAATAAAACTGCTGCATTGCAAGCTGTCAGTGTTACAAAATTAAATCAATATACCGATAGATAAATAAATGAATTTTAAATCCCCCCTCCTTCCCACCAAGAAACAAACAACAAAATACAGAAAATTGAGCAACAGTGCTGCTAAGACTGCTGCCTAAAAATAGTAAAATGTATGCAAAACACACTAGCAGGCTTACTGCCACGCTTTGCAGAAACACGTACAAAGTTCACTGGGATCATTTTCTTTTGGCATAATCCTTCCGGAGAAATTTTGGCAGAAAGTAGCTGTTTCATTTGACCCAGTCTCAGCCAGCCTCTTGTTTCTGTGTGTGCCACTAGGTCCATTCTAGATGCTCAAAATTATGTGTATATATGTGTCATGTTAGCAGGCAGGAAGACAATCAGACAGCTAGGGGTACACACACACACACACTCACACACACACACACACACACACACACACACACACACACACACACACACACACACACACACACACACACACACACACACACACACACTTTCGAGTGATTTATAAAAGAACTGTAAAATGATCTAAAAATCTAAGAAATGTGTGGGCCTAGCGCCTACATGTGCTAACATTTCAAATAACACAAAAGTGTATACACAATAATAACAATAATAATATCATAGACATTATCTAGCCACACCCTTCAAATGGATTGCAAAGACCTGGTTAATAAATAAACACATGTACATAAACAGATAATCAAATCATATTAAATATATACACAACAGATACTCTGGCAATGATAAGAAAATTCACACACACGTGCCACTAAAACTGTAAAAGCAATTTCAGTCTCATAAATTTTTTGTTGTTGTTGGATTTTTGGAATGATGCTTACAACGACATAGATGTCTGGGCTGCTACTTGACAAGTTCTCATCAAAGATGAATGGCTGTATTCCAGGTAAGTTACTGATCCTAAAGGAGCTGACATACGAGCCTTTCACCATACGGTTGAGAAGAACCACAAAACTCATGTGGTCAGACCTGTCGGTGTGGGCAGATGGAGTACTACACAATCCTCTTGAAACGGATTTGAGACATAAGTCATTGCAAGTTTCCTTGTTTCGCTTTCAGGTGTCAGAAGCACAGGTAAAGAAAACACATACTTACCTTCTCCTGATAATGTTTTAATCAAGACTTCAGAAAGGCAAGAAGGCTAATTGGTCTTCAAAGGGTGTGACCTGGGAAATCAATCTATCTCTCCAATGTTTTATACCAAGGCAGCTGGGCATTGCCCTGCTTTTCACGATTTTCAACTGCTGTGGGATCTTTAGTGTGCGCAGCCAGAAGGCACACAGGTTCAACTAGTTTTTTGACCCCTTCCAAAGGACCAGACGTTCAATTCGATTTTCTGGCCAAACTGAGGAGAAACGTCAAGGCCTCTACCAGGAGCGAACCCTGGAATCTCTAGTTTAGTTACTGACAGATGAAACGTCAGCACCATTCTGTCACTTGAAATTGAAATTGAACATTGATATAATGATAATGTTTGCTTTTTGTAATTTTTTGCTTTGCCTTTCTAAAGAATATTATTAACTTGATACAACTCTATCAGATACTTCGTACTTGAATCAACAAAATTCACAGCTTTACTAGAAGATTCTATTTGCAAAATGAGTGTCGGCTCACTGCTGAGCGTTGATCGGTTGGAGGATGCTAATGTCCATTTGGAACGGATCACAATCTGTTCAGAACAGTCAGGTTGAACCCGATGCCCGCGGCCATCTAAGACGTACTTTTACCATAACAGGAGGTCTGTTTCACCCTGTCCTCTTGAAACATAAGGTTAAAAGGGCTCATGTATCAGCACCTTAACAGTCAGACCAATCTCTAAAACTGAGACCACAAGTTGGAATTTGGAGTCTGTTCAAGACGGATTCATCATAGTCATACAATTCCACATACGTTCCACTAAAATCTGCCAGCATTTATTTGCAGACTCCTTGGACTTGCCCAAAACCCTAAGAGCTGGCATGGCCTTGAAATGGAGACAGAAATGGGCCCTAAGAAAACTCTGGCACCACCAGACTGATCGGAGTATTAAAATGGGCACCGAATAAAAAACCAAAAACAAGTGTGACTGCATCCTTATTCACACTGGACGAAGCAGCAGGAAAGTTTCAGTCTTTTTCTCCTAATTTTTGTATTTGGTGCTTGTTTGTTTGTGATCTTATGCTTGACAAAGGCCAGTTGGCTGAAACTTTGCACCTGTCTTGTCTGGTTGTATTAAATACACGTTCTGATTCTTTTTTCATGTTGTTTTTTTCTGGTTCCAGGCAGCGAATAAGCCAACTTTTATGTTGCGGGATGGGACTGAACTCAAAATATGAGATATTGAGTCCAAGATACAGCCTGTGATAAAATATGTATGGATTGCAGGTCTGTGGTCGTTGATCAAAGACATCAACTCTCTGTCTCTCTCTCTCTGTATACTCATCAAATCCAATGCAGATTGGTGTCTGTTTAACTCTTTGACTCCGCACCCGGCCCTATCCACCAACTGCAAAAAGTTTTTGCTTTGCTAGCATGGTTGAAGACGATAGGAAATTTCTAGCACAGAATTTTGAGACAATGATGACACTATTTATAGTGAAAGAGACCCTGGCATCTGAATAGCAGTCCCCCACTGGGACATAAAGATCAAGACAACTTGATTCAAAGATGACATAAACGTCAACAGACTTACCAAAAATGAAATAAAGGAAACAAATCCATATGGACACAGTGAGATCATCAAACAAGAATATGATCAAGCCACATCAACACAACCAGTCTCTCATTTTCCCACTCTTTTGAAAGAACGTATTTCATGCACACTCCTTTAACATAACATATTTCATGTAATCAGTAATTGGAAAATCAACTGATCTCAAATAGATTCTGATGACAACTTTTTTTTCATACTTATAAACAAGTATTAATCATATAACAACTCAAATGTCATTGTGATCAACATGTAAATAATATTACAACTAGTCTTGTCATTTTACAATAGCAACTTGGAATACTTGTAAAAATAATAGTAACTTCATTGGAAAATAAAGAAACAAAGAAGAAAAGAAGTATAAGCTCATAAACAGCAGAGATACAGGTATATTTTATTCTTTTTTTTTCTCTTACATTAACCTCAACAATTCACATTATGGAAAATGTTTTGATGGACTTAAAAAACATGGGAATGGTATCATACTCTAGACTAGATGTGCATTCCACATTCAATCAAAATCCAGTTATACAATCCAGAAGTATTAGTATGTGATGACAGTTGTGAACATGTTGTGAATAATGACTAGATATCGATTATCTCAGCAAAGAACATTGATTCATCTTCATACTGCTTTAGTCCTTGTTGTCTTTAATCCCGCTCCATTATGAGTAATCAAACAGTTTTACAGTGTATGCTGAACTGAAAAAAATAGGCAAACAATAGAGATACTGAAAACACAAAAAACCAAATCATTACTGCCCCTTCCATTCTTCCTTTAATTCTCTCTTCAAAGTTTTGCCTTTCCTTCACATTTTTTTTTCACTTTCATTTTCTACAGCAAATGTTATGTAGTTTGAATGTAATGGCAGATTTCAACAAGACAAAAGTCAAAAGTTTTATTGTTTTTGAACTGTCAAAAGTATGTATGTATGACATGTAGAAAAAAGAAGAGCCCTCGTCAACTACAAAGAAAACATTAAAACAAATTGTCATCATTGTTTTGTTTGAGAAATTTCATAGGCTTACTCACATTCAAATCATGAGAAAGTCCCCCCCCCTTACTAAAACCATTACAGATACCAAAGCAAAAACAGACAAACAACAAAAACTGACATGTTTTACTTTTGTGTCACATTCTATATTTGCAGGTCTTCATGAAACACATCTTTAACAAAAAGTAGTATGCATGGGCTACTTCTGATTCATATCAGTATTAACCCTAAACATAGACCAAGACAGGATGACCCACTGCTTCCATACACTTCCAGTATGACATAGTATGGTTATATAAAGCCAATCCACTAACTTAAGCAACAATACAAAAGTGGTGCACAAAACGTGAAACACCATACTGATCACAGCCTTTAGCGCAAGAGTGCAGACATTGCAAACAGTAAAAAGACAACCAAAAAAACAAAAAAACAAACTGATGCAATAAAAACTGTGCAAACATGCATGACATTATATCACAACCCTTTGCGTAGCAGATCACGTTTATAATATTCTAGTAGTACATTCACTAACAATACAGCTGACACACATAAGACTTAAAGAACAAAAAATGACATACAGTTAAGCTGCTTGATTGTTTAAAACATTTCTGTGGTCACACATTAGTCCATCCAGTTGTAAAAGAGCATCAGATAAATCCTCTTCAGAGTACATGTGAATGTCCTGCACCGTATAGTTTGTGAGGGGAAGCGCGAGTTTCTGCAGTCGAGGTTTTAGCTCCACAGCGGACAAAGTTTCTGAAATGATCAAAAACAGACAACATATATCATGACCATAAATCAAAGGAAGAAAGCACTGGTAAGTAAAATAAATCTGAAAACAAAAATAAACACTCCAATGAATCTGTTAGACAACCAAAGATGCTGCATAAATGTGGGTAGAAACTGATTTTAATATACCACCCCTCTGATCAGAAAAATTATTGCTGACATTGATAAAGCTCATTATGCATAACCTTAATCAAGTAATTTGAGGTGGTAAACTGTGAGTCCATGTAATTCATTTGTGAAATAAAACACATTTTACGCAGAAAAATCCCTCTAAGTCATACAATTTTTAATGAATTGTCTGACATAATTTTATACAAAAATACTACACAATTTAAGAATAAATTAATAGGATAACATATTGTTTATCAACTTAGTAAATAGAAAGTGTTGAAATACAGACACAATCACTTTTTTTTAAAGACTAAATTAGTAAATATCTGGTGAAGGGACATCACTACATTACTGATTAATAGTATTATGGAATATATTGTTTCACACAATTTTGTGTACAACTACAAGTATCATTCTATTAACCCTTTGACTCCCACAGCCTATCCACCAACTGTAAAAACTTAACGCTTTGAGTTTGACTCCACACCCCTGTCCACTAGCTTCATGCAGGAGGCTGGTAAATAGGGTGAGGGAGTCAAAGGGTTCAGTTTTTGCTTTGCCAGCATGGTTGACAATGCAAGAAGCTGGTGGACAGGGTATGGGAGTCAAAGGTTAATAGGATAAAGTTATATAAAAAATCAAAGTTAGTACATAAGAAATGATAAAAGTGTTGAAATTTAATCACAACAATTTTATAAGAATTAATATCTGATTGAGGGAGAAGTCCGCATCACAGCTTGAAAAAGTACAGTACTGCCAGATTTATTTTTATTATCTATAAGCATTCACAAGGTTTTAGCTGTCTAAGACTACACCGTGCATGCGTGCGTACATGTGTGTGTGTGTGTCTGTATTGTTCATTTTAGTTATTTTAGTTATTTCTTGAAAGAGGAGCATTAATTTTCAACTATGTGTTTTTGTATTTTTCTTTTTTTTCCTACCTTCTTTTCCTTCTCTCACACCCCCCTCCTCCCACACACATCCTCCACATCCTACATACATGTTCTGAATTTTCGGGCTAGTATTATATTCTGCTGGCAAGGCCTATCTAATGCCCCTCTTTTGTTTGTCTTTCCTTTTCAAACTCCCCCATCATCCTCTAACTATGCTTATCGCTCATACTAGACATTTGGACTTACCCCCATCAATAACTTTATTGACCAGAACAAGTACAGGCACACTAGACAGGTCTCTGTCTGTTAACAATGACTGCAAGTCAGCTAAAATGTCTGTGACATTGCCTTTCTGTGCATCCACAACATAAACCAGACCTGAAACAAAATGCAATTGAAAATGTTTAGGCTTTGTGTTCAGCAGATTTATCTATTCTCAGTTGGAAAACAAAATATTCATAGCCAAAAATTATAATCCATTTCATGCTTAGGTTAAATAGATAGCAAATTATTTCATAACCAAAAATAATAACTCATTCTATGCTAGGCTGAACACAAGGTTAAATCAACAGCTTAAATTAGCAACACACTAAAAAAATCGGACTAAAACAAAACAAAACAAAACAAAACAAAAACAAACACACAAACAAACTCACACTAGTTTTGCCATGCAATGACTGATTCAATGGTGTGAATTTCTGAAGTTTTCATCTGAATTACACTCAAAGTCAAAGGAGCCAAAGCAATGTTTATTTTGGAAAAAAAAAAAAAAAAAAAAAAGTTCAACCAACTGTTACTGATTCAAATAAAATACAGGCATGATTTATCATAATATTGAATGGGGTGTTAGGATGGACAAGCAGGGAACAAACGGACAATCTTACAATGCAAGGAGATCGACAAGGACCTTTCCTTCAGTTTCAATCATTTACTACGTGAGGAAATGCAAAACATGCACAGCTTCAATATTATGTTATTAGTCCAACTCTACATCTTTTGGCAGTACAACACATTTTTAAACCCAGAAACCCAAGTCCATACAGTTATAGTCCTTGTGCCAGCCATTCCACAGAGCTATAGATCATTATCAAGTCACTGTAGTGTGACAGTAAAGCCATCCAAATGAGACATTGCACTGTTTTTGGATCAGTAAAAGAAAATGATCCTGAACATGTACCATGTATTTCATGACACCATTCATCAACAGTGATCACTTACTGATTTATACTTGGCAGCCACATTATGTGAGCATCTCTTCTGGTGAGAAGACTATCAAGTATCATTGTAATTAATGTAAACATGATGTAGTTCAATCATCTACTGATCTAGTCTAATATTAGACAGCCCCCATGGACTTCCAATACCTAAGACCTTGATTCACAGTTACCCTGAGATTGACAGCGGCACAAAAGTCTTTCAGAGACTCATTGAAAGCAGACTATACAGGGTCAATGAATTTGGACAAATTTCAATATGCTGTGACAATTCTAAATGAAAGAAGACAATAATTAATATCATTGAGAACTTACATGTTTTTGTATGCATGTAGTTTGAAACACTTTCGGATCAACACAATATTGTCATTAGTGCATGACAAACTGTGCTTCAAGATTCCTATCCTATCAGGCCCATGAGATGCACACAGTCTGCAGTATTGGTCCAAAAATTTGAACATCATCAACTCCATCTCTTCCCAGCTGACATCATGATCTTGATAATCCTAGACAGAATGTCAGAAGCTTTCTGGGCTGAATCCCACACTGATTTGTTTAGATGTGGAATCAGATCATAACATCCAAGGGTAGGTTCTCAGTTCTGTCACTCCTTTTGTTTTAGGTTGTTTACTCTAGTATTCCCCATCATTTTCTTATTTAATAATTTCTTTCCAGTGGTCTAGATATCATATGTTAAACAATAATCTTGGAAGTTTTTAAGTACCCCAAGACCTTGCCATCTTAGGGGCTTATGCACAGGTGTAGGGCTTATTTAGGGCTTATTCATTATCACTCTGGATCTTATCCATCATATGGTATTTAATATTTATAGCATCAGTGCACACATGGAATGTATTTTGAGAGTGGAGACATCATCTTGAAAAACTGAAACACTACAGTGCATTGGTCAACCAGCACATTTATAAATGTCACTGATCAAAAACACAAGGCACAGCATGAGGAAGATGTTGTTAAACATGTTACGATGACATAATCAGGTAATGTGTAACTTTCAAGATCATCATCAACACTTCAGCACTACATAGTTCATACTCTTCAGTAGCTCTACAGACAAACTGTGTCTGTACTGCTCAAAGTATTCACATGCGGGTTGGTTCACTATGTCTGTACTGTTCTAAATATTTATATATGCAGGTTAGTTATTTTGATAGCGCTGTGGACTTCTGATCTGATATCTTGAGTTCAGTACACCCCGTAACATTACAAACTAGCTTGTTCACTGACCATCTTAATGCTTCTAAGTTCTATCTTTCTGGTGGTGTTAGTGTGGTGTTTAATCTCTCCTTTCCCCTCTCCATTTCAAGATCTTGTGACTACATACGTCTCGTGAAGGCTCAAAGAATCTGCCTGATATCTGCTGGCTGATTTGGGTGGAGTGCATATGGAACAGTCCGAGTTCAATCACTGCAATGTATCGTCTTGAACAAACTTCAAATTCCAAACTGAGTGAATATATTCAATCTTCGTGACGAGAGATTAGGCTAATGATTATAATAGTTAAAATGAAAATTCTGATTCACCTTCTGTTCCTAAGAAATAACTGCGTCGCCTTTGGGCCATTCTTCCACTTATGTCCCACATGTACATGGGTCGTTTCGATGAGGGGGATTGGATCCTCTCGACGTTGAACATGGCAGTATCTGTCGGCAACGTTTTGACCATGTTCATGTTGGTCATTCCAAGAGCCCAAGAATACACAATAAAAGTTTTTCCCGATCCACTGAAACCAAGCACAAGTATTTTGACAGTGTTGCTAGCAACATCTAATCCACTGCTGGCTCCACACACGTAGGCTCCCATTATGATTCACGACTGATCAAGATGTAATTGAATCCTCTCCGCACATCATCATCATGGAAATGGTCGTCTGCCATGGCAGCAGAAGACGCGAGTGACAAGGGAAACTACTCTCAGAATAATAATGGCGCAGGTTATTTAAAAGGAAAATTAATTAAATTAACTTAAATTAGGCGCAACATTTCACTAGGTTTGACAAAAGTAATACGTGGTCAACATAAATTAGTGTGTCAAGACAGAATAAGACTGTTATTCTGCATCAGTTGAAGAAGAAAAAAGAGAACGCAACAAAACCGAGGTGATCAGGGTAGGCACATCGTTTTACCAAACTACTTTAATGTTCACATTCGCCAATATTTTGAGAATACTTTAAAATAGACATAATAAATATGAACTAAAGTAAACAAAAACTGTTTTGATTGAGCAAATAGTATATTCTTTTTTTCTTTTTTTAATTGTGGGCATGCTAGTACATGCATGCGTCCATGCCTGTGTGTGTGTGTGTGGGTGGGTGTGTGATTATTCTCATGTCTCTTGATACATTCGACATAACAGAGTTACTGGGCGGTTGCAGCTAGTATGTTCTAATTCTGTGTGGTGTTGTGATAAGCTGTAGTAATAAATCAGCTCTCCGTTTGCCTGTACAACATAGGCCTATTTCAGCCCAACGTCTTGTATCGTAATTATGTCACATAGGCTCAGTGCAACTCACAGGATAATGCGAGATTAATGCTTAAGTGGGTCAGGAGAGAGCAGGTGACATTGGATCTCATGGCCTTGACACACAAAATGAAAGGGGAGAGAAACTTGATCAGTGGGCACAAATAAATGAATTCATGATAGGAAACACCTGGTTTGAGCAACCTTGGGGATAGGCAGGGATGTGTTCTGTCACCAAAATGTTTTCATTTTACAGCGAAAACTATCGTGAGAAACCTAAATGCCCTGGGATAAAGGTTAACGGAAAAATGATAAACGCAGAGGGCACCATGCTAATTGCAGAAAATGAAAAATACCTACAAAATCTTGTGAATATAATAGAAATGGAAAGCAAAAATAAAGTGTTGGAGCTAAATAGCAAGAAGACTGAAGTCATGGTAATCATTAAAAAAAACAAACAAACAAACAAACAAACAAAAACAAAACAAAAACAACAACAACAAAAAAGAAACCACCTCATGCAAAATAACAGCAAATGGCACACATTTGAGACAGGTTGATAAGTTTAAATATCTGGGAACAGTCATCTCACCAGACGGCAGATGCACATCAGAAATAGCCAGCAGAATTGGCCAAGTTAAAACAGCATTCAAGAAAAAAGAGGTCTTACCAACAAATGCCTATCATTTAACATCAGAAAGAGAGTTTTTGGATGTTATGTAGAACATCCAATACTGTTGTACGGTTGTGAGGTGAGGACAGTCAACATGCAATGTCAGAACAAGATTGTGGTCTTAGAAAAATATTGAGAGTTCAATGGAGAGCAAAGAAAACAAACGAGACAGTCTTGAAAGGTATACACAAGAAGAACATTGATATAGAAGATAAGGAAAAGACAAGCAACATTTATAGGACATTTTATGAGGCAAGAGAAATTAGAGCACCTAGTCACAACAGGAAAGCTGGAAGATAAGAGAGCACCAGGTAGACCTAAAGAGAAAATATTGGATGAGCTTTCAGAGTGGCTGAGGAAAGAGAGGGTGGGAGATGTGCTTGCTGCGCCAAGGGATAGATTTGTATGGAGGGCCATGATCTCAATGTCATGTGGCAGGGCACATGATGATGATGAGGTGGGGTGCAGCAAATCACTCAAGATTGAATATCACAAAGGGCAAGAACTCATGGCGTGTGGCGGGCTTTTTCCATATCAGTGGTGCTCACCAGCCTCGCCTTCTCTCACAGGTGTATTCACGCACAGACACGCAGAGCAGACATGTGGCATAAGCTTAACGGGTCTGTGGCATAACTGACCTGTGGCATAACTGACCTGTGGTATAACAGACCTGTGGCATAAGCTTAACGGGTCTGTAGCATAACTGACCTGTGGCGTTACGGGCACCTTCTGTCAGGATACAGGGTGATTTACACTGGACCAGTTTGTGAAACATTCCTGGACTGTTTCACTTCTGAACCGTTCTGGACCGTTTTGCTCTGTTTACACTGGCATGATAAAAGCGTACCAACAGTGCACTGACCGCCGGCATAACCAGATAAACTTATGTGGAATGCTGTGTGGTAAACATCTATTTCATGCGTATTTTATGTAGCAAGACAAGACAGGTGCTAATTTTCTGCAAGTTGATCAAGTGTAAACGAGTGGTCACATTTGTTGCAGAGACTATGCTATGTGAAAGAATGGCACATAGTGAGGTGGACCCAGACTATTACAGATCCTGGAATGGTTCAGCCAGATAAAACTGAATGTAAACAGATCAGTTTGCTTGGGAACCATTTTGGAACCGTTACATTTTGCCAGTGTAAGTCGCCCTAATGTCTGTAGAATTCTATTGGCAGGAAGCCTGGTCTCTTGCAGAACCACTCAAGTGATGTCCATTTTCCTTGGCTCAGCAATTGCTGTCATCCTGCTGTAATTGATCTGCTGCTGGACTGAGAGGCCAGGCCACATGGTAATGACATTCCAAGTGGTCAATTATATGACTGATGGCTTCTTTATTTTCTTTGGTTTGCCCAGAACAATGATAGCTTGTTCACTAGTTCTAAGTTCCAGACAGTCAGACAGTGGTGGACCAGTACCTTACTGTCTGGGGGCTACTCGGTTTGATATGGGTGACTGCTGATCAGTGAGATGACCACTCATCCTGTAGGTGGGAGGCAACTCATACCCTATGCAAATCCAGTTGGACGTACTACTGTCTGTGTTTTCACAAACACTAGAACAAAAGATACATAACGTTTTCTATTTAATATATACTTTTAAACATGCACACCATGCATGCTGACTTTCGCAGGGTTGAGACGGTTTACCTGGCAGACACAGTATAGAATGATTGGGTCAACATGTTCCAGATATGTACAGACTGGATGTATGTTCTTCACCTGTGCACACGAATATTGCACATCCCACCCACACTCATTTCTAGTCGTGTCTCAGTAACTGGCTGCCACATGATCTGAGAGATGTTGCAGTACAGTGAAGTGGTACTGAGCTTGATTGATGCCGTAGATTTCATGTTTTAGTCTACCACAAACAATGGCTCAGCATGAAAACAAGATATTAGATCCATGATATTTTGATCAGACCACAATGGCGAAGATCTTTTTATTGTCCAACAGTCAGTTTAAATCGTACCAGCAGTTTTCCGTTTAGTTGCCATCAGTTCTGTTTTCACCCCCACCCTTACTTACCAGTGCCAGAATGAGACCTTAGCCAAGCCCCTAAAACACAAAATTACTATCTGCAACGTTCGTTGTCTGAAAAGAACTGTAGACAAGACTAGACATGGCATGATGAGAAACACCAAGATCAGAGAAAAAGTTGGAAAAACATCGGTCCACCATCATATTCATCAAAAGGAATGTAATGGTTTGATCATCTGACAAGAATGCACCTTCACCAGCTGGCTCAACAAACATATAACAAAGACATCACTTGTCAACCGTTAGTATTATCGAGTTCGATGATAGCCGCCGCAGCTGATATCTCAGCAACTCATCTCCAGTTATTCCAGTCTCAACGATTCTGTCCTACTTTGCAGACCTTCAGACTGCTGATGCTGTTCTCATTAGGGTTGCTTTGGTGTTGCATGTTGCATGGCTGGTGTAGATCATTTTTCTGTTGTTGATTTCTGCCAGTAGTTGACGTTGGACTGTGAGTTCGTTCAAAACGATTTCATTTGTTACAAGAAGCCAGTTGGAGCATCACATCTCTGCGGCTTCAATCTTATTGTCATCTGCCTTTCTGCATGTCCAGGCTACACAGTCGTATAGCATTACTGGCCAGAGCAGACAGTTCAGAATCTTGATTATAAGAGCTGTTGGTATGCTTCTGTGTTTGTAACTGTGATTGAGTTAGATTATGTTCTGTAACGTTGCCATTCCTACTCGTATTTTGATGTCTTTAGAACAGGTGCCATCATAAGCTTTTACAGATCCAAAATATTTAAAATCATTCAAGAGGCAGACCAAGGAAGACTTTGATCGATGGCACAATGGACACCATAAGCCACAAGTCATTTCTTCACTTTGAGTCTTCAAACTCGTTGCCGACTGTCAACTCTTTCTCCCCACAACACTCTTGGTCATACAAGTAGTCAAGTGAAAAAAAAAGTTGGATTGTCACTGTTTTGACTTATACGAGGTCGTCCTCAAGACAAAATATTAACAGAGCTAAGCCAAAAACACAACCAACACGTTTCTAGAAGAAGTATTTGGGAAAAGACAAAGGGACATGGAGATATGGAGAGAGAGAGAGAGAGAGAGAGAGAGAGAGAGAGAGACACACACACACACACACAGACACAGAGACACAGAGAGAGAGAGAGAGACAGAGAGAGAGAGACAGAAAGAGAGAGAGGGGAGACCTTCTGTAAAGATCAAATTGTTTGATAGTTTTTGATTTGCTCAGGACTATCGTTTTCAAGGGATGCATTTATTCTAGATTATTCCATAGGACTGCCACTAGCAGACAATAGATCAAATAAGTAGCAAGAAATGCTCGGGACAGGTGGACAGCAGAAGGTCGTCAGAGGAGACCCTTCCCCCTTCAAGCGAGTTTTCTCTCTAAACTCCGTACATTTTAGGAGGGCTGGGCCATCTCCAGGTCATGACTGCAGGATGCCCTTCTGCTGTCGCCATTTTTTTTCACCTGATTTTAAACCCATGCCCCCAAGGTGATCAGACATTTCTGTTGTTGCCCTCCCCTCCTCTGTTTTTCTTTCCACTTGGGGTGAACCTCTGTCATCTCAAAGCCAGGACACCGTTATGACAGAGATCATAACTGCTTAGCCACTGGACACCTGCAATATATAGAAGAAGGTAAAATCTTATAAAGTGAACTTTTATTCCTCCTGGACCAGATCTAGCTGGAACTGTTTTCAACTGCTTCAACCATTGCCTTTAGTCCAGGTTCTGGTATGTCCATCCCAGAAATCGAGAGAGTTTTAATGAGATGATAGACAGATGTGTCTACGAACCTCGTCGATCCAATCTCTATGGTGATGACTTTGGCTTGGAAGCCAGATTTCCTCAAGTTGCTGGCTAGACTGCATAGTTTTTCAGTCTTATGGGCTAGTCCATTCTATTTTTATATGGCACTGTGAATTTGAAGAGAATCAATAGTTATGATGAATGGGAATGGAGTAGTACTATATACGGTTTTATATCATTCTTGCTGATGATTTCTGAGGTGGTGTGTGTGTGTGTGTGTGTGTGTGTGTGTGTGTGTGTGTGTGTGTGTGTGTGTGTGTGTGTGTGTGTGTGTGTGTGTGTGTGTGTGTGTGTATGTGTGTGTGTGTTTTCATTCTAGAAAGTTTGCTGTACACTGCCAGTCGTCCACCGTATCCAGCAGACCCTTATTTCATTTTTCGAATGTCACAGCTGTTTTAGGCCGCAGTTTGCTACCGCCTGCCGTGTAGATGGTTGTCGAAGGTTCTGGTGGCATCGACATTTTTGTTTAGCCTGTTTTGTTTTCCACTGGCAGTATTGATCGCTTGTACCGTTGAAGCGTTTGTCAGGCTTGTGGTGGGAAATGTTGTCATGGGCATAGCCTTCAGTTTGGTTGCAGGAGGTAAGACGATTGACAGGAAGGTGTGTTTGAATATACCGATTGTTACAGTGATGGGTGGATGCAATAAGGGCAATGTCGTTTTCTTTAAAGTACAGCACCCAGAAAAGTAAGGAGGGGAAAAAACCCAAATATGTACAGGTTACAGAACTGCCAAGCACAAATGATTTATGCAGAGGAAGATAGATGTTTAAATGATTGCATTGCTGCCCCATGTTGTGCACCAGTCATATCACTACCTCCATGGTGCTCATTTAGGTGATCCAGTAGTCCTCCAATAGCACCCAAACTGTAGTCACCCAACGAGCAGGGCATGGAGAGCTGTAGAATGTGTGAAAATGTTTTAGTATGCTATAATGATTAAAAAGGGAATGATAATAATGGTTGTAGGGATTTGCATTTTGTGAGTGAGACTGTGTAACAGGGTTGTTGTTTGTACTTACTTTAATCATATATCATGGCTGCTAAGGGTCCTGGGATATTCTGACACCTGTGGCGTAGGTCTATAGATTTGAAGAATACCTTCAGTAAGTATTGTATCCACGAAGTAGGTGGGACTCGACAGTGTGGTTCCAGTCTTCCCAACGACTTCTTAGCACGCTGGATTGTGGGTAGGAGGCGGTCTGAGCTGAAATAGCCCACATTATTTTTTTTGACTGCTGCAGGTTTGAATCCATGATCTCCCTGTCAGTAGCCCATCGTGTTTACCACTACACCATGTGATCTGCTAGGATTATGGACTTGGCTGTGTTTGAGTTAAATACTGACAACACGTAGTCAACGATGCCACTTCCTGAGCCAATTGGTGAGCTGTGGATTGCAATGTTTAAAACTTGTATTGACAGGTGCGTTAGTCATGTGGGTAAGACATAAGACTTCCAATCGGAAGCTGTGGGTTTGATCTTGTCTCCAAATTGGTGGGTAAATAGTACAGAGTTTTCTTTTTTCCAGGGCACAGACCTGTTGGTACCTAAACCACTCTCTCTTTGTGTGTAGACGTATCAAACCATCAAGTATGCACGTTAAAGTTCTGTGAGTCATGACGGCTTATGGAAACATGAAAGCACATTGCATGCATGACCATCAAGAAGTTTTTTTCGGACTGTGCAGCAGCATAACGTCTGCACAGTGTAAGCAAAATAACGTCTATAGAAGCACCTGAGAAAAGCAGAAGTCTAAAAATGAGAATAAAAACAATAACAAAATATAATAACAAAACGACAACGAGAAAACCTCAACAACAACAACCAACCAACTTCTGTTAAATGCCTGGGAGTGAAACATTGAGCCCAGACACCTTAATCAACGCGAAACTATTTTTAAATATTTTTTTTAAAGCTAGAGGTCTAAGCAATAATGAATGTGTAATATCCAGCCATCAGTATACTCAAGATGATGACTGTCCCCTTTTGTGATACAAAACATCTGTCAAGAGTTACTTCTCTTCCACTTTCAGCCATTGCATGTGCCACTGTAACTGTGAGATGTATATATACATATATATCATGATGTTCTATGTGCGTAGTGAAAATTGTGTGACTATTGTTGTATGCTGAGTTTAAAAAAGCTTCTAAATCAATACAGATATTTCATGACAAAATATTTCACAAAATCCTTAAAATTGAAAACAATCAAACTAAAATACTTCGGATACATGTTGTCTTCAGGATATTAGCGAAAAATCTGATCTCCTAAGAAATGAAAACTGTCATGTGCGCCACGTAAATATTGAAATAAAGAAAGAGATAATAATAATTTGAGGAGTGTTCTGAGCTTATGGTTTTTGTGCTTTGTATCTGCTTCTATGCTAGCAGAATGGGTAGCGCAAACTACATGTATGTTAGATTTGAGAAGTTCCCCAACATGGGAGATAATTCCTACGTACCTCTCAAGAGTTATGTCCTTTGGTTGATATTATAAAAATTCTCCCTGCTTCCCTCTTATTTCTAAAGAGATAATAGTCAACTTTTTTCATTGAGAACACAATCGTTTTTGAAATGCCCTGCAACTACTGCAAAAACATTTGAATGTCGTATTTAATGGACACTTTTCCACCATGGTCTTTCTTGGTATACATGATAGTTTTCTTTAAGACAGTTCCCGTGCTTATATTTTACGTAAAGGGAGAAAGAAGAGTGAAGACGAAAAATAGGTAAAGGGTGTGAATTCAGTACTTGGTACGAGTCCTCATTTGTCCTGTGTGTGCATTTAAATAAACAGAAGAGTTAGTGGATATTGTTATTTAAAACCTGACCATCAACTGTTATGTGCACATACAAACCACTGAAACCATTGTACGACGCAGAAAGTTTATAAAGAGTTACACCGCGATTGTTTGACATACCAGACCAGTCCTGCCCTCAGTGGATTCTTTGTATCAAGGGCATATCAAATCGTTATTATCAAATGCTTTGTATCTTTACTGACTGGACAAATCTAGAGGTGTGTACTGTGTTTAACCATGGTCTGAATGAATATCCAAACAATTGGTCATCAGTGACAGAGAATTCATTATTATTTTATGTTCTTCGAGACCTGCTGCTAGAAATACTATCGATGAGCTTTAGGAATTCCTTTCTGAACCTCTGGCCTGTCAGGCAGTACAGATAAAAGTTCATGGAATAATTTAAGTGATCAAGACATGAAGCACAAGTCACTAGATAGTCCAAAACTATTTCACGCTCAACTGATTTAGGACTGCCATCAAATGATCTCATTACCAGTATCAAGACATCATTAGGTACAGTAAAAACAATAAAGGAGATAGACACAGCAAGAGCTGTGAGAGTGATGGAGTTCACTTCTCTCTTTCTCTCACTCTGCTGTCTGTCTGTGGCTGCAAACTGGTCACCAGCTTCCTTCACTGACGTTCTTATCTTCACCACAAGCACGATGTTGCTGATCATCAGACAGATGAAAGGCAGTGCACTAGTCAGAAGAAGGTTGATTGTGGACCACACTGTACCTGTGAATTCAACATAGTTAGCTTTTACTGCACACATTCCATCTGAAAGTTCAATCGCATAAAGTAAATGGGAGCAAGCCAAGCTGAGAAAGATAACAACACCCGCAATGATACCCCATGACATCTTTGCTGTACATATCACGTTGACACGATGTGGCCACACCACAGACATGGCCCTGTGTGTCACCATCACTACCACTAGCCATGCAGAACAGGCAGCGGCCATGTCTATGATAAAAGTACCAATTTTACACGTAACATTACGAAGGATCAGCAATCCAAACTCAGTAATGTTCATAACCCAGTCCTGAAGTAGTGGCACAACAATAAAACAGAGATCAGACACAGCTAGACACAGCAAATAACGGTCCAAGGAGGAACGGTTGTTTTGAAATCGATGAACAAGGATGATAGTCATCACGTTGCCAAACAATCCCAATGTAATTATTAATGGCGTATACAGTGTATCTGTCCATTTCATAATTTGGACTAATGGCATAGAGTCAAAATCAATAAAGTTTGCTGTTGTGTTAGACTCACCTGTCATGATACTGGACATAGTCAAGATCCCGTGTGTTACGTTTCTTCTGCCCATGGTCCTAAATATAGAAAACAATTGTCTCTTTTTTAATGCCCTTCCACCCCACCCCCTATTTTTAAAGGAAAATTGTTTCTATCAAGTGGAGAAAAACGTGTATCTGTATATATATATATATATATGTGTGTGTGTGTGTGAGAGAGAGAGAGAGAGAGAAAGAGACAGACAGACAGACAGACAGACAGAGAGAGAGACAAAGAGAGAGAGAGGGAGAGAGATTTAGAGAGAGAGACAGAGAGAGACAGAGAGAGAGAGAGAGAGAGAGAGAGAGAAGGAGAGAGAGAGAGAGAGAGAAAGAAAGAAAGAGAGAGAAGAGAGAGAGAGAGAGAGAGAGAGAGAGAGAGAGAGAGAAAACAACTTTCTCGGCTCCAGTCACCCACTTTAATGATTATTAGTAAACATTGGCCATGCACTTCCTGTCATCAAACCATATACTGTGTCTGAAGTAAAGCGTTCAGAAACTACAGCTGTTTGAGTCAGAAATGTCTATCGAGAAGTGTGTCATCCATCAGAAAGCCCTACGTTATGCCTCCCGTAGTGATACACGGTAACTGAGCACCTCACTGACTCGGGATAAATCCTCACGAGACTTGGAGGAGTTCTGGCCCCCAGATGTGTGGCACGGAGGCCCACTGGCGTGTGGACATGCCTTGGTGCCCAGATTCCCAGCTATGGGTAAACAGCACCACTGCCTTGTAGGTGTCTCAGGAGAGACAAAGCCTAAGGGAATAAACCCGAACGAAAAATCACCACTGCCTTGTGGTTATCTAAAGCTAAGGGAGTAAACTCTGACAGAAAATCAGCCCCATTACCTTGTGGGTAGTTGTGGGAGCAACAAAGGCTAGCCAGTACAAAAACTGATTGAAGACAACAGGAAACCACCATCATATTTCCCCACGTATCACAACCACCCAAAATAAAAGAAAAGTAAACAATATAAATAGTGGCTCCTATTGGGCCACAGAGTGCAGGCAACTTCTGCTTCTTCTTCTTTTGTTCACTGTCTACATAGTCAAGCCACATCTGGCGATAATTGTGAACAATTTTTTTCCATTTCCTATCGGTATCCATGAAGCTTGGTTGTCAGAGGAGTTGTCTCCTGTCGCTCCACTTGATAGAGGCGACATCGCTATATTATATGTTCAACTGTTTGGTCTTGTTGACAGTAGGTGCAGTTGGCGAAAGCTTCAGCAGGCTGAGTCTATGAGAGGGCCAACGAACTAGGCAGTGGTCTTTGAATAGTCTCCTTTCAAGAAGAAAGGAATGCATTTTATATTAAACTAACTTCTGAAGGTCCAAAGCCAACTCCGGTAGAAAAGAGGGATTTTGTTCTTGAGATTGCATTCAAATATAACAGTAGAAAAACGTTTCTTTAGTAGAAATTGAAAACAAAACATTAATTAACTTCAAAAATGCTGCTGACAACTTAAAGTCAAAGAACTTACCAACCAACCAACCAACCAAGCAAACATGCAATAGTGAGTCATTTGCCCCCCATTCACTTTGTTCTGGTAATCGTTTTGGTCATGGAATGGAATTATGTGATATCCCCTTAGCTAATAATGGTTTGAAGACTGGTTTGCACTCTTCTGTTGTCGCCATTTAAATCAGAACGTATCTCTAAAATCCATCGATGAGCAGTGAAATGTGTGAAAGGTCACGCGTTTCTAAGCATACTTAGCGATTTGGACGACAATGTTGAGAACTTAATGCAGCCTACGATGAAAATGGAAAGTCTGTGAGACAGTGGACGTGGCGAAGAAAAGTCTGATATGATAGGACACGTGCTAATCAGTAGGTAAGGACCAGGATCAATAAAAATGTAATGGTACTCAAAAGCAAAGGAAAAGTGAAAAACAGACATGGTGATACAAGAAATCAAGAAAGAAGAGGTAAGTCAAAAGAATCCAGAAAGCAGTCCAGCAAGGCCAATAAGGGGAATGTATAACACGACAAGAAATACACCCTGTAGAAGTCTCAGCTGGAATGACATGTGGCATAGAGCATCTTTCAGGATCAGTTACATCGTCAGATCTGTATCTATGGCCTCCTGCGCTACAATACAAATCTGGTGAAATGGGGGAGATCAGATGACCCTGAATGTTCACTCTGCCAGAGCAAACAAATGGTGGGACTTGTCCTGAGCTCTTGCAAAGTAGAGCTAAGCCAAAGAAGACACACATGGAGGCACAACCAAGTGCTTTAAGAGATCGCACAAATGATCAGTAGTTCAAGGAGAAAATCAGCCACAAAAAACTTCTGGCAACTTTCTTTTCAACAGAAAGCAGCAAACTGCGGCCTGCAAAAGCTGTGATATCTAAAGAATGGAGGCAGGGTCCATTGCATGGAGCAGGTGACTAGAAGTGCACAGCACATCTTTGAGAATGAAAAGGAAAGAGAGAGAGAAAGAAAGAAGCAAAGAAAGAAAGAAAAGAAAGAAAGATAAACGAAAGAAAAAGAAAGAAAGAAAGAAAGAAAGAAAGAAACCCAGACACGAAGAAACCCAGAAATGATTGGCGCCATATGAAAATGGAACCGAGGAAGCCTATTTCTACAAGAGTGAAAAGTATGTCAGTCTACTTCTAAAGAAATTCATGTCATCGCTATAGAGGTTGGAGCAAGGGAGCTGGTAGGAAAAATTACTGATGATCTCATGAAACAAACCTTAATTTCTAGGAAAAAGAGGACCAGAGCGAAAAGACAATGACAGAAGCAGCTGAAAAGTGTGTTTCTTCTGGATCTGGTCAAGTAGGGACAACAGTGAACTTCATAAGGTTTCACATTTCCCTATGTACAGCAGGCGTCTGAAAGCTAAGTGGTAAAGGCAATCCTCACAAGGATGTCCTGGCCTTGAGGCGCCTGACCAGCTTGGAGACACCGGTTCGAACCCAGATAGTGAAGAATAAAAACAACAGAAACGGCGACAGCAGAAGGGCATCAGATTCATGACCTGGACGCAGTGCGTCCTCCTCAGAGTACGAGTTCTGAGCTGAAACACTTGCTTGAGGGACTTCTCCTCAGCTGTCTCCTGTGTTTCTTCTGCTACTATTTGGGCGATCTCTTATTGCAAGAATTAGTTCTTTATAGCATTTCTCTTGAGTTGCTTATTTTCTTCGTGAGCGTTCTATTATGTTCACTGATGATCTTAAGTTTGGGTGATTGAGATGCCCCTCTGACAAAAAATTAACAACAGAATGTCTGACTTCGTTAAAATATTAAGAGCGAAAATGTTTCTGTTTCTTGAAAAATATAACATTTCCAAAAAAATATTTCGGATTCAATAACATCGGATTTCGGAAATTTTGTGGGTACCTGCGAGATCATGGTACTTGTATGGAATATTTCCATCAGTCTTTTTTCATCCTTTTCGTAACATGTTGATGATGATGTTGTTGTTGTTGTTGCTATCCCATTCTATGACACTGCAATTGCGTAGAATTTGGGCAATTTTTCGTAATGCTGCACGCCTTGTACTCAAAAAGAAAAAAGCTGACCACATATCTCCTCTCCTGGCACAACTTCACTGGCTCCCTGTATCAAAGCACATACAGTACAAACTAGACACCATGTGCTACAAAAGCCTCAATAACGCAGCCCCCGATTACCTGTCAAGCCTACTTGAGATCTATCTTCCCTCACGTACCCTCCGCTCTGCCTCCGATCCTCTGACTTTTCGCTTTCCACGCACTAAGCTCAATACCTATGGTCCACGAGCCTTCTCTGTTTCTGGTCCACTCTCCTGGAACAAGCTTCCTCTCTCAGTCCGTCAGCAACCTACTTTTGTCTCCTTCAAGTCCGCTCTCAAAACTCACCTTTTCTCCTCCGCATTAAATCCTAACCTCACTCAACCCCCCCCCCCCCCCCCTCTGCAGCCTGTCTCCGCTCGGAGGGAATCACATGGTTATAATATATAATTGTATATGCTATGCTCTCTATAATTTTCCATTGGTTTTATTCTTGCTTTTATTGCTTTTATTCTTTCTCCCCATTTATAGCCATGCGGGTGTGTGTGTGTGTGTGTGTGTGTGTGTGTGTGTGTGTGTGTGTGTGTGTGTGTGCGTGCGTGTGCGTGCGTGCGTGCGTGCGTGCGTGCTTGCGTGTGTGTCTGCTTCAGCGCTTAGATTTGATTTTATCAAGATTTTGCGCTATATAAATATTGTAATTATTATTATTATTATTATAATGCTACGACGATAAATGACGTTGGGGATGATAATCATAATAGTACGCTTCTTGTCATAACACATCATGGCGTCAACCAGGCCCAAGACATACAGACACCTGCAGTGTTAATCAGAAAATTTTAGCTACACCCCCTATGACGCATCCGCAAATTAGATGAAACTCGACACTATGGTACCAGTTTTCTCTGAGAGCCCATAGCTCTGATCATTTTTAGCCAGGAGTCACAGTCCCACGACAATTGACGATTCCTATCATTATCATTATTACTGTTATTATTATCATTATTATTATCACTATATCTTAGAGTTCACATAAGGCAGATAATGTATTCTTTGTGAAATGGCTGGATTGAAGACATTTTCTTTCACACTCCTTATTGCCTGCCTTCAAAGTCAAACACAGACTGGTTGTGTGGTGATCCTTAATATGTAGTGGTTAGTATACAATACACAATGAGAGTCTATTGACACTGTAGCATACAGACATTTTTCAGCCTTCCTTTATAGGCTCCACGTCTGTCTTTATATACAGACTGATCCATGAATATAAGTGATAATTTATTGCTTTGTTTTGAACGTGTGTACGTCAGATTCGTGAGGTGATATCATAAATCACAGATATGAATTTTCAGATGGAACAATTAATGGCCTCAGTGTTGTAGCAGTGTTGGTGATTTATTAGATTATTTTTCGTTTTGATTGTTTGTTTTTTCTCAGATTTTACTGACTAGATGTACTCAGTAAAGGATGCAAGCCTGCTGTGCAGTGCTTTAGCTCTCTCTCTCTCTCTCTCTCTCTCTCTCTCTCACACACACACACACACACACACAAACGCATACACACACACACGCACACACACATACTTGCATACACACACACATACATATACACACAGACGCGAACGCTCGCACCTACGCACACACGCACGAAAGCACGCAAGCACGCTGGACACAAAAAACTCGAACGCACGCACAAGTGCGCACACACACTCGCACGAACGCACATACTAACACACACATGCGCGTGCATGCACACACACACACACACACACACACACACACACAAACACACACACACACACATACACGAACACACACACACACACACACAGAAGCACATCACACACGCACACACATACACACACATATCAAAAACGTTCACCTACACTCACACAAACACACACACACATATTAAACTCACACACACACACACAAACACACACGCACACACACACACACACACACCTACA
>CM060308.1:90877776-90895416 GCA_030674185.1 Monoplex corrugatus
GCTGATTCTTGACTGACAGTCCTTGGCACAGCTGACACACAGAAGGTTGATGGCTGTAGCTGGGTGGTCGCTGTCACAGCTTTCCTTCTCTCTCTTCTGTCCGATCACACTCGAGTTCGTTTCTCTTTTGCATTGGTGGTACCTGCACACACAGCCATGGTCGCGGCAGTTTTCGATACCTGCATGTCTGGGTCGAGACACAGGTTGCTGTAGACTGTCTATCCAAGGTAAGTGAATTTATTGACCTCTTCAGTTTTGTGATCACTGTTGCTGGTGCTGGTATCTTCACCAACGTTCTGTCTCATGATCTCTGTCTTCTTCAGACTTTCGCTTGCATTGGTCTTCAGAACATATATAACCCAAAGATGATTAATTTCGAGCAAAAGGTTGGCAATCAGGAGCTAGGGAACTGACTATCCTCTGAAGACCACGCTATATGTGAGATGTCAAAGTGGCGTCATCAGTGAAGGGTATTTCCTTGATCACGACCTGATGTACTTTGGTCCTCACTCTGAAGTGTGCAAGGCTGAATAGCTTGCCATCAGAACTGGTGTTTAAGTACACTTTATGATCCGATGCTCTGAAACCGTACAACGGTATGATGTTAGAAGATCCTGAAGAGCGTCAGGGCGTATATGCAGCCCTGCTCCACTCCACTTTAAACGAGGAGTGATTCTGATTATAATCCGTCGAACTACACTATCACCAGCATGCTCTAAAAAGATACAATGAAATTCAGCAGCTTTGTTGAGCATCTCATCTTTTGCCGAGGTGCGAAGAGGCCTCTTCTGCCAACAAGGTAAAAAGCTATTGTCGATGAAGACAAGTTTTGGGCCGATGTCATGTGATCTTAATTGTCATGTCGGTTCAAACAGACTACAGCAATCACTCCTGACATTTAGATAAAACAGTGCAAAGACCAGGGACTAAAGGCTTGTGGCGAACGTTCTCCTGTCAGTGGGGTTCACCAGCCCTGCTTTCTCTTACAGACACGAAGGCGCGTGTATGCACATATATTCGTAGCAGACATGTAGCATAAGGCCTATGGCATAGCTGACCAGTGATGTATCAGACCTGTGGAATAATAGATCTGTGACATAATGGACCTGTGACATAATGGACTTGTGACATAATGGACCTGTAACATAATGGACTTGTGACATAATGGATCTATAACATAATGGATCTGTGACATAATGGATCTGTGACATAATGGATCTGTGACAATAGATTTGTGGCATAATGGGCTTATGACGTAACTCACCTGTGTCATTACTGACAGACCTGTGACATGACAGACTTGTGACATAACAGATTTATGACATAACAGTGACATAACAGACTGGTGACACAACATACCTGTGACATAACATACCTGTGACATTATAATGGCATGAAAGACCTGTGACATAACAGTGACATAAGCCTGATGACATAACATACCTGTGACATTACAATGACATAACAGACCTGTGACATATCAATGACATAATGGACCTCTGACATAACATGATACAACCAGACCTGTGACACAACAGACTTGTGACATAACAGTAACATAGCAGACCTGTGACATAACACACCTGAGACATAACAGACCCATGACACAACAGACCTGTCACATAACAGACCTGTGATGTAACACACCTGTGACATAACATACCTGTGACACAGACAATGGACATAACACACCTGTGATGTTACAGACAATGGACATAACACACCTGTGAAATAACAGACATGACATAATACACCTGTGAAAAAACAGACGTGTGGCATAACACACCTGTGAAGTAACAGACATGTGACATAAAAGATATGTGTCATAAAATGCCTGTGACATAATATATCCATGATATAACATCTCTGTGGTACAATACATTTGTGACATAACATACCTGTGACACAATATACCCATGACATGACATACCTGTGATATAATATACCTATGACATAACATACCTGTGGCATAATATACCCATGACATAACACACATGACATACCTATGACATAACATACCTGTGACATAATATACACATGACATAACATACCTCTGATATAATATACACATGACATAACATACCTGTGACATAATTATACCCATGATATAACATACCTGTGATATAATATACCAATGACAAAATATCTGTGATATAATATACCCATAAAATAACACCTGTGACATAATATTCCTATGACATAACATACCTGTGACATAATATATCTATGACATCACATACCTGTGATATATATACCTATGACATAACATACTGGTGACATAATATGCCCATGACATAACACACCTGTGACATAACACACCTGTAACATAATATACACATGACATAACATACCTGTGATATAATATACCTATGACATAACATACCTGTGATATAACATACCTGTCACATAACGTGCCTGTGATATAATATACCCATGACATAACACATCTGTGATATAATATACCCATGGCATAACATACCTGTGATATAATTATACCTGTGACATAACATACCTGTGACATAACATACCCATGTCATAACATACCTGTGATATAATATACCTGTGATATAATATATCCATGACATAACATACCTGTGATATAATATACCTGTGATATAATATACCCATGGCATAACATACCTGTGATATAATATATCTGTGATGTAATATACCTGTGATATAATATACCCATGGCATAACATACCTGTGATATAATATACCTGTGATGTAATATACCTGTGATATAATATACCCATGGCATAACATACCTGTGATATAATATACCTGTGATATAATATACCCATGGCATAACATACCTGTGATATAATATATCTGTGACATAATGTGCTTGTGACATTATATACCTGTGACATAACCTATCTGTGACATAATATACCTGTGACAATATACCTGTAACAATATACCTGTGACATAACATACCTGCCACACAACAGACCTGTGACATAAGATACCTGTCACACAACAGACCTGTGACATAACATACCTGCCACGCAATAGACCTGTGATATAACGGAATTGTGACATAACATACTTGTGACATTACAGACCTGTGACTTAAAAGATCTGTGACATAATATATCTGTGACATAAGAGGCTCTGGTGTAACTGGCATGCCCTCCTCCCCCCCCCCCCCCAGCCCATTTCCGTACTCAAGTGTATCATTTGCTGGGTTGTGTGTTGAATGCGATCAGTTCAGTTGAATAAGGATTTCTGTTTATGTGTTGACCATGTTCATGTTGGTCATTCTGAACTGGATCCTCTTCCAGGTTCTCTCTACTCCGATTGTCTCCCTACTCTCCTCCCATTCATCACTGACATCATCAACACTTCTTTTCAAACTGGAACTGTCCCAGATTCTTTCAAGTCTGCTATTGTTCACCCTCTCCTCAAGAAACACAATTTAGACCCAAATGAACTGAAAAATTACAGGCCTATCTCTAATCTCTCTTTCTTGTCAAAACTCCTTGAAAAGGTCGTCCTCAACCAGCTGAACTCTCACCTGTCTGCCAACAATCTCCTCAATCCTTTCCAGTCAGCCTACCGCCAGTGCCATAGCACTGAAACTGCCCTACTACACATTCTCAACAATCTCCTCCTTGCAACTGATACTGGCAAAGTCTCTCTCCTCACACTCCTTGATCTGTCTGCAGCCTTCGATACCATTGACCATGGTATTCTCCTTTCTAGACTTCATCATACTTTTGGCATCTCTGACATTGCTCTCTCCTTTTTCACTTCGTATTTATCAAACAGAAAACAAACTGTTCTCATCAATGGCACTTACTCTCAACCTGCATACCTGACCTGTGGTGTTCCACAAGGATCTGTCCTTGGCCCTGTTCTTTTCACTCTTTATACCTCCCCCCTGTCCACCATCATCAACTCCCACTCTATAAAACACCACTTCTATGCTGATGACACCCAACTTCAAGATAGTGACTCACCTGATAATATACAGCGCCTGTTGACTCGCACCACTGAGTGTTACTCGGACATTAAGAACTGGATGACACACAATAGACTTCAGCTTAATGACGACAAGACAGAAGCTATCCTCATTGGCACCCGTCAGAAACTTTCCCAGCTGCCTCCTCTTTCTCTCCCATTATGTAACACATCAGTCCCAATTTCTGATTCAGCTAAAAACCTTGGTGTCTGCATTGACTCTACCCTCTCCATGAACAACTTTGTTTCTCAAACTGCCAGATCTTGCTACTATCATCTCCATCGTATAAGCCTGATCAGGAAGTATCTCTCTGTGGAAACAACTGCAAAACTCGTTCTCTCCTTCATAATGTCTCGCATTGACTATTGCAATTCACTCCTGTCTGGTCTTCCTGCCTCCACCATTCACATCCTACAGCGCATTCAAAACAATGCTGTACGCCTTGTACTCAAAAAGAAAAAAGCTGACCACATATCTCCTCTCCTGGCACAACTTCACTGGCTCCCTGTATCAAAGCGCATACAGTACAAACTAGACACCATGTGCTACAAAAGCCTCAATAACGCAGCCCCCGATTACCTGTCAAGCCTACTTGAGATCTATGTTCCCTCACGTACCCTCCGCTCTGCCTCCGATCCTCTGACTTTTCGCTTTCCACGCACTAAGCTCAATACCTATGGTCCACGAGCCTTCTCTGTTTCTGGTCCACTCTCCTGGAACAAACTTCCTCTCTCAGTCCGTCAGCAACCTACTTTTGCCTCCTTCAAGTCCGCTCTCAAAACTCACCTTTTCTCCTCTGCATAAAATCCTAACCTCACGCAACCCCCCTCTGCAGCCTGTCTCCGCTCGGAGGGGAATCACTTTGTTTTGATATATAATTGTATATGATGTGCTCTCTGTGGTTTTCCATTGGTTTTATTCTTGCTTTTATTGCTTTTATTCTTTTCTCCCCATTTGTGGCCATGCATGTGTGTGTGTGTGTGTGTGTGTGTGTGTGTGTGTGTGTGTGTGTGTGTGTGTGTGTGTGTGTGTGTGCGTGTGTGTGCGTGCGTGCGTGTGTGCGTGTGTGTCTTTTCGGCGCTTGGATTTGATTTTGTCGAGATTTGCGCTATATAAATATTGTAATTATTATGTATGCATGTGCGTACGTATGTATGTATGTATGTATGTATGTATGTATACGCTTAGATTTATGTATGTATGTATGTATGCATGTATACGCTCAGCTTAGATTTATGTATGTAAGTATGTAAGCATGTATGTATGCATGTATACGCTCATATGTATGTAGGTATGTATGCATGTATACGCTCAGCGCTTAGATTTGATTTTATCAAGATTTTGCGCTATATAAATAAAATATATTATTATTATTATTCCAAGAGTCCAAGAACGCACAATAAAAGTTTTCCTGGTCCACTGAAACCCAGCACAAGGATTTTGACAGTGTTGCAAGCAATATCTAATCCACGGCAGACGACCATTTCCATGATGGTGATGTGCGGAAAGTGTTCGATTACCTCTTGATCAGTTGTGAATCATAATGACAGCCGACGTATGTGGAGCCAGCAGCGGATTAGATGTTGCTAACAACACTGTCAAGATCCTTGTGCTGGGTTTCAGTGGATCGGAAAAACTTTTATTGTGTAATCTTGGGCTCTGACAACGGGAACTACACTCAGGTTACTAACAGAGCTTGCTAACCTAATAAGAAAATTGCTTAAATTAACTTAAATTGGGCGTAACATTTGACTAACTTTGAACAACAGTATTGCGAGGTCAACATAAGCGAGGCAAGATAAATTAAGATTGCTACTCTAGCAGTATGAATTGCAGAAGAAGAAAAATAACACTACAAAACAGAGATGATCAGGGTAGGTATTTCGTTTATCAGTCTGCTTCTTAATTTTCCCCTTCTCTAATATTGTGAGAATACTTTAAAATAGCTATGATTAATAATAAATGAATATGTAATGAAATAAACAAAGATTGCTTTGATTTAGCGATTACTGTACCTTTGTGTAATTCTGGGCATGCTAATACATGCATGCATGTATGCGCTCTCGCGCATGTGTATATATATATATATATATATATATATATATATATATATATATATATATATAATATATATATATATATTTATATATATATATATATATATATTTATTCCCTGAATAAACAGCCCCCTGAGGAAGGCCACTGGCTGAAGTACTGGGCTCAAAACTCTAGTTTGTTGTCTTGTTTCTTTGGTTTATCTACTATATATATATATATATATATATATGTATGTGTGTGTGTATGTAGTTGTGTGTGTTATGTGTGTGTGTGTGTGCGCGTGCGCGCACGTGTGTATGTGTGTACGTGTGTGTGTGTGTGTGTGTGCGTGTGTGCGTGTGTGCGTGTGTGTGTGTGTGTGTGTGTGTGTGTGTGTGTGTGTGTGTGTGTGTGTTTGTTTGTATTGCCAGTGATTTCTCATCTGTTTCTTGGTACATTCGACATTACATAGGTATGTTCAAAGCCTGTCAGGTGTTGTGGTAAGCTGTAGTAATAATTCAGTTTTCCGTTTGTCCGTATAACATGTTTTGGGCCAGCGTCATGTATCGTAATTATGTCACGTAATTGCGTTTCGGATGCAGTAATCCACTCGAGATAAAATGTCACAAAAGGCAAGAACTCACGGCATGTGGCGGGCTTTCCCAATGTCAGTGGTGCTCAACAGTCCCGCCTTCTCTCACAGGTGTATACACGCACAGACACGCAATGCAGACATGTGGCATAAGCTTAACGAGTCTGTGGCATAACTGACCTGTGGCATAACTGACCTGTGGCATTACTGGCACCTTCTGTCAGGATACAGGGTGATTAACACTGGACCAGTTTCTCAATCATTCCAGGACCGTTTCACTTCTGAACCATTCTGGACCATTTTGCTCTGTTTACAGTAGCATGATAAAAGCGTACCGACAGTGCACTGACCCCGACCCTATCCCGAGAAAACTTATGTGGAATGCAGGGTGATAAACATCTACTTCAGAAAGGAACATGATATTGTCCACAAAGCACATTGCTTATATAGTTTTGTGCTGCATGTGGCTTTTGCGGTGAAGGATTCGTACAATTCAACGACATTGCAATACATACATTTAAAGTTTGGAAAGGCAGAAATAATTTGGTCTCATGTTCATTCCACTTTACACCAGTGCTCTCAAAAACACGCAGTAGAATCAAAATGCGTACCAAATGTAGCAAAACAAGACAGGCGAAAATTTTCTGCCAGTTAGCCTTGGTCAAGTGTAAACAAGTGGCCACGCATGTTTCAGACTATGCTATGTAAAGAATGGTACATCGTGAGGTCGACCCAGACGGTTCAGCCAGATAAAAACTGAATGCAAAGAGATCAGTTTGCTTGGGAACCATTCTGGAACCGTTACACTTTGCCAGAGTAAATTACCCTTATGTCTCTAAAGTTCTATTGGCAGGAAGCTTGGTCTCTTGCAGAACCACTCAGTCAATGTTTCTTTTCCTTGGCTCAGTGATTGCTGTCATCCATCTGTAATTGATCTGCTGCTGGTCTGTGAAGCCATTCCACATGGTCCTGACATTCCAAGTGGTCAATTATATGACTGATGGCTTTTTACTTTCTCTGGTTTGCCCAGTACTGTTGATCAGTTCCAAGTTCCAGACAGGCGGCGGATCAGTACCTTATTATCTGGGGGCTACTCGGTTTGAGGTGGGCGGTAACCCATAGGACCTAATGCCTGTACTCTATGCAAATCCAGTTGGATTTACAACTCTTTGTGTTTTCACAAACACTGGTACAAAAGACATAACGTTTTCCATTTAACATATCTTTTAAACACGCACACCATGCATGCTGACTTTAGCAGGATTGAGACGGTTTATCTGGCAGTCACATTATAGAATGATTGGGTCAACATGTTCCAGATGTGTACAGCCTGGATGCATGTTCTTTGCCTGTCCACATGCGTATTGCACATACCACCCACACTCGGTTGTAGTCGTGTCTCAGTAACCGGCTTCAACACGATCCAAGTGATGTTGGAGTACAGTGAAGTGCTGCATTCTGAGCCTGATTGTTGCCATAGAGTTCGTGTTTAGTCTACCACAAACAAGGACTCAGCATGAAACCAAGATTTTAGATCCATTATGTGTACTTTGATCAGACCACAATGGCGAAGATTTTTTTTTATCGTCTTAACTGTCAGTTTAAATTGTACCAGCAGTTTTCCGTTTAGTTGCCATCAGTTCTATTTTCACCCCCACCCTTACATACCAGGGCCAGAATGAGACCTTGGCCAAGCCCCTAAAGCACAAAGTTACTATCTGCAACGTGCGTTGTCTGAAAAGAACTGTAAACAAGACCAGACATGGCATGATGAGAAACACCAAGATCAGAGACAAGGTTGGAAAAACATCGGTCCACCATCATATTCATCAAAAGGAATGAAATGGTTTGATCATCTGACAAGAATGCACCTTCACCAGCTGGCTCAACAAACATATAACAAAGACATCACCTGTCAACCGTCAGTATCATCGAGTTCGATGATAGCCTCCGCAGCTGATATCTCAGCAACTCATCTCCAGTTATTCCAGTCTCAACGATTCTGTCCTATTTTGCAGACCTTCAGACTGCTGATGCTGTTCTCATTAGGGTGGTGTTGGTGTTGTAGGTTGCATGGCTGGTGTAGATCATTTTTCTTTTGTTGATTTCTGCCAGTAGTTGACGTTGGACTCTGAGTTCGTTCAAAACGATTTCACTTGTTACAAGAAGCCAGCTGGAGCATCACATCTCTGCAGCTTCAATCTTACCGTCATCTACCTCTCTGCATATCCAGGCTTCACAGTCATATAGCATTACTGGCCAGAGCAGACAGTTCAGAATCTTGATTTTAACATTTTAACAGTTGTTGGTATGCTTTTGTGTTTGTAAACGTGATTGAGTTAGATTATGTTCTATAACGTTGCCATTCCTACTTGTATTTTGATGTCTTTAGTACAGGTGCCATCATAAGCTTTAACAGATCCAAATATTTAAAATCATTCAAGAGGCAGACCAAGGAAGACTTTGATCGATGGCACAAAGGACACCACAAGTCACAAGTCATTTGTTCACTTTGAGTCTTCAAACTCGTTGTCAACTGTTTCTCCCCAGAACACTCTTGGTGATACAAGTAGGCAGGTGAAAAAAAAGTTGGATTATCACTGTTTTGACTTATACGAGGTCGTCCTCAAGGCAAAGTATTAACAGAGCCAAGCCAAAAACACAGCCAACACGTTTTAAGAGAAGTATTTGGGAAAAGTTTTTTATACCTACTTTTCATCATTTTAATTCAGCCGCTCAAGTCGGACATTTTATCTGTGAACTGTGTTTACATTTTAGCCTACTGTGTTCGCCCAACACTACAGCTCACAAACCTTTGTGTTCTCTGGTTTTAAGTGTTGTGAAATGACCAACCCACACACCGACCTGCAAGCAACATCCTCTCCTGCCTGGCTCGCAATTATGGACCCGTCCTTTCTAAAACAAATTGGACTGACACTTTTTAAACACAGCAAGTGTTACCTCGGTGGAGACGTCTACCAGCGCATACGAACACTGGGGCTGTGTTGTAAGCCCCGCACTGCGCGATCCTGTCGTGGTGGACGTCTCCACCGTCTTTGGCACAACCTGCCTCCTGCTGTACCAGTCCGACACCACTTTTCGTCTTCTGCTTCTTCGTCTCCTCCACTGCCTCTGCCCTCGACCTTGCTGCTGCAGGCTTCGTCTCCTCCTCTGCCGTCTTTGTCTTCGCCTTCTGTCCTGGTGGCACCGCCTGCACCTTCTGTCCTGATGGTGCCGCCTTCACCTTCTGTCCCGCCGGTGCTGCCTTCACATTCTGTCCCACCGGTGCCGCCTCCATCTTCTGTCCCACCAGTGCCACCTTCATCTTCTGTCTCGCCGGTGCTGCCCTCGTCTTCTGTCCCGCTGGTACCGCCTTTGTCTTCCGTCCCGCTGGTGCCGCCTTCGTCTTCTGTCCTGCGTGTGCTGCCTTCGTCTTCTGTCCCGTCGTTGCTGCCTTTGTCTTCTGCCCCGCTGGTGTCGCCTTCATCCTCTGTCCCATCGGTGCTGCCTTCATCTCCATCTCGGCCACCGCCATGTGACTCTGATAAACTAAAACTATGCCTTTTTAACGCTAAGTCAACATGCGCAGATGGCAAAGCCGATGTCATTGCTGACTTTATCGCAGATGAGCATGTTGACATTGCTTTTATCATCGAAACATGGCTTAACCCCCTTGGTCATGAACCTATACATGCGAGTCTCACTTCGAGTGGTTACAGGCTTGCTTCTTTCCATTGCTCATCCCGAGGTGGTGGTATCGCCATCCTCTACAACGACTCACCCCATTCCCGCCTATCTTTCTCGCAGTCTCTGGCTTTCTCCCATCCTTCTTTCGAGCACGTTGAAGTATCCTTCCAATCCACCCCTCACCCCATCACCTTCTCCTGTGTCTATCAACCTCCACCTAGCTCTGCCAACAAGCTCACCACATCCATGTTTCTCTCTGACTTTGACCAACTACTTGACTACTACTGCCTCTTACCTGGAAATCTCATCATTCTAGGTGACATCAATGTCCACTATGACAACACTCACCATTATGACACAAGACATATCATCAACTCTCTGTCCAATCACAATATGACACAACATATTTCTGAACCAACCCATCAAAAAAGTCACATTCTTGACTGGATCATTTCTCGTGATCACCACAATTCAGCTACTGACAACTGCCTAGTTCTTTCTACCCGTCTAACTTCAGCCCTTCCATCTGACCACTCTGCAATACTCTGTTCTCTTGACATTTCTCCTCCTTCCCGTACCACGGGCACAGTGACTCGACGCAATCTCAAGTCTATTGACCTCTCCACATTTTCATCTGATGCCTCCCGCCTCCTTTCTGAAAAGTCACATAACCTTGCCGATGAATTCTATACTACTCTCCACCATCTTCTGGACACTCATGTTCCAGCCACAACCCGTCTTTTACCTGACCACCCTCCTACCCCCTGGCTCACTCATGAGATTGCCTGTGAAAAACATGCCCGCCGCAGAGCAGAGCGCCGCTGGCGCAAATCCAAACTTACTGTACATAGGCAACTTTTCCAAGCCTCTAAAACAAAAGTATCCACCCTCATTGCATCTGCCAAAATAAGCTATTTCCAAACCAAAATCCTGAATGCCTTTTCTTCAAAAGAACACTTTACAACCATGAATCATCTCCTTGGCACACGAAAAGATTAAGATTTACCTCTCCCAGCAAAACACACAAATGAAGAACTCCCATCTGTATTCTCCAAGTATTTCACCACAAAAATACAAACTCTTCGTGACAGGCTTGACAGGACACCCTGTCAACCATGCCCACCTGACCCTTCCTTCTCTGGCACACCTCTTACTACTTTTACCCTAGTCTCACAAGAAGAAATTCTCAATACAATCAGATCCATGTCGTTCAAAACATGCGAACTGGATTCTTTTCCAGGTTCTCTCTACTCTGACTGTCTCCCTACTCTCCTCACATTCACCACTGACATCATCAACACTTCTCTTCAAACTGGAACTGTCCCAGATTCTTTCAAGTCTGCTATTGTTCACCCTCTCCTCAAGAAACACAATTTAGACCCAAATGAACTGAAAAATTACCGGCCTATCTCTAATCTCTCTTTCTTGTCAAAACTGCTTGAAAAAGTTGTCCTCAACCAGCTGAACTCTCACCTGTCTGCCAACAATCTCCTCAATCCTTTCCAGTCAGCCTACCGCCAGTGCCATAGCACTGAAACTGCCCTGCTACACATTCTCAACAATCTCCTCCTTGCAACTGATACAGGCAAAATCTCTCTCCTCACACTCCTTGATCTGTCTGCAGCCTTTGATACCATTCATCATGGTATTCTCCTTTCTAGACTTCATCATACTTTTGGCATCTCTGACATTGCTCTCTCCTGGTTCACTTCATTTCTATCAAACAGAAAACAAACTGTTCTGATTAATGCACTTACTCTCAATCTGCATACCTGACCTGTGGTATTCCACAAGGATCTGTCCTTGGCCCTGTTCTTTTCACTCTTTACACTTCCCCCCTGTCCACCATCATCAACTCCCACTCTATAAAACACCACTTCTATGCTGATGACACCCAACTTCAAGACAGTGACTCACCTGACAATATACAGCGCCTCTTGACTCGCACCACTGAGTGTTACTCGGACATTAAGAACTGGATGACATACAACAAACTTCAGTTTAATGACGACAAGACAGAAGCTATCCTCATTGGCACCTGTCAGAAACTTTCTCAGCTGCCTCCTCTTTCTCTCCCATTATGTAACACATCAGTCCCAATTTCTGATTCAGCTAAAAACCTTGGTGTCTGCATTGACTCTACCCTCTCCATGAACAACTTTGTTTTTCAAACTGCCAGATCTTGCTATTATCACCTCCATCGTATAAGCCTGATCAGGAAGTATCTCTCTGTGGAAACAACTGCAAAAACTCGTTCTCTCCTTCATAATGTCTCGCATTGACTATTGCAATTCACCCCTGTCTGGTCTTCCTACCTCCACCATTCACATCCTACAGCGCATTCAAAACAATGCTGCACGCCTTGTACTCAAAAAGAAAAAAGCTGACCACATATCTCCTCTCCTGGCACAACTTCACTGGCTCCCTGTATCAAAGCGCATACAGTACAAACTAGACACCATGTGCTACAAAAGCCTCAATAACGCAGCCCCCGATTACCTGACAAGCTGACTTGAGATCTATGTTCCCTCACATACCCTCCGCTCTGCCTCCGATCCTCTGACTTTTCGCTTTCTACGCACTAAGCTCAATACCTATGGTCCACGAGCCTTTTCTGTTTCTGGTCCACTTTCCTGGAACAAACTTCCTCTCTCAGTCCGTCAGCAATCTACTTTGTCTCCTTCAAGTCCGCTCTCAAAACTCACCTTTTCTCCTCTGCATAAAATCTTGACCTCACTCAATCCCCTCTGCAGCCTGTCTCCACTCGGAGGGGAATCACATTGTAATATATAATTGCATATAATATGCTCTCTATAATTTTCCATTGCTTTTATTCTTTCTCCCCATTTATAGTCGTGTGCGTGTGCGTGTGTGTGTGTGTGTGTGTGTGTGTGTGTGTGTGTGTGTGTGTGTGTGTGTGTGTGTGTGTGTGTGTGTGTGTGTGTGCGTGCTTGCGTGCGTGTATGTGTGTGTGTGTGCGTGCGTGTGTGTCTGTTTTAGCGCTTAGATTTGATTTTATCAAGTTTGCGCTATATAAATAAAATATTGTATTGTATTGTAGAAAGACAAAGGGATAGGGAGAGAGAGAGAGAGAGAGAGAGAGAGAGAGACAGACAGACAGACAGACAGACAGAGACAGAGAGACAGAGACAGAGAGAGAGACAGAGACAGAGACAGAGAGAGGGAGACGGGGGGGGGGGCCTTCTGTAAAGATCAAATTATTTGATAGTTTTTGATTTGCTCAGGACTATCTTTTCCAAGGGATGTATTTATTCTAGATTATTCCATAGGACTGCCACTAGCAGACAAGTTATCAAATAAGTAGCAAGAAACGCTCGGGAGAGGTGGACAGCAGATGGTCGTCAGAGGAGACCCTTCCCCCCTTCAAGCGAGTGTTTCTCCCTAAACTCCTTTCATTTTAGGAGGGCTGGGCCATCTCCAGGTCATGACTGCTGGATGCCCTTCTGCTGTCCTCATTTTCTTCACCTGATTTCAAACACATGCCCCCAAGGTAACCAGACATTTCTGCTGTTGGCCTCCCCGCCTCTGTTTTTCTTTCCACTTGGGTTTGAACCTGTGCCTCTGTCGTCTCAAAGCCAGGACACCCTTGTGACAGAGGTCATAACTGCTTAGCCACTGGGCACCTGCAAAATATAGAAGTTAAAATCTTAGCAAGTGAACTTTTGTTCGTCCTGGACCAGATCCAGCTGGAACTATTTTTAACTGCTTCAACCATTGCCCTTAGCCCAGATTCTGGTATGTCCATCCCAGAAATCAAGAGGGTTTTAATGAGGTGATAGGCAGATGCGTCTACTAACCTCATCGATCCAATCTCTATGGTGATGACTTGAAAGCCAGATTTCCTCAAGTTGCTGGCTAGACTGCATAGTTTTTCAGTCTTGTGGGCTAGTCCATTCTTTTTTATATGGCACTGTGAATTCGAAGAGAATCAATAATTATGATAAATGGGAATGGAGTAGTATTATATTCGTTTTTATGCCAGTCTTGCTGATGATTTCTGAGGAAGGTTGTGTGTGTGTGTGTGTGTGTGTGTGTGTGTGTGTGTGTGTGTGTGTGTGTGTGTGTGTGTGTGTATGTGTGTGTGTGTGTGTGTGTGTGTGTGTGTGTGTGTGTGTGTGTGTGTGTATGCGTGTGTGTGCGTTTCCATTCTGGAAAGTTTGCTGTACACTCCCAGTCATCCACTGCATCCAGCAGACGCTAATTTCATTCTGCGGATGTCACAGCGTTTTAAGGCCGCAGTTTGCTGCCACCTGCATGTTAATGGTTGTCGGAAGTTCTGGTGGCATCTTCGTTTTTTGTTTTGTCTATTATGGCATGGCCTACAGTTTGCTTGCATTAGGAAAGGCGATTGACAGGAAGATGTGTTTAAATATACAGATTGTTTCAGTGATGGACAGATAGGAAAAAGACAATGTCTTTTTATTAAGAGTACTGCACCAAGAATAACAAGGAGGAAAAGAAAAAGAGAGATATGTATAGGTTACAGAGCCGCCAAGCACAGACGAATTATGCAGACGATGATAGATGTTTAAATGTTTGTATTGCTACCCCACGTTGTGCACCAGCTGTATCACTACCTCCATGGTGCTCATTTAGGTGATCCAGTTGTCTTCCAATAACACCAAAACTGTAGTCACCCAACGAGCAGGGCATGAAGAGCTGTAGAATATGTGATCATTTTTCAGTATGTTATAATGGTTAAAATGGGGATGATAATAATGATCGTAGGGATTGGCATTTTGTGAGTGGACTGTGTAACAGGGTTTTGTTTGTACTTACTTAAATCATATTCATGACGGCTAAGGATCCTGAGATATTCCAACACCTGTGGCGTAGGTCTAACAATTTGAAGAATGTCCTCAGTATCGCATCCACGAAGTAGATAGGACTGGACTGTGTGGTCCCAGTTTTCCCAACTAGCCCTTAGCACGCTGGATTGTGGGTAGGGGGCGGTCGGAGCTGATATATCCCACATTATTATCATTATTATTTTTTTGACTGCTGCAGGTTTGAATCCACGATCTCCCTGTCAGTAGCCCATTGTGTTTACCACTACACCATGTGATGTGCTAGGATTATGGACTTGGCTGTGTTTGAGTTAAATACTGACAACACGTAGTCAACAATGCCACTTCCTGAGCCAATTGGTGAGCTGTGTTGGCAACAAGAAGGAGCACTAAGACATCGTTTAAACTTGTATTGACAGGTGCGATAGTCATGTGGGTAAGACATAAGATTCCAATCGGAAGCTGTGGGCTCGGTCTTGTCTCCAAATTGGTGGGTAAATAGTAGAGAGTTTTCCTTTTTTCCATGTCAATATGTGCACTACCTGATGATTCCTAAACGACTATCTTCGTGTGTAGACGTATGCAAAACATCAAATATGCACGTTAAAGTTCTTGTGAGTCATGACGGCTTATGGAAACATAAACACCTTGCATGCATGACCATCAAAGAGTTTTCGGACTGAGCAGCAGAATAACGTCTGCACAGTGTAAGAAAAATAACGTCTATAGAAGCACCTGAGAAAATCAGAAGTCTAAAAAAGAGAATAAAAGCAATAAGAAATATAATAGCAAAACGACAACGAGAAAATCTCAACAACAACAAAGAACCAGCTTCTGTTAAATGCCTGGAGAGAAACATTGAGCCCAGACACCTTAATCAACGCGAAACTATTTTAAAACACTTTGTTTAAAGCTAGAGGCCTAAGCAAGTAATGAATATGTAATATCCAGCCATCAATATACTCAAGATGATGACTGTCCCCTTTTGTGATACAAAACATCTGTCAAGAGTTACTTCTCTTCCACTTTCAACCATTGCATGTGACACTGTAACCGTGAAATGTATATATACATATATATCGTGATGTTCTATGATGTACGTAGTGAAAATTGTGTGACTATTGTTGTATGTGGAGTTAAAAAAGCATCTAAACCAATACTGATATTTCATAGCAAAATATTTCACAAAATCCTTAAAATTGAAAAAATCAAACTAAAGTATTTCAGATGCATGTTGTTTTCAGGATATTAGCGAAAAATGTGATCCTCTAAAAAATGAAAACTGTCATGTGTACCATGTAAATATTGAAATAAAGAAAGAGATAATAGTCAACTTTTTTTCATTGAGAACACAACCATATTTGGAATGCCCTGAAACTACTGCAAAAATATTTGAATGTCGTATTTAATGGACACTTTTCCACCATGGTCTTTCTTGGTATCATCATCAGGTGCCCTGCCACTGGCGTTGGCGATCATGGACTTCCATCTGTCTCTATCTCTCGTTACCCCTAGCATCTCTCACCCTCCTCGTCTCCAGCCACTCTGCAAGTCCGTCCAGCATTTTCTCCCCGGGTCTACCTGATACTCTCTTTCCCTCCAGCTTTCCCGTTGTGACCAGGTGCTCTAAATCCTCTTTCCTCATAAAATGGCTTATAAATGTTGCCTGTCTTTTCCTAATCTTCCTTATGAGTGATCTACTTTTGTCTGCCTCCATCAAGACTGTCTCGTTTGTTTTCTTTGCTGTCCAAAGAACTCTCAACATTTTTCTTAGAAACCACATCTCGGCTGCCTCAATCTTGTTCTGGCTTTGCATGTTGACTGTCCACACCTCACATCCGTACAACAGTATTGGTTCTATATAACATTCAAGTACTCTCTTCCTGATGTTAATTGATAGGCATTTGTTGGTAAGAATGCTTTTCATCTTCTTGAATGCTGTTTTGGCTTGGCCGATTCTGCCGGCTATTTCTGATGTGCATCTGCCGTATACGTGATAGTTTCCTTTAAGACAGTGCCCGTGCTTATATTTTACGTAAAGGGAGAATGAAGAGTGAAGACGAAAAATAGATAAAGGGTGTGAATTCAGTACTTGGTACGAGTCCTCATTAGTCCTCAGTTTATGTTTAAATAAACAGAAGAGTCAGATAATATTGTTATTTAAAACCTGACCATCAACTGTTATGTGCACATACAAACCACTAAAGCCATTATACGACGCAGAAAGTTTGTAAAGACTTTTACCGCAAGAACTGTTTAACACACTTAGACCAGTCCATTCTTCTTTGGATTCTTTGCATCAACGGTCTGTCAGATTGATACTACCGACGTCTTTGTATCTTTGCTGACAACAAGCCAAATCAGATGTCAAGGGAGTGGAACTTGGTGCCTTTCACTGGCCACAGTGGACAGGTCTGTTGTGTTGTTGCTGCTATTGGTCATAAATACAAAAATCAGATGAAATTATTACTTAAAAACCTTACCATGAACCGTATGTGCACATACAAAATCACTGAAGCCATTATACAACGCAGAAAGTTTCTAAAGGG
>CM060308.1:90895516-90915516 GCA_030674185.1 Monoplex corrugatus
ACTTTCGCTTGCATTGGTCTTCATACATATATAACCCAAAGATGATAAATTCAAACAAAAAGTAATAATCTTGGCAATCAGGAGCTAGGGAACTGACTATCCTCTAAAGACCACGTTATATGTGAGATGTCAAGGTGGCGTCATCAGTGAAGGGTATTTCCTGGATCACGACCTGATGTACTTTGGTCCTCACTCTAAAGTGTGCAAGTCTGAAGAGCTTGCCATCAGACCTGGTGTTTAAGTACACTGTATGATCAGATGCTCTGAAACCGTACAACGGTATGATGTTAGAAGATCCTGAAGAGCGTCAGGGCGTATATGCAGCCCTACTCCACTCCACTTTAAATGAGGAGTGATTCTGATTATAATCCGTCGAACTACACTATCACCAGCATGCTCTAAAAAGACACAATGAAATTCAGCAGCTTTGTTGAGCATCTTATCTTTTGCCGAGGTGCGAAGAGGCCTCTTCTGCCAACAAGGTAAAAAGCTATTGTCGATGAAGACAAGTTTTGGGCCGATGTCATGTAATCTTAATTGTCATGTCGGTTCAAACAGACTACAGCAATCACTCCTGACATTTAGATAAAACAGTGCAAAGACCAGGGACTAAAGGCTTGTGGTGAACGTTCTCCTGTCAGTGGGGTTCACCAGCCCTGCTTTCTCTTACAGACACGAATGCGCGTGCATGCACAGATATTCGTAGCAGACATGTAGCATAAGGCCTATGGCATAGCTGGACCATTTTGCTCTGTTTACAGTAGCATGATAAAAGCGTACCGACAGTGCACTGACCCCAACCCTATCCTGAGAAAACTTATGTGGAATGCAGGGTGATAAACATCTACTTCAGAAAGGAACATGATATTGTCCACAAAGCACATTGCTTATATAGTTTTGTGCTGCATGTGGCTTTTGCGGTGAAGGATTCGTACAATTCAACGACATTGCAATACATACATTTAAAGTTTGGAAAGGCAGAGATAATTTGGTCTCATGTTCATTCCACTTTACACCAGTGCTCTCAAAAACACACAAGTAGAATCAAAATGCGTACCAAATGTAGCAAAACAAGACAGGCGAAAATTTTCTGCCAGTTAGCCTTGGTCAAGTGTAAACAAGTGGCCATGCATGTTTCAGACTATGCTATGTAAAGAATGGTACATCGTGAGGTCGACCCAGACGGTTCAGCCAGATAAAACTGAATGCAAAGAGATCAGTTTGCTTGGGAACCATTCTGGAACCGTTACACTTTGCCAGAGTAAATTACCCTTATGTCTCTAAAGTTCTATTGGCAGGAAGCTTGGTCTCTTGCAGAACCACTCAGTCTATGTTTCTTTTCCTTGGCTCAGTGATTGCTGTCATCCATCTGTAATTGATCTGCTGCTGGTCTGTGAAGCCATTCCACATGGTCCTGACATTCCAAGTGTTCAATTATATGACTGATGGCTTTTTACTTTCTCTGGTTTGCCCAGTACTGTTGATCAGTTCCAAGTTCCAGACAGGCGGCGGATCAGTACCTTATTATCTGGGGGCTACTTGGTTTGAGGTGGGCGGTAACCCATAGGACCTAATGCCTGTACTCTATGCAAATCCAGTTGGATTTACAACTCTTTGTGTTTTCACAAACACTGGTACAAAAGACATAACGTTTTCCATTTAACATATCTTTTAAACACGCACACCATGCATACTGACTTTAGCAGGATTGAGACGGTTTATCTGGCAGTCACATTATAGAATGATTGGGTCAACATTTTCCAGATGTGTACAGCCTGGATGCATGTTCTTTTCCTGTCCACATGCGTATTGCACATACCATCCACACTCAGTTGTAGTCGTGTCTCAGTAACCGGCTTCAACACGATCCAAGTGATGTTGGAGTACAGTGAAGTGCTGCATTCTGAGCCTGATTGTTGCCATAGAGTTCGTGTTTAGTCTACCACAAACAAGGACTCAGCATGAAACCAAGATTTTAGATCCATTATACTTTGATCAGACCACAAGATTTTTTTTTATCGTCTTAACTGTCAGTTTAAATTGTACCAGCAGTTTTCCGTTTAGTTGCCATCAGTTCTATTTTCACCCCCACCCTTACATACCAGTGCCAGAATGAGACCTTGGCCAAGCCCCTAAAGCACAAAGTTACTATCTGCAACGTGCGTTGTCTGAAAAGAACTGTAAACAAGACCAGACATGGCATGATGAGAAACATCAAGTTCAGAGACAAGGTTGGAAAAACATCGGTCCACCATCATATTCATCAAAAGGAATGAAATGGTTTGATCATCTGACAAGAATGCACCTTCACCAGCTGGCTCAAAAAACATATAACAAAGACATCACCTGTCAACCGTCAATATCATCGAGTTCGATGATAGCCTCCGCAGCTGATATCTCAGCAACTCATCTCCAGTTATTCCAGTCTCAACAATTCTGTCCTACTTTGCAGACCTTCAGACTGCTGATGCTGTTCTCATTAGGGTTGTGTTGGTGTTGTAGGTTGCATGGCTGATGTAGATCATTTTTCTTTTGTTGATTTCTGCCAGTAGTTGACGTTGGACTCTGAGTTCGTTCAAAACGATTTCACTTGTTACAAGAAGCCACCTGGATCATCATATCTCTGCAGCTTCAATCTTACCGTCATCTACCTCTCTGCATATCCAGGCTTCACAGTCATATAGCATTACTGGCCAGAGCAGACAGTTCAGAATCTTGATTTTAACATTTTAACAGTTGTTGGTATGCTTTTGTGTTTGTAAACGTGATTGAGTTAGATTATGTTCTATAACGTTGCCATTCCTACTTGTATTTTGATGTCTTTAGTACAGGTGCCATCATAAGCTTTAACAGATCCAAATATTTAAAATCATTCAAGAGGCAGACCAAGGAAGACTTTGATCGATGGCACGATGGACACCTTAAGTCACAAGTCATTTCTTCACTTTGAGTCTTCAAGCTCGTTGTCAACTGTTTCTCCCCAGAACACTCTTGGTGATACAAGTAGGCAGGTGAAAAAAAAGTTGGATTGTCACTGTTTTGACTTATACGAGGTCGTCCTCAAGGCAAAGTATTAACAGAGCCAAGCCAAAAACACAGCCAACACGTTTTAAGAGAAGTATTTGGGAAAAGTTTTTTATACCTACTTTTCATCATTTTAATTCAGCCGCTCAAGTCGGACATTTTATCTGTGAACTGTGTTTACATTTCAGCCTACTGTGTTCGCCCAACGCTACAGCTCACAAACCTTTGTGTTCTCTGATTTTAAGTGTTGTGAAATGACCAACCCACACACCGACCTGCAAGCAACATCCTCTCCTGCCTGGCTCGCAATTATGGACCCGTCCTTTCTAAAACAAATTGGACTGACACTTTTTAAACACAGCAAGTGTTACCTCTGTGGAGACGTCTACCAGCGCATACGAACACTGGGGCTGTGTTGTAAGCCCCGCACTGCGCAATCCTGTCGTGGTGGACGTCTCCACCGTCTTTGGCACAACCTGCCTCCTGCTGTACCAGTCCGACACCACTTTTCGTCTTCTGCTTCTTCGTCTCCTCCACTGCCCCTGCCCTCGACCTTGCTGCTGCAGGCTTCGTCTCCTCCTCTGCTGTCTTTGTCTTCGCCTTCTGTCCTGGTGGCGCCGCCTGCACCTTCTGTCCTGATGGTGCCGCCTTCACCTTCTGTCCCGCCGGTGCTGCCTTCACATTCTGTCCCGCCGGTGCCGCTCCATCTTCTGTCCCACCGGTGCCACCTTCATCTTCTGTCCCGCCGGTGCTGCCCTCGTCTTCTGTCCCGCTGGTACCGCCTTTGTCTTCCGTCCCGCTGGTGCCGCCTTCGTCTTCTGTCCTGCGTGTGCTGCCTTCGTCTTCTGTCCCGTCGTTGCTGCCTTCGTCTTCTGCCCTGCTGGTGTCGCCTTCATCTCTGTCCCGTCGGTGCTGCCTTCATCTCCATCTCGGCCACCGCCATGTGACTCTGATAAACTAAAACTATGCCTTTTTAACGCTAAGTCAACATGCGCAGATGGCAAAGCCGATGTCATTGCTGACTTTATCACAGATGAGCATGTTGACATTGCTTTTATCATCGAAACATGGATTAACCCCCTTGGTCATGAACCTATACATGCGAGTCTCACTTCGAGTGGTTACAGGCTTGCTTCTTTCCATTGCTCATCCCGAGGTGGTGGTATCGCCATCCTCTACAACGACTCACCCCATTCCCGCCTATCTTTCTCGCAGTCTCTGCCTTTCTCCCATCCTTCTTTCGAGCACGTTGAAGTATCCTTCCAATCCACCCCTCACCCCATCACCTTCTCCTGTGTCTATCGACCTCCACCTAGCTCTGCCAACAAGCTCACCACATCCATGTTTCTCTCTGACTTTGACCAACTACTTGACTACTACTGCCTCTTACCTGGAAATCTCATCATTCTAGGTGACATCAATGTCCACTATGACAACACTCACCATTATGACACAAGACTTATCATCAACTCTCTGTCCAATCACAATATGACACAACATATTTCTGAACCAACCCATCAAAAAGATCACATTCTTGACTGGATCATTTCTCGTGATCACCACAATTCAGCTACTGACAACTGCCTAGTTCTTTCTACCCGTCTAACTTCAGCCCTTCCATCTGACCACTCTGCAATACTCTGTTCTCTTGACATTTCTCCTCCTTCCCGTACCACGCGCACAGTGACTCGACGCAATCTCAAGTCTATTGACCTCTCCACATTTTCATCTGATGCCTCCCGCCTCCTTTCTGAAAAGTCACATAACCTTGCCGATGAATTCTATACTACTCTCCACCATCTTCTGGACACTCATGTTCCAGCCACAACCCGTCTTTTATCTGACCACCCTCCTACCCCCTGGCTCACTCATGAGATTGCCTGTGAAAAACGTGCCCGCCGCAGAACAGAGCGCCGCTGGCGCAAATCCAAACTCACTGTACATAGGCAACTTTTCCAAGCCTCTAAAACAAAAGTATCCACCCTCATTGCATCTGCAAAAACAAGCTATTTCCAAACCAAAATCCTGATTGCCTTTTCTTCAAAAGAACTCTTTACAACCATGAATCATCTCCTTGGCACACGAAAAGATTTACCTCTCCCAACAAAACACACAAATGAAGAACTCCCATCTGTATTCTCCAAGTATTCATACCAAAATACAAACTCCTTCGTGACAGGTTGACAGGACACCTGTCAACCATGCCCACTGACCCTTCCTCTCTGCACACTCTTATCCTTTACCCATTCATCACTAGAAAAATTCTCAACACATCAATCCATGTCGTCAAACATGCGAACTGGTCCTCTCAGGTTCTCTCTACTCTGATGTTCACCTACCTCCTCCATTCACACGACATCATCAATTCTTTCAAACTGGAACTGTCCCAATTCTTCAATCTCTATTTCACCTCTCCTCAAGAAATACAATTTAGACCCAAATGAACTGAAAAATTACCGCCTTCTCAATCTCTTTCTGCAAAACTGCTTGAAAAAGTTGTCCTCACCATGAACAATCTCCTCAATCCTTTCCAGTCAGCCTACCGCCAGTGCCATAGCACTGAAACTGCCCTGCTACACATTCTCAACAATCTCCTCCTTGCAACTGATACAGGCAAAATCTCTCTCCTCACACTCCTTGATCTGTCTGCAGCCTTTGATACCATTGATCATGGTATTCTCCTTTCTAGACTTCATCATACTTTTGGCATCTCTGACATTGCTCTCTCCTGGTTCACTTCATATCTATCAAACAGAAAACAAACTGTTCTGATTAATGCACTTACTCTCAACCTGCATACCTGACCTGTGGTGTTCACAAGGATCTGTCCTTGGCCCTGTTCTTTTCACTCTTTACACCTCCCCCCTGTCCACCATCATCAACTCCCACTCTATAAAACACCACTTCTATGCTGATGACACCGAACTTCAAGACAGTGACTCACCTGACAATATACAGTGCCTCTTGACTCGCACCACTGAGTGTTACTCGGACATTAAGAACTGGATGACATACAACAAAATTCAGTTTAATGACGACAAGACAGAAGCTATCCTATTAGCACCGTCAGAAACTTTCTCAGCTGCCTCCTCTTTCTCTCCCATTATGTAACACATCAGTCCCAATTTCTGATTCAGCTAAAAACCTTGGTGTCTGCATTGACTCTACCCTCTCCATGAACAACTTTGTTTTTCAAACTGCCAGATCTTGCTATTATCACCTCCATCGTATAAGCCTGATCAGGAAGTATCTCTCTGTCGAAACAACTGCAAAAACTCGTTCTCTCCTTCATAATGTCTCGCATTGACTATTGCAATTCACTCCTGTCTGTCTTCCTACCTCCACCATTCACATCCTACAGCGCATTCAAAACAATGCTGCACGCCTTGTACTCAAAAAGAAAAAAGCTGACCACATATCTCCTCTCCTGGCACAACTTCACTGGCTCCCTGTATCAAAGCGCATACAGTACAAACTAGACACCATGTGCTACAAAAGCCTCAATAACGCAGCCCCCGATTACCTGACAAGCCGACTTGAGATCTATGTTCCCTCACGTACCCTCCGCTCTGCCTCCGATCCTCTGACTTTTCGCTTTCCACGCACTAAGCTCAATACCTATGGTCACGAGCCTTTTCTGTTTCTGGTCCACTTTCCTGGAACAAACTTCCTCTCTCAGTCCGTCAGCAATCTACTTTTGTCTCCTTCAAGTCCGCTCTCAAAACTCACCTTTTCTCCTCTGCATAAAATCCTGACCTCACTCAATCCCCTCAGCTGTCTCCACTCGGAGGGGAATCACATTGTAATATATAATTGCATATAATATGCTCTCTATAATTTTCCATTGCTTTTATTCTTTCTCCCCATTTATAGCCGTGTGCGTGTGCGTGTGTGTGTGTGTGTGTGTGTGTGTGTGTGTGTGTGTGTGTGGTGTGTGCGTGCGTGCGTGCGTGTATGTGTGTGTGTGTGCGTGCGTGTGTGTCTGTTTTAGCGCTTAGATTTGATTTTATCAAGATTTTGCGCTATATAAATAAAATATTTATTGTATTGTAGAAAGACAAAGGGATAGGGAGAGGGAGAGGAGAGAGAGAGAGAGAGAGAGAGAGAGAGAGAGAGAGACAGACAGACAGACAGACAGACAGAGACAGACAGACAGAGACAGAGAGAGCAGAGACAGAGAGAGGAGAGAGATCAAATTATTTGATAGTTTTTGATTTGCTCAGGACTATCTTTTCCAAGGGATGTATTTATTCTAGATTATTCACAGGACTGCCACTAGCAGACAAGTTATCAAATAATAGCAAGAAACGCTCGGGAGAGGTGGACAGCAGATGGTCGTCAGAGGAGACCCTTTCCCCCCTTCAAGCGAGTGTTTCTCCCTAAACTCCTTTCATTTTAGGAGGGCTGGGCCATCTCCAGGTCATGATCGCTGGATGCCCTTCTGCTGTCCTCATTTTCTTCACCTGATTTCAAACACATGCCCCCAAGGTAACCAGACATTTCTGCTGTTGGCCTCCCCGCCTCTGTTTTTCTTTCCACTTGGTTTGAACCTGTGCCTCTGTCGTCTCAAAGCCAGGACACCCTTGTGACAGAGGTCATAACTGCTTAGCCACTGGACACCTGCAAAATATAGAAGTTAAAATCTTATCATGTGAACTTTTGTTCGTCCTGGACCAGATCCAGCTGGAACTATTTTTAACTGCTTCAACCATTGCCTTTAGCCCAGGTTCTGGTATGTCCATCCCAGAAATCGAGAGGGTTTTAATGAGGTGATACGCAGATGCGTCTATGAACCTCGTCGATCCAATCTCTAGGTGATGACTTCTGAAAGCAGATTCCTAAAGTTGCTGGCTAGACTGCATAGTTTTTCAGTCTTGTGGGCTAGTACATTCTTTTTTATATGGCACTGTGAATTTGAAGAGAATCAATAGTTATGATGAATGGGAATGGAGTAGTATTATGCTTCGTTTTTATGCCATTCTTGCCGATGATTTCTGAGGAAGGTTGTGTGTGTGTGTGTGTGTGTGTGTGTGTGTGTGTGTGTGTGTGTGTGTGTGTGTGGTGTGTGTGTGTGTGTGTGTGTGTGTGTGTGTGTGTGTGTGTGTGTATGCGTGTGTGTGCATTTCCATTGTGGAAAGTTTGCTGTACACTCCCAGTCATCCACTGCATCCAGCAGACCCTAATTTCATTCTGCGGATGTCACAGCTTTTTCAGGCCGCAGTTTGCTGCCACCTGCTGTTAATGGTTGTCGGAAGTTCTGGTGGCATCTTCGTTTTTTGTTTTGTCTATTATGGCATGGCCTACAGTTTGCTTGTATTAGGAAAGGCGATTGGCAGGAAGATGTGTTTAAATATACAGATTGTTTCAGTGATGGACAGATAGGAAAAAGACAATGTCTTTTTATTAAGAGTACTGCACCAAGAATAACAAGGAGGAAAAGAAAAAGAGATATGTATAGGTTACAGAGCTGCCAAGCACAGACGAATTATGCAGACGATGATAGATGTTTAAATGTTTGTATTGCTACCCCACGGGGCACACGTCACTACCTCCATGGTGCTCATTTAGGTGATCCAGTTGTCTTCCAATAACACCAAATCTGTAGTCACCCAACGAGCAGGGCATGAAGAGTTGTAGAATGTGTGATCATTTTTCAGTATGTTATAATGATTAAAATGGGGATGATATAATAATGATCGTAGGGATTTGCATTTTGTGAGTGAGACTGTGTAACAGGGTTGTTGTTTGTACTTACTTAAATCATATTCATGACGGCTAAGGTCCTGAGATATTCCGACACCTGTGGCGTAGGTCTATAAATTTGAAGAAAGTCCTCAGTATCGCATCCACGAAGTAGATAGGACTGGACTGTGTGGTCCCAGTTTTCCCAACAATCCCTTAGCACGCTGGATTGTGGGTAGTGGGCGGTTTGAGCTGATATATCCCACATTATTATCATTATTATTTTTTTGACTGCTGCAGGTTTGAATCCACGATCTCCCTGACAGTAGCCCATTGTGTTTACCACTACACCATGTGATGTGCTAGGATTATGAGTTAAATACTGACAACACGTAGTCAACGATGCCACTTCCTGAGCTAATTGGTGAGCTGTGGATTGGCAACAAGAAGGAGCACTAAGGCAGCGTTTAAAACTTGTATTGACAGGTGCGATAGTCATGTGGGTAAGACATAAGACTTCCAATCGGAAGCTGTGGGCTCGATCTTGTCTCCAAATTGTTGGGTATATAGTAGAGAGTTTTCCTTTTTTCCAGGTCAATAGGTGCACTACCTGATGATTCCTAAACGACCCTCTTCGTGTGTAGACATATGCAAAACATCAAATATGCACGTTAAAGTTCTTGTGACTCATGACGGCTTATGGAAACATGAAAACACCTTACATGCATGACCATCAAAGGGTTTTCGGACTGTGCAGCAGTGCACAGTGTAAGAAAAATAACGTCTATAGAAGCACCTGAGAAAATCAGAAGCCTAAAAAAGAGAATAAAATCATTAAGGAAATATAATAGCAAAACGACAACGAGAAAATCTCAACAACAACAAACAACCAACTTCTGTTAAATGCCTGGGAGTGAAACATTGAGCCCAGACACCTTAATCAACGCGAAACTATTTAAAACAAATTTTTGAAAGCTAGAGGCCTAAGCAAGAAATGAATATGTAATATCCAGCCATCAGTATACTCAAGATGATGACTGTCCCCTTTTGTGATACAAAACATCTGTTAAGAGTTCCTTCTCTTCCACTTTCAACCATTGCATGTGACACTGTAACCGTGGAATGTACATATACATATATATCGTGATGTTCTATGTACGTAGTGAAAATTGTGTGACTATTGTTTTATTCGGAGTTAAAAAATCATCTAAACCAATACTGATATTTCACAGCAAAATATTTCACAAAATCCTTAAAATTGAAAAAAATCAAACTAAAGTACTTCAGATGCATGTTGTCTTCAGGATGTCAGCAAAAATGTATCTCCTAAAAAGGAAAAGTGTCATGTGCGCCATGTAAATATTGAATTAAAGAAAGAGATAATAGTCAACTTTTTTCATTGAGAACACAACCATATTTGGAATGCCCTGAAACTACTGCAAAAACATTTGAATGTCGTATTTAATGGACACTTTTCCACCATGGTCTTTCTTGGTATCATCATCATCATTATCAGGTGCCCTGCCACATGGCATTGGCGATCATGGAGTTCCATCTGTCTCTATCTCTCGTTGCCCCTAGCATCTCCCCCACCCTCCTCGTCCCCAGCCACTCTGCAAGTCCGTCCAGCGTTTTCTCCCTGGGTCTACCCGGTGCTCTCCCTCCCTCCAGCTTTCCCGCTGTGACCAGGTGCTCCAAATCCCCCTTCCTCATAAAACGGCCTATAAATGTTGCCTGTCTTTTCCTAATCTTCCTTATGAGTGATGTACTTGTGTCTGCCTCCATCAAGACTGTCTCGTTTGTTTTCTTTATGTCCATGGAACTCTCAACATTCTTCTTAGAAACCACATCTCAAGTGCCTCAATCTTGTTCTGGCTTTGCTTGTTGATTGTCCACACCTCACATCCGTACAACAGTATTGGTTCTACATAACGTTCAAGTACTCTCTTCCTGATTTCAATTGATAGGCATTTGTTGGTAAGAATGCTTTTCATCTTCTTGAATGCTGTTTTGGCTTAGCTGATTCTGCCGGCTATTTCTGATGTGCATCTGCCGTATACGTGATAGGTTTCTTTAAGATAGTGCCCGTGATTACATTATATGTAAAGGGAGAATGAAGAGTGAAGACAAAAATAGATAAAGGGTGTGAATTCAGTACTTGGTATGAGTCCTCAGTTTGTGTTTAAATAAACAGAAGAGTCAGATATATTGTTATTTAAAACCTGACCATCAACTGTTATGTGCACATAGAAATCACTGAAACCATTATATGACGCAGAAAGTTTGTAAAGAGTTACACTGCAAGAACTGTTTAAAAACTTAGACCAGTCCATTCTTCTTCGGATTCTTTGCATCAAGGGTCTATCAGATTGATACTACCGACGTCTTTGTATCTTTGCCGAAAACAAGCCAAATCAGATATACGGCCTGGCTTTGTCAAGGGAGTGGAACTTGGCGCCTTTCACTGGCCACAGTGGACAGGTCTGTTGTGTTCTGCTACTATTGGTCATAAATGCAAAAGTCAGATAAAATTATTACTTTAAACCTTACCATGAACCGTTATGTGCACATACAAACCACTGAAGCCATTATACAACGCAGAAAGTTTATAAAGAGTTACACCACGACTGTTTGACATACCACGACCAGTCCTGCCCTCAGTGGATTCTTTGCATCAAGGGCATATCAAATCGTTATTATCAAATGCTTTGTATTACTACTGACGACTGGACAAATCAGATATGCATAGTCTAATACAGTTTGTTACATATTTCACATGCTGATCTATATCCAGTCACTAAAACAAGTTAAGGTCAGACCCATTTATCCAATGTAAACATAGGCCATTATTATGGTCTGCCTTTGCCAAGGGAGTGGACTTTAACGCCTTGCACTGGCCACAGTGGACAGGTATATTGTGTTGTTGCTGCTGTTATTGATCATAAAGTTGTGCAATTAGAGGTGTTGAAAAGTACTGTGTTTAACCATGGTCTGGATGAATGTCCAAAGAACTGGTCATCAGTGACACAGAAATCATTACTGTGTTATGTTCTTCGAGACCTGCTGCACAAAATACTATCGATGAGCTTTAGGAATTCCTTTCTGAACCTTTGGCCTGTCAGGCAGTACAAATAAAAGTTCATGGAATAATTCAAGAGGTCGAAACATAAAGTAGAATACTCTATGTAGTCCAGAGCTATTTCATGCTCAATTGATTTAGGACTGTCATCAGATGATCTTATCAGCATGCAGACATCATAAGGTACAGTAAAAACAATAGAGGAGATAGACACAACAAGAGCTGTGAGAGTGATGGAGTTCACTTTTCTCTTTCTCTCACTCTGCTGTCTGTCTATGGTTGCAAACTGGTCACCAGCTTCCTTCACTGACGTTCTTAACTTCACCACAAGCACGATGTTGCTAATCATCAGGCAGATAGGAGGCAGTACACTAGACAGAAGAAGGCCAATTGTGTTCCACACTTTATCATGAAATTTAGCGTAGCTATCTTTTACTACACACATTCCATCTGAAAGTTCAATTCCATAAAGAAAATGGGAGCAAGCCAAGTTCAGAAAGATGACAACACCCACAATAACACCCCATGACACCTTTGCTGTACATATCACGTTGACACGATGTGGCCACACCACGGACATGGCCCTGTGAGTCACCATCACCATCACCAGCCATGCAGAGCAGTTAGCGGTCATGCTTGTAATAAAACACCAATTTTACACGTAACGTTATGAATACTCATCAAGTCGAACTTAGTCACTGTTGTAATCCAGCTCCGAAGTGGTATCAGGACAATGAAACAGAGATCAGACACAGCTAGACAGACGAAATAACGGTCCAAGGCAGAACGGTTGTTTTGAAATCGATGAACAAGGATGAGAGTCATCACACTGCCAAATAATCCCATTACAACTGTTAATGGCTTGTACAATATATCTGTCCATATCATAATTTGGACTAATGGCATAGAGTCAAAATCAATAAAGTTTGCTGTTGTGTTAGACTCACCTGTCATGATACTGGACATAGTCAAGATCCCGTGTGTTACATTTCTTCTGCCCATGGTCCTAAACATGGAAAACAATTGTCTCTGTTTTAATGCCCTTCCACCCCACTCCCTATTTTTAAAAGGAAAATTACTTCTATCAAGGGAGAAAAGTGTGTATCTGTATATTTGGGGTAGCGAAGGAGAGAATGACGAGAGAAAGAGATAGAGAATGAGAGAGAGAGAGAGAGAGTGAGAGAGACAGAAGAGAGAGAGAGAGAGAGAGAGAGAGAGAGAGAGAGAGAGAGAGAGAACACGATTTTCTCGGCTCCAGTCACCCACTTTAATGTTTATTGATAAGCATTAACATTGGTTAACATTAACATGCACTTCCCGTCGTCAAACCATATATTGTGTCTGCAGTGAAGCGTTCAAAAACTACAGCTGTTTGAGTCAGAAATGTCTATCGAGAAGTGTGTCATCCATCAGAAAGCCCTACGTTATGCCTCCCGTAGTGATACACGGTAACTGAGCACTCACTGACTCGGGATAAATCCTCACGGGACTTGGAGGAGGTCTGGCCCCAAAATGTGTGGCACGCTGGCCCACTGGCGTGTGGAAATGCCTTGGTGCCCAGATTCCCTGCTATGGGTAAACAGCACCACTGCCTTGTGGGTGTCTCGGGTGAAACCAAGCCTAAGGGAATAAACCCAAACGAAAAATCACCACTGCCTTGTGGTTATCTTGGGAGACACTAAGGCTAAGGGAGTAAACTCTGACAGAAAATCAGCCCCATTACCTTGTGGGTAGTTGTGGGAGCAACAAAGGATAGCGGAAAGTCAGTACAACAACTGATGGAAGACAACGGGAAACCACCATCATATTTCCCCACATATCACAGCCATCCAAAATAAAAGAAAAGTAAACGATATAAATAGTGGCTCCTATTGGGCCATGGAGTGCAGGCAACTTCTGCTTTTTCTTCTTTAGTTCACTGTCTACATAGTCAAGCCACATCTGGCGATGATTGTGAACAATTTTTTTTCCATTTCCTATCGGTATCCATGAAGCATGGTTGTCAGAGGAGATGTTTCCAGTTGCTCCACTTGATAGAGGCGACATTGCTTTATTATATGTTCGACTGATTTCGTTGACAGCAGGTGCAGTTGGCGAAAGCTTCAGCAGGCACAGTCTATGGGAGTGCCATCGAGCCAGGCAGTGGTCTTCGAATGGTCTCCTTTCAAGAAGAAAGGAATAAATTTTATATTAAACTAACTTCTGACGGTCCAGTGTTAACTCATGTAGAAAAGAAGGATTTTAGGCTTGACACTGCATTCAAATGAAACAGTAGAAAAACTTTTTCTTAGTAGAAACTGAAAAAAACTTATCAAATAAATTCAAACGTGATGCTGACAGCTTAAAGTCAATGAACTGACCTACCAATCAACCAACCAACCAACCAACCAAACATGCAATAGTGAGTCATTTGCCTCCCATTCACTTTGTTCTGGTAAACATTTTGGTCATGGAATGGAATTATGTGATATCCCCTTAGCTAATAATGGTTTGAAGACTGGTTTGCACTCTTCTGTTGTCGCCATTTAAATCAGAAGGTATCTCTAAATTCCATCGATGAGCAGTGAAATGTGTGAAAGGGCACGTTTCTAAGCAGACTTAGCAATTTGGACGACAATGTTCAGAACTCAATGCAGCCCACGGTGAAAATGGAAAGTCTGTGAGACAGTGGACGTAGCGAAGGAAAGTCTGATCTGATAGGACAAGTGCAAATCAATAGGCAGGGACCAGGATCAATAACATTGTAATGGTTGTCAAAAGCAAAGGAAAAGTCAAAGATGGTCATGATGATACAAGAAATCAAGAAAGAAGAGGGATGTCAAAAGAATCGAAAAGGCAGTCCACTAAGGTCAACAGGGGCAATGGACAATGCGACAAAAAATACACCCTGTAGAAGTCTCAGCTGGGATAACAAGTGGCATAGAGCCTCTTTCAGGATCAATTACATCGTCAGATCTGTATCTATGGCCTCCTGCACTACAATACAAATCTGGTGAAATGGGGGAGATCAGATGACCCTGAATGTTCACTCTGCCAGAGCAAACAAATTGTGGGACTTGTCCTGAGCTCTTGCAAAGTAGAGCTAACCCAAGGGAGGTACACATGCAGTCACAACCAAGTGCTTAAAGAGATCGCACAAATGATCAGTAGTGTCAGGGGAGAAATCACGCCACCAAAACTTCTTGCAACATTCCGTACAGCAGAAAGCAGCAAACTGTGGCCTGGAAAAGCTGTAACATATGGAGTATGGAGGCAGGGTTCACTGGATGGAGAGGATGACTAAGAGTGCACAGCGTATCTTTCAGAATGAAACAAACAAACAAACAAACAAACAAACAAAACCAAAACACGAACAACAAACCCAGAAATGATTGGCAGGGGAGGTATAAAACCGAATTAGTTTTCTTCTCTAATTCATCAAGACCAATGATTCTGATCAAACTCACTGTGTCGTATGAAAATGGAATAGAGGAAGCCCATTTCTACAAAAGTGAAAAGTATGTCAGTCAACTTAAGGAAATTCAAGCCAAATTCTTCGCTATAGAGGATAAAGCAAGGGGGCAGGTAGGCATGTCTGCCTATGACCTTATTAAACAACTGAATTTCCAGGAAAAAGAGTAACACAGCATTAAAGGTAACGACAGAAGCAGCTGAAAACAGTATTTCAGCTGGATCTGGCTGAGATGGAACAACAGTGAATTTCATAAGGTTTCACTTTTCCCTATGTGCAGCAGGCGTCTAATAGCTAAGTGGTAAAGGCATAATAATAATAATAATGATAATAATAATAATAATATGATTACAATATTTATATAGCGCAAAATCTTGATAAAAATCAAATCTAAGCACTGAACATACACATACGCACGCGTGCACACACACGCACACACACACATACACGTGGCTATAAATGGGGAAAAAGAGGAAAAGCAACGGAAAATTATATATAAATGTACTCAAAGTAGAAAAAAAGAAATCAATAGAAAACATGTTATATACAATTATGTATTACAATGTGATTCTACACCGAGTGGAGACAGATTGCAGTGGGGGTTGAGTGAGGTCAGGATTTTATGCAGAGGAGAAAAGGTGAGTTTTGAGAGCGGACTTGAAAGAGACAAAAGTAGGTTGCAGACGGACTGAGAGAGGAAGTTTGTTCCAGGAGAGTGGACCAGAAACAGAGAAGGCACATGGACCATAGGTATTAAGCTTAGTGCGTGGAAAGCGAAAAGTGAGAGGATCGGAGGCATAGCGGAGGGTACGTGACGGAACGTAGATCTCAAGTAGGCTTGACAGGTAATCGGGGGATGCGTTATTGAAGCTTTTGTGGCAGATGGTGTCTAGCTTGTACTACATTACTCACAAAGATGAGGCACCTGAACACCTTGGAGGCACGGGTTCGAACCCAAACGGAGAAAAAAAATTGGCCACAGTAGAAAGGCATCAGGATTCATGACCTGGACACAGCCTGTCCCCCTAAGAGAATACGAAGTTCAGAACCAAAACACTTGCTTGTTGGAACTTCTTCTTTGAGGACTGTCTATTATCCAGTTTTCTCCAGAGTGTCTTCTGCTATTGTTTGTGCGATCTCTTTTTGCAAGAATAAGTTCTTATAGCGTTTGTCTTGAGGTCGCTGATTTCCTTCATGAGCGTTCTATCATGTCCACTGACGACACAAAAATTAACAACAGAATGTCTGACTAAACTAAAATCTTTATGACGCAAATGTTTCTGTTCCTTGAAAATGTGAGTTTTCCCACAGAAAAATATCGGGTTCAGAAATGTTGGACTTTGGAAACGTTGTGAATAATAATAATAATAATAATAATAATAATAATAATAATAATAAATGGTTATTTATGAGCGCTTTCCACTTGCACAAAGCGCTTTACAACAACAATAAAAAGTAAAACAAGCACACGAACTCACAGACACACACCAACACACACACAAACACGCACAGACACACACACACAAACCACACACACACGCACGCACGCACGCACACAAACACACACGCGCACGCATTCACACCCAAAAACACGCACATCAAGAATACAGAGCGGCAGAAAGAGGGTCTACAAGAAATGTTGCTGGAAGAGAAAAGTCTTCAGACTAGTTTTAAAGCAGGGAAATGAAGGGCTGTGACGGAGATTGTGAGGCAAGGAGTTCCACATCTGCACAGCAGATGATGAAAAAGCTCGACCACCATGCCTCTCTCGTTTATATTTTGGAACGCGGAATGTTCTATCATCGGTAGCAGAGCGAAGAGATCTGGGTGGTACATAGATCGTAAAGATGTCAGAAAGGTATTTAGGCGCAGTGCCAATTATGACTTGGTAGCAGAGACAAGAAGCTTTGTATTTGATTCTTTGTTCAATAGGTAACCAGTGTAACTCTCGTAGAAGGGGTGTACAATGTGCCGATCTTTTTGCTTTGCACACTATTTTGGCTGCTGAGTTCTGTACTTGTTGTAGTGGTCTGATCAGGGTATGTGGAGAACCGACAAGAAGAGAATTGCAGTAGTCTAGTCTAGATAGTACACAAGAACTGACAAGTGTTTTTGTTGCATCAACTGTGAGGTAGCGACGTATAGAGCTGATGCGTCTGAGTTCATGGTAGGCTACTTGACAGGTTTTACTGATATGATGTTTCATGGACATCTCTTTATCAAGGAAAAAGCCAAGGTCACGTACATTGTCTGAAAATGAGACGGGCGTATTTCCTAGGTCAAAAGTAGGAGGTAGGGAAGTGGCATCAACTGATGGAGGAAGGAGTCTAAGAGCTTCAGTCTTGTCATCATTTAGAATGCCTGCATGGTCATGGTACTAGAATGGAATATTTCCACCAGTTTTCTTTTTTTTTTATATCGTTTTACAGTCGTTGTTGTTGTTGTTGTTGCTGTTGTTGTTGTTGTTCCAGTCTCCAACATTATATTGGCACAGAGTCTGGGCAATTTTTCTTAAAATTATGACGATACATGACATTGGTGGATACTAATCATAAAGCTACGCTTCCTGTCATACATATCCCAGTGTCAACCAGGCCAAAGACATACAGACACCTGCAGTGTTGATCAGAAAATTTGAGCTATACCCTCAGTGACGCATCTGTAAAGTAGACGAAACTCGACAGTGTGGTACCAGTTTTCCCACGGAACCCATAGCACTCTCAACTCTGATCGTTTTCAACACTTACCCTGGAGTCACAGTCCCACAACTATTGGCGATTCCTATTATTTTTTTATCTTAGAGTTCACATAACGCAGATAGTGTATTCTTTATTACATGATTGAATCAAACACATTTTCTTTAACGCTACTTATTGCCTATCTTCAGAGTCAAACGTAGACTGGTTATGTGGTGATTCTTAATGTGTAGTGATTAGTATACAATACACGAAAAGAGTCTGTTGTCACTGCAGCATACAGTCATTTTTCAGCCTTCCTTTACTGGCCCCACGCTTGTCTTTATACACAGACTGATCCATGGTTATAGGTGATAATTTATTGCTTTGTTTTCACTGTGTGTGCATCAGATTCGTGAGCAGGTGTTATAAATCACAGAGTGTATTTTCTGTGTGAAACAATTAATGGTGCCATTACTTTAACCGTCTTAGTGATTTATTAGATGTTTTTTCGTTTTGTATGTTTTCAGATTCTGAAGGAATCACTGACAAGATGAACATAGTAAACGATACAAGTCTGCTGCACAGCGATTGAGCTAACACACACACACACACACACACACACACACACACACACACACACACACACACACACACACACACACACCGTCTAATATCTCTTATAGTGAAAAGACGTTAAATCAAGCAACGAACGAACACACACACACACAACACACACACACACACACACACACACACACACACACACACACACACACACACACACACACACACACACACACACGCACAAACACACACGCACACACACATAAACACGCACACGTACGCACGCACGTACGCACGCACGTACGCACGCACGTACGCACGCACGTACGCACGCACGTACGCACACACACATAAACAAACAAAGAAACGCATAGACGCACACACAACACTTGCTGATACACACACATACACATACAGACACACACACACACACACACACACACACACACACACCACACACACACACACACACACACACCACACACACACTCACTCACACACACACACACTCACAGGCGCACACACATACACACACACACACATACACATACACAAGCGCACATTACTATTAGACTTCTTTCAAACAGAAACAGAAGCACAACAGCAATAAAGTGTACATAGTACATTGTTATATTCTCCGACTTCAGTTCTCCCTTCACAGTGCAGCACAAAATACACAAGACAAGAAGCTATACAGATCAATACATGACTGGTAACTATATAGGCAGAGTAACTGTACTCCTATCTCCCAAGAGGGAGAAAGTACGACTCTCTGATTTGCAATGGTCAAATGTACACATGCAGACAAGAAGGGCAAACAGACTTATAGGTCTGAAACAACACAAACGAAACAGTCATCTTTTAGGGAGAAAACGCTACAATGATAACATCTTATTAATGTTTTTTCAGCCTATATGGCGTTATTCTCTGGAGTCATTGGATTCATTGCTTATTACACATAGACTTTTTAGTGGAGCATGGAGAACTCTTGCTGTTGGGTGATCTGACCACATTTGACTATGTTGTTGCACAGTCTGCATCTTTGGTGGGCGTGCATGCTGGGTGTTTTCATGTTTCCACAAGCCAGTCACTGATCATCATCATAAACCATGTATTGTCAGATTAACATAAAAGCTGCAATGACGAAAACCCACTGACCTGACTTACAGGATCTGTAACCTGCATACATGATTTTGTGCGTACGTATGCACACGAAGACGGTTCAGGAGGTAGCAGATCAGTAAAATGTTGATAAGGAAAATTGGAAGTGTTTATCCTGTACCCACCAGGTGGATAAGTGTAGGCGGACCAAACCCAGAACCTTCTGAATGAAAGTCCATCGTTTATCCACTTGAATCCCATATGCATCCTCAATATCCTTCAAGGGGTTGGACAGCAAGAAATGACCTAGATGACTAAAACTTGTCTGTATGTCACAGTAGATGGAAGATGCTGATGATAAAGTCCTGTTCACATTTGCTGTGTAACTACAGCGACATGGCTCCTGTGAGACAAACACCTG
>CM060308.1:90918016-90940516 GCA_030674185.1 Monoplex corrugatus
AGCAATCACTCCTGACATTTAGATGAAATGGTGCAAAGGGCAAGGACTTAAGGCTTGTGGCGAACGTTCTCCTGTCAGTGGGGTTCAGCAGCCCTGCTTCCTCTTATACACACGCAGGTAAGTGAATGCACAGATACTCGTAGCAGACCTGTGGCGTGAGGCCTATGGCTTAATGGACTTATGGCATAACGGATCTGTGCATAATGGACTTGGATATAACGGACCTGTGACTTAATAGACCTGTGACACAACAGATCTGTTGACATAACAGTTACATAATATACTTGTGAATATCAGTGACATACCAGACGTGTGGCATAACAGATTTTTGACGTAAAAGGACATAAAGACATGTAACATAACAGACCTGTGACATAACATACCTGTGACATAAACCTTTAACATAACAGTGACATAACACAACCTGTAACACAACAGTGACATAACAGACATGTGACATAACAGTGAATAACAAACTGTAACATAACAGTGACATAACAGACATGTGGCATAACAGACTGTGGATAACAGTGACATAACAGACCTGTACAAATGTTGTCCAAAGTTCCTGAGAAAGTGTGGTTCACACACACAACTTCACCAAAAAGAGTTTGATTTTAGACACTTTCTTGGTCCATGTGACCCTGACTTTACCTTCCAAATTTTATTCCCAATTATGCAACGTTGACTCATGATCTTCGTGTTCTGACACAAAAAGATGTACCTTGGTCATGGACTGAGAAAGAGGACCAGTGTTTAGAAAAATTGAAAGCTGTTCTCAGCAAACCAACAATACTCACCTACTTTGACCCAGAAAAGAGCACATAAATCTATGTTGATGCCAGTCCTTTTGGTATATGCGGAGTTCTTACTCAGTGGAAAGCTTCCAGTGAACCTCCACAATTTGTGCAGTTTGTAAGTCGAGCTCTCACTCGACTGACACGCTATTCCAGACTGAACGTGAAGCATTGGCCATCACATGGGCATGTGAACACTTTCATGTGTACATTTTTGGTGCTCCCTTCAAGATCTTCACTGACCACAAACCCATGGTCTCCATCTTCAATAACCCCAGATCACAGGTTTCACCACGGATTGAGAGATGGTTGATGAGAGTTCAGCCATACGACAAAACGGTCATCTATAAAGCTGGTGCTGAAAACCCTGCAGATTATCTTAGCCGACATCCCGTTCAGCAAACACGAAGCAGATGAGAGGAGAAGATTGCTGAAGAGTATGTACAATATGTGGTGGAAACAAACATTCCAAAAGCCATGACACTGCAAGAGATAGCTGAAGCGACAAACAAAGATCAAACGTTGTCATATATCATCTCATGTCTCGAAACTGGACACTAGAATGTTGACTGCGAAATGTTGACAAAACCCTGTTTGACATTCTCTCATCTTGCCGTTCTGAGTTGACAGTGGTTTTTCCAGGAATCCTCCTCAAAAGCACCAAACTTGTGATTCCAGAATCACTGATCACCAAAGTTGTTAATCTTGGACATCAAGGGCATCAAGGTATTGTAAAGACACGTCAACTTCTACAAGAGAAAGTCTGGTTCCGAGGTATGCATCAGACTGTGGAATTATCGTCAAAAACTGTCTTGCATGTCAGATTGCTACACCACAATCATCACGTGAACCCATAAGCATGTCACTGCTTCCAGATTATGTATGGTCCACCCTTAGCGCAGATTTTGCCACCGCTGAAAACATTCAGCTGCTAGTAGTGACAGATGAATACTCACGATATGTTGTCGTTGAAGAAATCTCTTCCACGTCTGCCCCAAGTGTAATTCCCAAGTTGGACAAGATCTTCGCAGAATTTGGTATAACTGACAGCTTAAAGACAGACAATGGACCACCTTTCACAAGCTATGAATTCAAAAGATATGCTGAAAACATGTGATTTACACACCGCAAGATTACACCTCTATGGCCACGTGCTAACGGTGAAACCGAAAGATTCATGAGAACACTAAAGAAGACCATAAAGGGTGCAGAGCCACTCATCAGTGCTGGAAACAACAAATGTACCATCTCTGCTGGGATACAAGTCAACGCCACACTCCACAACTGGTGTACCTCCAGCCACTGTTTTGTTTGGCAGGAATTTGAAAACTGTTGTTCCAGAACCTCCACGACAACAACCAAACGATGAACAGTTGAGAACTAGGGACACTCTGCAAAAGAACAAGATGAAGAAGTATGCTGACAACAAACGTTACGTCAAACCCAGTAATTTGCGAGTTGGTGATTCTGTTCTTGTCAAGGACACCTCAACATCTCATGCTCACCCGCCTTATGAACCACGACCGCTGATAATCACTCAGAAGAAAGGATCCATGATCACAGCCCAGAGGAGAGAACAGACTGTGACCAGAAACAGCAGCTTCTTTAAGAAATCTCCAGAAGCTCGCAACCCCACACCAGAAGAAACGTCCTTTGATGCTGATGGCGATCTCAGTTCTTCAGATCCAGTGTCACCCAACCATGATCCGAACCAGACCTCCCAAGACACTGATCATGCCTCCATGCGTCTCCACGTCCCATTCCCAATGATGATGCTGATCCTATTGGATGTCCACATCCCAATGTTTATCAACGATCAGTTTGCTTGGGAACCATTTTGGAACCGTTACAATTTGCCAGTGTAAGTCGCCCTTATATCTGTAGAATTCTATTGGCAGGAAGCCTGGTCTCTTGCAGAACCACTCAGTCAATGTCCATTTTCCTTGGCTCAGCGATTGCTGTCATCCTGCTGTAATTGATCTGCTGCTGGACTGAGAGGCCAGGCCACATGGTAATGACATTCCAAGTGGTCAATTATATGACTGATGGCTTCTTTATTTTCTTTGGTTTGCTCAGAACAGTTGACTAGTTCTAAGTTTCAGACAGGCAGACAATGGTGGACCAGTACCTTACTGTCTGGGGGCTACTAGGTTTGAGGTGGGTGACTGCTGATCAGTGAGATGACCACTCGTCCTGTATGTGGGAGGCAACTCTATGCAAATCCAGTTGGACGTACTACTGTTTGTGTTTTCACAAACACTAGAACAAGAAATACATAACGTTTTCTAATTAATATATACTTTTAAACATGCACACCATGCATGCCGACTTTGGCAGGGTTGAGACGGTTTATCTGGCAGTCACATTATAGAATGATTGGGTCAACATGTTCCAGATATGTACAGACTGGATGCATGTCCTTCGCCTGTGCACACGAATATTGCACATCCCACCCACACTCATTTCTAGTCGTGTCTCAGTAACTGGCTGCGACATGATCCCAGAGATGTTGCAGTACAGTGAAGTGGTGCATTCTGAGCCTGATTGCTGTCGTAGATTTCGTGTTTAGTCTACCACAAACAACGACTCAGCATGAAAACAAGATATTAGATCCATGATCTTTTGATCGGACCACAATGGCGAAGATTTTTTTGTTATCGTCCTAACTGTCATTTTAAATCGTACCAGCAGTTTTCCGTTTAGTTGCCATCAGTTCTGTTTTCACCCCCACCCTTACTTACCAGTGCCAGAATGAGACCTTGGCCAAGCCCTAAAGCACGTAATTACCATCTGCAACGTTCGTTGTCTGAAAAGAACTGTAAACAAGACCAGATATGGCATGATGAGAAACACCAAGATCAGAGAAAAGGTTTCAAAAACATCGGTCCACCATCATATTCATGAAAAAGGAATGAAATGGTTTGATCATCTGACAAGAATGCACCTTCACCAGCTGGCTCAACAAACATATAACAAAGACATTACTTGTCAACCATCATTATCATCGAGTTCGATGATAGCCGCCGCAGCTGATATCTCAGCACTCATCTCCAGTTATTCCAGTCTCAACGATTCTGTCCTACTTTGCAGACCTTCAGACTGCTGATGCTGTTCTCATTAGGGTTACTTTGGTGTTGCAGGTTGCATGGCTGGTGTAGATCATTTTTCTTTTGTTGATTTCTGCCAGTAGTTGACGTTGGACTGTGAGTTCGTTCAAAACGATTTCATTTGTTACAAGAAGCCAGCTGGAGCATCACATCTCTGCGGCTTCAATCTTATTGTCATCTGCCTTTCTGCATGTCCAGGCTTCACAGTCGTATAGCATTACTGGCCAGAGCAGACAGTTCAGAATCTTGATTTTAACAGCTGTTGGTATGCTTCTGTGTTTGTAATGTGATTGAGTTAGATTATGTTCTGTAACGTTGCCATTCTTACTCGTATTTTGATGTCTTTAGTACAGGTGCCATCATAAGCTTTAACAGATCCAAAATATTTAAAATCATTCAAGAGGCAGACCAAGGAAGACTTTGATCGATGGCACAATGGACACCATAAGTCACAAGTCATTTCTTCACTTTGAGTCTTCAAACTCGTTGCCGACTGTCAACTCTTTCTCCCCACAACTCTCTTGGTCATACAAGTAGGCAGGTGAAAAAAAAAGTTGGATTGTCACTGTTTTGACTTATACGAGGTCGTCCTCAAGACAAAATATTAACAGAGCCAAGCCAAAAACACAGCCAACACGTTTCTAGAAGTATTTGGGAAAAGACAAAGGGACATGGAGATATGGAGAGAGAGAGAGAGAGAGAGAGAGAGAGAGAGAGAGAGAGAGAGAGAGAGAGAGAGGGGGGGGCTTCTGTAAAGATCAAATTGTTTGATAGTTTTTGATTTGCTCAGGACGATCTTTTTTAAGGGATGTATTTGTTCTAGGTCATTCCATAGGACTGCGACTAGCAGACAATATATCAAGTAAGTAGCAAGAAACGCTCGTGAGAGGTGGACAGCAGAAGATCGTCAGAGGAGACCTTTCCTCCCTTCAAGCAAGTGTTTCTCCCTAAACTCCTTACATTTTAGGAGGGCTGGGCCATCTCCAGGTCATGACTGCTGGATGCCCTTCTGCCATCGCTATTTTTTTCACCTGATTTGAAAGCCATGCCCCCAAGGTAATCAGACATTTCTGCTGTTGCCCTCCCCTTCTCTGTTTTGCTTTCCACTTGGGTTTGAACCTGTACCTCCGTCATCTCAAAGCCAGGACACCCTTGTGACAGAGATCATAACTGCTTAGCCTCTGGACACCTGCAATATATAGAAGAAGGTAAAATCTTATGAAGTGAACATTTATTCCTCCTGGACCAGATCCAGCTGGAACTGTTTTCAACTGCTTCAACCATTGCCTTTAGTCCATGTTCTGGTATGTCCATCCCAGAAATCGAGAGAGTTTTAATGAGGTGATAGGAAGATGTGTCTACGAACCTCGTCGATCCAATCTCTATGGTGATGACTTTGGCTTGAAAGCCAGATTTCCTCAAGTTGCTGGCTAGACTGCATAGTTTTTCAGTCTTATGGGCTAGTCCATTCTTTTTTATATGGCACTGTGAATTCGAAGAGAATCAATAATTATGATAAATGGGAATGGAGTAGTATTATATTCGTTTTTATGCCATTCTTGCTGATGATTTCTTAGGAAGGTCGTGTATGTGTGTGTGTGTGTGTGTGTGTGTGTGTGTGTGTGTGTGTGTGTGTGTGTGTGTGTGTGTGTGTGTGTGTGTGTGTGTGTGTGTTTCCATGCTAGAAAGTTTGCTGTACACTCCCAGTCATCAGCTGCATCCAGCAGACCCAAATTTCATTCTCTGAATATCACAGCTGTTCTAGTCCGCAGTTTACTACCGCCTGCCGTGAAAATGGTTGTCGAAGGTTCTGGTGGAATCTTTTGTTTTGTTTTGCCTGTTTGTTTTTCCACTGGCAGTATTGATCGCGTGTACCATCTGTCAGTTGAAGCTTGTTGTGATAAATGTTGTCATGGGCATGACCTACAGTTTGCTTGCGTGTACATGGGTCGTTTCGATGAGGAGGATTGGATCCTCTCGACGTTGAACATGGCAGCATTTGTCGGCAACGTTTTGACCATGTTCATGTTGGTCATTCCAAGAGCCCAAGAATACACAATAAAAGTTTTTCCCAAACCTCTGAAACCAAGCACAAGGATTTTGACAGTGTTGCTAGCAACATCTAATCCACTGCTGGCTCTACACACGTAGGCTCCCATTATGATTCACGACTGATCAAGATTTAATCGAACTCTCTCCACACATCATCATCATGGAAAAGGTCGTCTGTCATGGCAGCAGAAGACGCGAGTGACAAGGGAAACTACTCTCAGATTAATAATGGCACAGGTTATTTAACAGGAAAAGTAATTAACTTAAATTAGGCGCAACATTTCACTAGGTTTGACAATAGTAATGTGTGGTCAACATAAATTAGTGTGTCAAGACAGAATAAGACTGTTATTCTGCATCAGTTGAAGAAGAAAAAAGAGAACGCAACAAAACCGAGGTGATCAGGGTAGGCACATCGTTTTACCAAACTGCTTTAATGTTCACATTCGCTAATATTTTGAGAATACTTTATAATAGACGTAATAAATATATAATAAATATGAACTTAAGTAAACAAAAACTGTTTTGATTGAGCAAATAGTGTATTCTTTTTTTCTTTTTTTAGTTGTGGGCATGCTAGTACATGCATGCATCTATGCCTCTGTGTGTGTGTGTGTGTGTGTGTGTGTGTGTGTGTGTGTGTGTGTGTGTGTGTGTGTGTGTGTGTGTGTGTGTGTGTGTGTGTGATTATTGTCAGTGATTTGTCTTATGTTTCTTGATACATTCGACATAACAGAGTTACTGGGCCGTTGCAGCTAGTATGTTCTAATTCTGTGTGGTGTTGTGATAAGCTGTAGTAATAATTCCATTTGCCTGTACAACATATTTTAGCCCAACGTCTTGTATCGTAATTATGTTACATAGGCTCAGTGCAACTCACAGGATATTGCAGTAATAATGCGAGATTAATGCTTAAGTGGGACAGGAGAGAGCGGGTGACATTGGATCTCATGGCCTTGACACACAAAATGAAAGGGGAGAGAAACTTAATCAGTGGGCACAAATTAATGAATTCATGATAGGAAACACCTGGTTTGAGCAGCATAGGGGTTAGGCAGGGATGTGTTCTGTCACCAGAATTGTTTTCATTTTACAGCGAAAACCATCATGAGAAACCTAGAAGAATACCCTGGGATAAAGGTTAACGGAAAAATGATAAACGCAGAGAGCACCATGCTAATTGCAGAAAATGAAAAATACCTACAAAATCTTGTGAATATAATAGAAATGGAAAGCAGAAATAAAGGGTTTGAGCTAAAAAGCAAGAAGACTGAAGTCATGGTAATCATTAAAAACAAAAAAAGAAACAAACGAAAACAAAAGAAACAAAAACAACATCAACAAAAAAGAAACCACCTCGTGCAAATAACAGCAAATGGCACACATTTGAAACAGGCAGATAAGTTTAAATATCTGGGAACAGTCATCTCACCAGACGACAGATGCACACACAGCAGAATCGGCCAAGTTAAAACAGCATTCAAGAAAAAAGAGGTCTTACCAACAAATGCCTATCATTTAACATCATAAAGAGAGTTCTTGGATGTTATGTAGAACCAATACTGTTGTACGGTTGTGAGGTGAGGACAGTCAACATGCAACGTCAGAGCAAGATTGTGGTCTTAGAAAAAAATATTGAGAGTTCAATGGAGAGCAAAGAAAACAAACGAGACAGTATTGAAGGAGGCATACACAAGAAGAACATTGATATAGAAGATAAGGAAAAGACAAGCAACATTTATAGGACATTTTATGAGACAAGAGAAATTAGAGTACTTAGTCACAACAGGAAAGCTGGAAGATAGGAGAGCACCAGGTAGACCTAGGGAGGAAATATTGGATGAACTTTCAGAGTAGCTGAGGATAGAGAGGGAGAGAGATGTGCTTGCAGCGCCAAGGGATAGATTTGTATGGAGGGCCATGATCTCCAATGTCATGTGGCAGGGCACATGATGATGATGAGGTGGGGTGCAGCAAATCACTCAAGATTGAATATCACAAAGGGCAAGAACTCAGGGCGTGTCGCGGGCTTTTTCCATATCAGTGGTGCTCACCAGCCTCGCCTTCTCTCACAGGTGTATACACGCACAGACACGCAGAGCAGACATGTGGCATAAGCTTAACGGGTCTGTGGCATAACTGACCTGTGGCATTACGGGAACTTCTGTCAGGATACAGGGTGATTTACACTGGACAACTTTGTGAAACATTCCTGGACTGTTTCACTTCTGAACCGTTCTGGACCGTTTTGCCCTGTTTACACTGGCATGATAAAAGCAAACAGTGCACTGACCGCCGGCATAACCGGATAAAGCTTATGTGGAATGCTGTGTGGTAAACATCTATTTCATGCGTATTTTATGTAGCAAGACAAGACTATGCTATGTGAAAGAATGGCACATAGTGAGGTGGACCCAGACTATTACAGATCCTGGAATGGTTCAGCCAGATAAAACTGAATGTAAACAAATCAGTTTGCTTGGGAACCATTTTGGAACCGTTACATTTTGCCAGTGTAAGTCGCCCTTATGTCTGTAGAATTCTATTGGCAGGAAGCCTGGTCTCTTGCAGAACCACTCAAGTGATGTCCATTTTCCTTGGCTCAGCGATTGCTGTCATCCACCTGTAATTGATCTGCTGCTGGACTGAGAGGCCAGGCCACATGGTAATGACATTCCAAGTGGTCAATTATATGACTGATGGCTTCTTTATTTTATTTGGTTTGCTCAGAACAGTGATAGCTTGTTGACTAGTTCTAAGTTCCAGACAGCCAGACAGTGGTGGACCAGTACCTTACTGTCTGGGGGCTATTAGGTTTGAGGTGGGTGACTGCTGATCAGTGAGATGACCACTCATCCTGTAGGTGGGAGGCAACTCATACCCTATGCAAATCCAGTTGGACGTACTACTGTTTGTGTTTTCACAAACACTAGAACAAAAAATACATAACGTTTTCTATTTAATATATACTTTTAAACATGCACACCATGCCTGCTGACTTTGGCAGGGTTGAGACGTTTATCTGGCTGGCAGGGTTGAGACGGTTTACCTGGCAGACACAGTATAGAATGATTGGGTCAACATGTTCCAGATATGTACAGACTGGATGCATGTTCTTCGCCTGTCCACATGAATATTGAACATGCCACCCACACTCATTTCTAATCGTGTCTCAGTAACTGGCTGCCACATGATCCGAGAGATGTTGCAGTACAGTGAAGTGCTGCATTCTGAGCCTGATTGCTGTTGTAGATTTCGTGTTTAGTCTACCACAAACAACGACTCAGCATGAAAACAAGATATTAGATCCATGATCATTTGATCAGACCACAATGGCGAAGATTTTTTTTATCGTCCTAACTGTCAGTTTAAATCATACCAGCAGTTTTCCGTCTAGTTGCCATCAGTTTTGTTTTCACCCCCACCTTTACTTACCAGTGCCAGTGTGAGACCTTGGTCAAGCCCCTAAAGCACAAAATTACTATCTGCAACGTCCGTTGTCTGAAAAGAACTGTAAACAAGACCAGACATGGCATGATCAGAAACACCAAGATCAGAGACAAGGTTGGAAAAACATGGGTCCACCATCATATTCATCAAAAGGAATGAAATGGGTTGATCATCTGACAAGAATGCACCTTCACCAGCTGGCTCACCAAATATATAACAAAGACATCACTTGTCAACCGTCAGTATCATCGAGTTCGATGATAGCCGCCGCAGCTGATATCTCAGCAACTCATCTCCAGTTATTCCAGTCTCAACGATTCTGTCCTACTTTGCAGACCTTCAGACTGCTGATGCTGTTCTCATTAGGGCTGCTTTGGTGTTGCAGCTTGCATGGCTGGTGTAGATCATTTTTCTGTTGTTGATTTCTGCCAGTAGTTGACGTTGGACTGTGAGTTCGTTCAAAACGATTTCATTTGTTACAAGAAGCCAGCTGGAGCATCACATCTCTGCGGCTTCAATCTTATTGTCATCTGCCTTTCTGCGTGTCCAGGCTTCACAGTCGTATAGCATTACTGGCCAGAGCAGACACTTCAGAATCTTGATTTTAACAGCTGTTGGTATGCTTCTGTGTTTGTAACTGTGATTGAGTTAGATTATGTTCTATAACGTTGCCATTCCTACTTGTATTTTGATGTCTTTAGTACAGGTGCCATCATAAGCTTTAACAGATCCAAAATATTTAAAATCATTCAAGAGGCAGACCAAGGAAGACTTTGATCGATGGCATGATGGACACCATAAGTCACAAGTCATTTCTTCACTTTGAGTCTTCAAGCTCGTTGCCGACTGTCAACTGTTTCTCCCCACAACACTCTTGGTCATACAAGTAGGCAGGTGAAAAAAAAGTTGGATTGTCACTATTTTGACTTATACGAGGTCGTCCACAAGACAAAGTATTAACAGAGCCAAGCCAAAAACACAGCCAGCACGTCTCTAGAAGAAGTATTTGGGAAAAGACAAAGGGATATGGAGAGAGAGAGAGAGAGAGAGAGGAGAGAGAGAGAGAGAGACAGAGAGAGAGAGACAGAGAGAGAGACAGATAGAGAGAGGGGGGGCCTTCTGTAAAGATCAAATTGTTTGATAGTTTTTGATTTGCTCAGGACTATCTTTTTCAAGGGATGCATTTATTCTAGATTATTTCATAGGACTGCCACTAGCAGAGATGTTATCAAACAAGTAGCAAGAAACGCTCAGGAGGGGTGGACCCTTCCCCCTTCAAGCGAATGTTTCTCCCTAAACTCCGTACATTTTAGGAGGGCTAGGACATCTCCAGGTCATGACTGGTGGATGCCCTTCTGTTGTCACCATTTTTTTTTCATTTGATTTCAAACCCATGCCCCCAAGGTGATCAGACATTTCTGCTGTTGCCCTCCCCTCCTCTGTTTTTCTTTCCACTTGGGTTTGAACCTGTACCTCCGTCATCTCAAAGCCAGGACACCCTTGTGACAGAGGTCATAACTGCTTAGCCACTGGACACCTGCAATATATAAAAGAAGTTAGAATCTTATAAAGTGAAATTTTATTCCTCCTGGACCAGATCGAGCTTGAACTGTTTTCAACTGCTTCAACCATCGCCTTTAGCCTAGGTTCTGGTATGTCCATCCCAGAAATCGAGAGAGTTTTAATGAGGTGATAGGCAGATGCGTCTATGCGTCTACGGAACCTCGTCGATCCAATCTCTATGGTGATGACTTTGGCTTGAAAGCCAGATTTCCTCAAGTTGCTGGCTAGACCACATAGTTTTTCAGTCTTGTGGGCTAGTCCATTCTATTTTTATATGCCACTGTGAATTTGAAGAGAATCAATGGTTATGATGAATGGGAATGGAGTAGTACTATATACGGTTTATATCATTCTTGCTGATGATTTCTGAGGCTCTGTGTGTGTGTGTGTGTGTGTGTGTGTGTGTGTGTGTGTGTGTGTGTGTGTGTGTGTGTGTGTGTGTGTGTGTGTGTGTCATTCTAGAAAGTTTGCTGTACATTGCCAGTCGTCCACCGTATCCAGCAGACACTAATTTCATTTTCCGAATGTCACAGCTGTTTTAGGCCGCAGTTTGCTACCGCCTGCCGTGTTGATGGTTGTCGAAGGTTCTGGTGGCATCGATATTTTTGTTTAGCCTGTTTTATTTTCCACTGGCAGTATTGATCGCTTGTACCATCTGTTGAAGCGTTTGTCAGGCTTGTGGTGGTAAATGTTGTCATGGGTATAGTCTTCAGTTTGGTTGCATGAGGTAAGACGATTGACAGGAAGGTGTGTTTGAATATACCGATTGTTACAGTGATGGGTGGATGCAATAAGGGCGGTGCCTTTTTTAAAAGTACAGCACCCAGAAAAGTAAGGAGGGGAAAAAACCCAAATATGTACAGGTTACAGAACTGCCAAGCACAAATGATTTATGCAGAGGAAGATAGATGTTTAAATGATTGTATTGCTGCCCCATGTTGTGCACCAGTCATATCACTACCTCCATGGTGCTCATTTAGGTGATCCAGTAGTCCTCCAATAGCACCCAAACTGTAGTCACCCAACGAGCAGGGCATGAAGAGCTTAGAATGTGTGAAAATGTTTTAGTATGCTATAATGATTAAAATAGGGATGATGATAATGATTGAATGATTTGCATTTTGTGAGTGAGACTGTGTAACAGGGTTGTTGTTTGTACATACTTTAATCATATATCATGGCGGCTAAGGGTCCAGGGATATTCTGACACCTGTGGCGTAGGTCTATAGATTTGAAGAATACCTTCAGTAAGTATTGCATCCACGAAGTAGGTGGGACTCGACAGTGTGGTTCCAGTCTTCCCAACGAGTTCTTAGCACGCTGGATTGTGGGTAGGAGGCGGTCTGAGCTGAAATAGCCCACGTTATTTTTTTTGACTGCTGCAGGTTTGAATCCACGATCTCCCTGTCAGTAGCCCATCGTGTTTACCACTACACCGTGTGATCTGCTAGGATTATGGACTTGGCTGTGTTTGAGTTACATACTGACAACACGTAGTCAACGATGCCACTTCCTGAGCCAATTGGTGAGCTGTGGATTGCAATGTTTAAAACTTGTATTGACAGGTGCATTAGTCATATGGATAAGACATAAGACTTCCAATCGGAAGCTGTGGGTTTGATCTTGTCTCCAAATTGATGGGTAAATAGTACAGAGTTTTCTTTTTTCCAGGGCACAGACCTGATGGTGCCTAAACCATTCTCTTCGTGTGTAGACGTATGCAAACCATCAAGTATGCACGTTAAAGTTCTATGAGTCATGACGGCTTATGGAAACATGAAAACACTTTGCATGTGTGACCATCAAGAAGTTTTTTTCGGACTGTGCAGCAGCATAACGTCTGCACAGTGTAAGCAAAATAACGTCTATAGAAGCACCTGAGAAAAGCAGAAGCCTTAAAAATGAGAATGAAAACAATAACAAAACATAATAACAAAACGACAACGAGAAAACCTCAACAACAACAACAACCAGCTTCTGTTAAATGCCTGGGAGTGAAACATTGAGCCCAGACACCTTAATCAACGCGAAACTATTTATAAATATTTTGTTAAAGCTAGAGGTCTAAGCAAGTAATGAATTTGTAATATCCAGCCATCAGTATACTCAAGATGATGACTGTCCCCTTTTGTGATACAAAACATCTGTCAAGAGTTACTTCTCTTCCACTTTCAGCCATTGCATGTGACACTGTAACTGTGAGATGTATATATACATATATATCATGATGTTCTATGTGCGTAGTGAAAATTGTGTGACTATTGTTGTATGCTGAGTTTAAAAAAGCTTCTGAATCAATACAGATATTTCATGACAAAATATTTCACAAAATCCTTAAAATTGAAAACAATCAAACTAAAATACTTCAGATGCATGTTGTCTTCAGGATATTAGCGAAAAATCTGATCTCCTAAGAAATGAAAACTGTCATGCGCGCCACGTAAATATTGAAATAATGAAAGAGATAATATTAATTTGAGGAGTGTTCTGAGCTTATGGTTTTTGTGCTTTGTATCTGCTTCTATGCTTGTCATATTGGCAGATGTGATGAGTCTAGTGTGTTGGCTTCAGCCTGCACCGCTGGCTAGCGCTGCTGTGCGAAAAGAAGAGCAATGTGTAAGTCTCTTCCTGTCAGTACATAGCTTCTCCATCAGCAAGCCCTACGCTGTGCCTCCTCGTGGCGACAGGCGGTAAATGAGCACCTCACGGACTCAGGCTGAATCTCGTAAGACTCGGAGGAGGTCTGGCCCCCAGACGTGAGGAATGCAGGCCCACCGGCGTGTGAACATGCCCTGGTGCCCACGAACCAGATCTCCAAGCTATGGGTAAATAGCTCCACTGCCTTGTGGACATCTCAGGAGAGAGTAAGGCTAAGGGAGTTAACCCTAAAAAAAAACCGATGGAAGGCAAGGGGAAACCACCATCGTAGTTTTTCCCCAGGAAAACCATGGACAGGAGAAAGAAAAAGAAGAAAGTTAACGACGTCAATAGGTGCTCCTGCTGAGCACCTTCGTCTGGTAGGGACTGTCATGCGGCGCAGGTGACACCAGACCATCAGCCAGCTACTGCGACCAAAATCAAAATTAAATTCAAAATAGCAACATGGAATATAAGAACAATGCTACAGAAAGGTAAATTAGACAACATCAAAATGGAGATGGAAAGGCTTAACATTAGTATTTTAGGACTGGGGGAAGTGAGATGGAAGGGGGCAGGCATGATAACATCAGGGGAATATACAGTGATATACTCTGGTGGTAATTCACATGAAAGAGGAGTAGGCATCATAATGGACAAAGACAAATCAAAAGCAGTTAAGGGATACTGGGCAGTGTCCGACAGAGTTTTACTGGTCAAATTCGGAGGCAAACCTTTTGATATCAACATCAAACAGGTGTATGCACCAACATCCGCAAGTACTCAGGAAGACATCGACAACTTCTACGAAGTTTTAGAGATGGCCAAGGTCCAATGTAAATCACAAGAAGTTACAGTCATAATGGGAGATTTTAATGCTAAAGTGGGACAGGATAGGGTGGAGGATATAGTTGGAACTCATGGTCTTGGTGCACAAAATGAAAGAGGGGGGAAGCTTGTAGAATGGGCACAGATGAATGAGTTCATAGTAGGAAACACTTGGTTTGAGCAGCCAAACAGAAGAAAATGGACTTGGATGAGTCCAGGAGATAATACCAAAAATCAAATTGACTACATCCTGATCAACAAAAGATTTAGAAATTCTTTACTGTCAGCAAAAATACTACAGGCGCAGACTGCAACAGTGACCACAATCCGGTAGTGGGAAGGTTTAGGCTGAAATTGAGGAAAAGGAAACAGACCAAAAGCAACATCAAACTAAACCTTCGACTCGTAAAGTCAGATGAAATGATACGTCAAAAATTTAATGTAGGCCTACATGCTCAAAACAAATTCAGTGCTCTGGAAGACGTTGGTGACAGTGAGGAACAATGGACAAAGTTGAGAAGTTCTATAAATGAAGCTTGTGAAGAAATCCCTAAGGCAAATAGAAAAGGAAAAAAGAGTTGGATGACTAATGACATTTTTGGCCTGATGGAGGAAAGGAGGAAGGCAAAGAGAAACGAGGAGATATACAGGAAGATAAACAAAGAAATCAAGTATAGGTGTAATGAAGCTAAGGAAGCTTGGCTGAACAAAAATGCAAAGAGATAGAAGAACGACACAAAATGGATCCTCAGGGTATGTACAGACGAATTGAAGAAATTGTCCACAGGAAAAATACATGCACATCAACTGGTTGCTTAAAATCGAAAGATGGTACGTTTATCATGGAAAAAGACAAAATATTAGACAGATAGGGAGAGTACATTAAAGACCATTTTGAGGATGACAGAAACGAAGAACACATTATTAAAAAAAACTTTGAAGGACCACCCATAATGAAAGATGAAGTTAGAGCAGTACTGAAAGAGATGAAACCAGGAAAAGCCCCAGGACCAGACAACATTACTACAGAGATGATTGAAGCCCTGGAGGAATTTGGCATAGAAAAAATAACAGTCCCCCTAAATGAAATTTATGACACTGGAAAAATTCCCAAAGATATGTCAAAATCAATTTTCATTGCACTTCCAAAGAAGACAGGGGCTATAGATGCGAACTCCATCGCACAATCAGTTTGATGAGTCATGTAACAAAAATCCTGTTAAGAATAATCATGATGAGGACAAGGAATAGAATCAAAAGAGAAATAGCAGAAGAACAGTGTGGATTTGTGGAGGGGAAAGGAACTAGTAATGCCATATACATCCTAAGAACTATCATAGAGAGGTTAATTGAGATGAATAAGGATTTGTATTTATGCTTTGTTGACTATACCAAGGCTTTCGATCGGGTACGACATGATGGATTGATCTACCAACTGGAGAGACTCAATGTTGATGGAAAAGATCTACGAATAATCAGGAATATGTACTGGGAACAAACAGCTGCAATGAGAATAGAAAACAATATAAGCTCTTTTCAAAACATCAAAAGAGGAGTCAGACAGGGTTGTGTTTTGTCACCAGATCTGTTTTCACTATATAGCGAAAACATCATGAGAAACCTAGAAGAAGACCCTGGATTAAAGGTTGGAGGGAAAATGATAAACAACAATCGGTACGCAGATGACACCGTGCTACTTGCAGGAAATGAAAGGGAACTACAAAACCTTGTGAATATACTAGAAACAGAAAGCAAAGGTAAGGGGTTGGAACTAAACAGCAGGAAGACTGAAGTCATGGTGATCAGTAAAAACCATGAAATCCCCTCCTGCAAAATAAAAACAAATGGCACAACCTTGACACAGGTTAATAAGTTCAAATACCTGGGAACGGTCATTTCATCAGACGGCAGAAGCACATCGGAAATAGCTGGCAGAATCGGCCAAGCCAAAACAGCATTCAAGAAGATATCAAGCATTCTTACCAACAAATGCCTATCAATTAACATCAGAAAGAGAGTCCTTGAATGTTATATAGAAACAATACTGTTGTACGGATGTGAGGCATGGACAGTCAGCAAGCAAAGCCAGAGCAGGATGGAGGCAGCTGAGATGTGGTTTCTCAGAAGAATGTTGAGAGTTCTATGGACAGCAAAGAAAACAAACGAGACAGTCTTGATGGAGGCAGACACAAATAGATCACTCATAAGGAAGATTAGGAAAAGACAAGCAACATTTATGGGCCATTTTATGAGGAAGGGGGATTTGGAGCACCTGGTCCCAGAGGGAAAGCTGGAGGGAAAGAGAGCACCAGGTAGACCCAGGGAGAGAATGCTGGACGGACTTGCAGAGTGGCTAGGGATGAAGAGGGTGGGGGAGATGCTGGGGGCAACGAGAGATAGAGATGGTTGGAAGTCCATGGTCGCCAACGCCATGCGGCAGGGCACCTGATGATGATGATGATGATGATGATCTGCTTCTATGCTAGTTGAATGGGTAGCGCAAACTATGTTAGATTTGAGAAGTTCCACAACATGGGAGATAATTCCTACGTATCTCTCAAGAGTTATGTCCTTTGGTTGATATAAACATTCTCCCTGCTTCCCTCTTAGTTCTAAAGAGATAATAGTCAACGTTTTTCATTGAGAACACAACCGTTTTTGAAATGCCCTGAAACTACTGCAAAAACATTTGAATGTCGTATTTAATGGACACATTTCCACCATGATCTTTCTTGGTATACGTGATAGTTTTCTTTAAGACTGTTATGTGCACACACAAGTCACTGAAGCCATTATACGACGCAGAAAGTTTATAAAGAGTTACACCGCGACTGTTTGACATACCACGACCAGTCCTGCCCTCAGTGGATTCTTTGTATCAAGGGCATATCAAATCGTTATTATCAAATGCTTTGTATCTTTACTGATGACTGGACAAATCTAGAGGTGTGGCAAAGTACTGTGTTTAACCATGGTCTGAATGAATATCCAAACAATTGGTCATCAGTGACACAGAATTCATTATTATTTTATGTTCTTCGAGACCTGCTGCAAGAAATATTATCGATGAGCTTTAGGAATTCCTTTCTGAACCTCTGGCCTGTCAGGCAGTACAAATAAAAGTTCATGGAATAATTTAAGTCATCAAGACATGAAGCACAAGTCTCTATATAGTCCAAAACTATTTCACGCTCAACTGATTTAGGACTGTCATCAAATGATCTCATTATCAGTATCAAGACATCATTAGGTAGAGTAAAAACAATAAAGGAGATAGACACAGCAAGAGCTGTGAGAGTGATGGAGTTCACTCCTCTTTTTCTCTCACTCTGCTGTCTGGTTGTGGCTGCAAACTGGTCACCAGCTTCCTTCACTGACGTTCTTAACTTCACCACAAGCACGATATTGCTGATCATCAGACAGATAGAAGGCAGTGCACTAGTCAGAAGAAGGTTGATTGTGGACCACACTGTATCTGTGAATTCAACATAGTTAGCTTTTACTGCACACATTCCATCTGAAAGTTCAATCGCATAAAGTGAATGGGAGCAAGCCAAGCTGAGAAAGATAACAACACCCACAATGATACCCCATGACATCTTTGCTGTACATATCACGTTGACACGATGTGGCCACACCACAGACATGGCCCTGTGTGTCACCATCACTACCACCAGCCATGCAGAACAGGCAGCGGTCATGTCTATGATAAAATTACCAATTTTACACGTAACATTACGAAGGATCAGCAATCCAAACTCAGTAATGTTCATAACCCAGCCCTGAAGTAGTGGCACAACAATAAAACAGAGATCAGACACAGCTAGACACAACAAATAACGATCCAAGGAGGAACGGTTGTTTTGTAATCGATGAACAAGGATGATAGTCATCACGTTGCCAAACAATCCCAATGTAATTATTGTTGGCGTATACAATGTACCTGTCCATTTCATAATTTGGACTAATGGCATAGAGTCAAAATCAATAAAGTTTGCTGTTGTGTTAGACTCACCTGTCATGATACTGGACATAGTCAAGATCCCGTGTGTTACGTTTCTTCTGCCCATGGTCCTGAACATGGAAAACAATTGTCTCTTTTTAATGCCCTTTCACCCAGCCCCTATTTTTAAAAGGAAATTTATTTCTATCAAGTGGAGAAAAGTGTGTATCTGTATATGTGTATGTGTATGTGTGTGTGTGTGTGTGTGTATGTGTGTGTGTGTGTGTGTGTGTGTGTGTGTGTGTGAGAGAGAGAGAGAGAGAGAGAGAGAGAGAGTGAAAACAATTTTCTCGGTTCCAATCATCCACTTTAATGATTATTGGTAAACAATGGCCATGCACTTCCTGTCGTCAAACCATATATTGTATCTGCAATGAAGCGCTCAAAATCTACAGCTCTTGGATCAGAAATTTCTATCGAAAAGTGTGTCATCCATCAGCAAGCCCGAAGTTATGCCTATCTTTGGGGACACATGGTAACTGAGCACCTCACTGACTCGGATAAATCCTCGAGGGACTTGGAGGAGGTCTGACTCAAAGACGTGTGGCACACAGGCCTATTGGCCTGTGGACATGCCCTGGTACCCACAAACCAGACTCCCAGAGTCTCGGGTGAAACCAAAGCTAAGGGAATAAACCCTAACGAAAAATCACCACTGCCTCGTGATTATCTCAGAAGAGACCAAGGCTAAGGGAGTAAACCCTGACAGAAAATCAGCCACACTGCCTTGTGGTAGTCATGGGAGCGACAAAGGATAACGGAGAGTCTGTACAAAAACCAGTGGAAGGCAACGGGAAACCATTATCATATTTCCCCACTCATAATGGCTAGCCAATACAAAAGAAAAGTAAACGATGTAAATAGTGGCTCCTATTGGGCCACAGAGTGCAGACAATTTCTGTTTCTTCTTCTTTAGTTCACTGTCTACATAGTTAGGCGACATCTGGCGATGATTGTGAGCATTTTCTTCCATTTCCTATCTGTACCCATGAAGATTGGTTGTCAGAGGAGTTGTCTCCTGTTACTCCATTTGATAGAGGCAACATCGCTTTATTATATGTTTGACTGTTTGGTCTTGTTGACAGCGGGTGCATTTGGCGAAAGCATCAGCAGGCACAGTCTATGGGAGTGCCAACGAACTAGGCAGTGGCTTTTGAATGGTCTCCTTTCAAAAGAAAGGAATGAATTTTATATTGAACTAACTTCGGAAGGTCCAATATCAACTCAGGTAGAAATGAAGGATTTTATTTTTGACATTGCATTCAAATGAAACAGTAGAAAAACTTTTTTTTAAGTAGAAACTGAAAAAAAAACGTGCTGCTGACAGCTTAAAATTAATGAACTAACAACCAACCAACCAACCAACCAACCAACCAACCAACCAACAACCAACCAACCAACCAACCATGCAATAGTGTCATTTGCCTCCGTTTCACTTTGTTCTGGTAAACATTTTGGTCAGGGAATGGAATTATGTGATATCCCCTTAACTAATAATGGTTTGGAGACTGATTTGCACTCTTTTGTCGCGATTTAAATCAGACGGTATCTCTAAAATCCATCGATGAGCAGTGAAATGTGCGAAAGGTCACGTTTCTAGCATACTTAGCGATTTGGACGACAAAGTTGAGAACTCAATTCAGCCCACGATGAAAATGGCAAGTCTGTGAGACCGTGGACGTGGCGAAGGAAAGTCTGATATGATAGGACAAGTGCAAATCAATAGACAAGGACCAGGATCAATAAAAATGTAATGGTAGTCAAAAGCAAAGGAAAAGTCAAAGACAGATGTGCTAATACAAGAAATCAAGAAAGAAGAGGGAAGTCAAAAGAATCCAGAAAGCAGTCCAGCAAGGTCAATAACTGGAATGGATAACACGACAAAAAATACACCCCAAAGAAGTCTCAGCTGGAATGAAATGTTGCATAGGGCCTCTTTCAGGATCAGTTACATCGTCAGATCTGTATCTATGGCCTCCTGCACTACAATACAAATCTGGTGAAATGGGGGAGATCAGATGATCCTGAATGTTCACTCTGCCAGAGCAAACAAATGGTGGGACTTGTCCTGATCTCTTGCAAAGTAGAGCTAACCCAAGGAAGACACACATGGAGGCACAACCAAGTGCTTTAAGAGATCGCACAAATGATCAGTAGTTCAAGGAGAAAATCAGCCACAAAAACTTCTGGCAACATTCTTTTCAACAGAAAGCAGCAAACTGCGGCCTGCAAAAGCTGTGATATCTAAAGAATGAAGGCAGGGTCCATTGCATGGAGCAGGTGACTAGAAGTGCACAGCACATCTTTGTGAATGAAAAGGAAAGAGAGAGAGAAAGAAAGAAGCAAAGAAAGAAAGAAAAGAAAGAAAGACAAGCGAAAGAAAAAGAAAGAAAGAAAGAAACCCAGAAACAAAGAAACCCAGAAATGATTGGCAGGAGTACTCGCATTCATCAAGACCAATGATTGCGATCAAGCTCACTGTGCTATATGAAAATGGAATTGAGGAAGCCTATTTCTACAAAAGTGAAAAATATGTCAGTCTACTTCTTAAAGAAATTTATGTCATCGTTATAGAGGTTGGAGCAAGGGAGCTGGTAGGCACAATTACCGATGATCTCATGAAACAAACCTTAATTTCTAGGAAAAAGAGGACCAGAGCGAAAAGACAATGACAGAAGCAGCTGAAAAGTGTGTTTCTTCTGGATCTGGTCAAGTAGGGACAACAGTGAACTTCATAAGGTTTCACATTTCCCTATGTACAGCAGGCGTCTGAAAGCTAAGTGGTAAAGGCAATCCTCACAAGGATGTCCTGGCCTTCAGGCACCTGACCACCTTGGAGACACAGGTTCGAACCCAGATAGTGAAGAAAAAAAACAAAAACCGGCGACGGCAGAAGGGCATCAGATTCATGACCTGGACGCAGCGCGTCCCCCTCAGAGTACGAGTTCTGAGCTGAAACACTTGCTTGAGGGACTTCTCCTCAGCTGTCTCCTGTGTTTCTTCTGCTACTATTTGGGCGATCTCTTATTGCAAGAATAAGTTCTTTATAGCGTTTCTCTTGAGTTGCTTATTTTCTTCGTGAGTGTTCTATTATGTTCACTGATGATCTTAAGTTTCGGTGATTGAGATGCCCCTCTGACAAAAGATTAACAACAGAATGTCTGACTTCGTTAAAATATTTAGAGCGCAAATGTTTCTGTTTCTTGAAAAATATAACATTTCCAAAAAATATTTCGGATTCAATAACATCGGATTTTGGAAATTTTGTGGGTACCTGCGAGATCATGGTACTTGTATGGAATATTTCCATCAGTCTTTTTTCATCCTTTTCGTAACTTGGTGTTGTTGATGATGTTGTTGTTGTTGTTGTAGTTGTTGCTATCTCATTCTATGACGCTGCAGTCGCGTAGAATTTGGGCAATTTTTCGTAATGCTACGACGATAAATGACGTTGGGGATGATAATCATAATAGTACGCTTCTTGTCATAACACATCATGGCGTCAACCAGACCCAAGACATACAGACACCTGCAGTGTTAATCAGAAAATTTTAGCTGCACCCCCTATGACGCATCCGTAAATTAGATGAAACTCGACAGTATGGTACCAGTTTTCTCTGAGAGCCCATAGCTCTGATCGTTTTTAGCCAGGAGTCACAGTCCCACGACAATTGACGATTCCTATTATTATTATTATTATTTTGACAAATTATAGCAGTCCGCCACGTAGGTTTTACTAAATCCATTAGTCATTATTACCTATATCACCTACACGTATGTATGCACCATTGTTTTTGTTGTTACACTTACTTTGTCGTAGCGCTGTCGCCGTAACCCGGCCTCATCAGTGACTGACTGTGTTACTGCTGAGAGGGAAGTGAGGCAGCCGTGAGCGAAACTCGTATCCGTTTGTTGTGTCCAAACTCGAGTTTGGAATTCATGAGTTTCGCTCTTGGTTCATAGTTGTCGATGTTAACAGCCTCGCTCACCTGTCTTGAAAGGGCCGTGTTGTGTGTCGACGTCACAGCCATGGTGTACTGTGGTGGAGTGACGTCATTTCTGT
>CM060308.1:90945516-90950522 GCA_030674185.1 Monoplex corrugatus
TGTGTGTGTATGTATGTGTGTGTGTGTGTGTGTGTTGTAACTACAGCGACATCGCTGTGTATTGAATGTGTTGATATATTTGCGGATCAGGTGATACTGCCAACAGAAATAACCAACCCTGGGAACTTGGGGAACGAGCGGATGGTTGAAAATGGTTGAAGGGTTTATCATGTGATAGTTCAATGCCAGAGTTTCGTATCTCTCTCTGTCTGTCTGTCTGTATATCTATCCATCCATCCATTCATCCATCCATTCATCCATTCATGCATCTATCTATCCATCCATCTATCCATCCTTCCATCTCTCTCTCTCTCTATCTATCTATCTATCTATCTATCTATAAATCTATCTATCTATTTATCTATCTATCTATCTATCTATTTATCTATCTATCTATCTATCTATCTATCTATCTATCTATCTATCTATCTATCTGTCTGTCTATCTATCTATCTCTATCTCTGTCTGTCTGTCTATCTGTCTGTCTGTCTCCGTTTCTATATATATGTATGTATATATATATATGTATATATATATATATATATGTATATATATATATATATATATATATATATATGTGTGTGTGTGTGTGTGTGTGTGTGTGTCTGTGTGTGTGTATATATACACATACATTTGTGTGTGTGTGTGTGTGTGTGTGTGTGTGCGTGCGTGCGCACGCGTGCGCGCGCGCGTGTTTGTGTGTATGTGTGTGATGGTGCCATCTGTTTGATTAGACAATGGATGCTCTGGCTGAGGACTCAGATGGGGAACAGTGTCAGCTGTGTCTGAACAAGCTGATTCTTGACTGACAGTCCTTGGTACAGCTGACGCACATGAAGGTTGATGGCTGTAGCTGGGTGGTCGCTGTCACAGCTTTCCTTCTCTTTCTTCTGTCCGATCACAGTCGAGTTCGTTTCTCTTTTGCATTGGTGGTACCCGCACACACAGCCATGGTAGCGGCAGTTTTCGATATCTGCATGTCTGGATCGAGACACAGCTTGCTGTAGACTGTCTATCCAAGGTAAGTGAATGTATTGACCTCTTCACTTTTGTGATCACTGTTGTTGGTGCTGGTATCTTCACCAACGTTCTGTCTCATGATCTCTGTCTTCTTCAGACTTTCGCTTGCACTGGTCTTCAGAACATATATAACCCAAAGATGAACAATTTCAAACAAAGGATAATAGTCTTGGCAATCAGGATCTAGGGAACTGACTGTCCTCTGAAGACTACGCTATATGTGAGATGTCAAGGTGGCGTCATCAGTGAAGGGTATTTCCTGGATCACGACCTGATGTACTTTGGTCCTCACTCTGAAGTGTGCAAGGCTTAAGAGTTTGCCATCAGAACTGGTGTTTAAGTACACTGTATGATCAGATGCTCTGAAACCGTACAACGGTATGGTGTTAGAAGATCCTGAAGAGCGTCAGGACGTATATGCAGCATTGTTCCACTCCACTTTAAATGGGGAGTGATTCTGAATATAATCCGTCGAACTACACTATCATTAGCATGCTCTAAGAAGACATAATGAAATTCAACAGCTTTTTTGAGCATCTGATCTTTTGCAGAGGTGCGAAGAGGCCTCTTCTGCCAAAAGATAAAAAGCTATTGTCAATGAAGACAGTTTTGTGCCGCCGCTATGTTGGTTCAAAATTTCTACAGTAAGTGCTCCTGAAATTAAGGTAAAATAGTGCAAAGAGCAAGAACTTAAGGCTTGTGGCGAACGTTCTTCTGTCAGTGGGGTTCTCCAGCCCTACTTTCTCTTACATACACGTAGGTACGTGCATGCACAGATACTCGTAGCAGACCTGTGGCATAATGGATCTGTGACACAATGGACCTGTGACATAATGGATCTGAGACATAATGGACCTGTTACATAAGGGATCTTTGACATAATTGACCTGTGACATAAAGGATCTGTGACATAATGGACCTGTGACATAACAGACCTGTGGCAAAATAGATCTGTGACATAATGGACATGTGACTCAATGGATTTATGACATAAGCGATCTGTGAAAATGCTTATGTCATAACTCACCTGTGTTTTTACCGACAGACCTGTGACATAACAGTTACCTAATAAACATGTGAAATAACAGTGACATACAAGACATGTGACATAACAGACTTGAGACATAACAGTGACATACAGACCTGTGACATAACAGGCATGTGACTTAACAGACCTGTGACCCAACAGATTTGTGACAATACAGACCTGTGCCATAATACACCTATGACCCGACAGACCTGTGACGTAACAGAAATGTGACATAATAAACCTGTAATATAACAGACCTGTGCCATAAGATGCCTGTGACATAACACACGTGACACAGCAGACCTGTGACATAACAATTGCATAACAGACCTGTGAACAACATTCTTGTGACATAACAGACCTGTGACATAACAGACCTGTAACATAACAGTGACATAACATACCTGTGACATAAAATACCTGTGACATTACAGACCTGTGACATAACATAACAAATATGTCATAACATATCTGTGACATAAGGGGCTGTGGTACAACTGACACGCCCTTCTGCCCCGCACCATTTCCAAACTCAAGTGTAATATTTGCTGGGTTTGTGTTGAATGTGATCAGTTCAGTTGAATAAGGATTTCTGTTTATGTTTTGATCATGTTCATGTTGGTCATTCCAAGAGCCCAGGAATACACACTAAAGGTTTTCCTGATCCACTGAAACCAAGCACAAGGATCTTGATAGTGTTGCAAGTAATATCTAATCAACTGCTGGCTCCACACTCGTAGGCTGTCATTATGATTCACAACTGATCAAGATGTAATCGAACACTCTCCGCACATCATCATTATGGAAATGGTTGTCTGCCATGGCAGCAGAAGACGCGAGTAACGAGGAGGCACTACTCTCAGGTTACTAATGGAGCTGGCTAACCTACATGTACTAAGAAAATTAATTAACTTAATTAGGCGTAACATTTTACTAGGTGTGAACAACGGTATTGTGGGTTAACATAAGTAAGTGTGTCAAGATAGAATAAGACTGCTATTGTAGCACCATCAATGAAGAAAATAAAAGAGAATGCCACGAAACCAAGGTCATCAAGGTAGGCGCATTGTTTTACTTGACTGTTTTTTTTTTTTAGTTTTCCCATTCTATAATATTGTAAAAATGCTTTATAATAGACATAATAAATAAAGGATAAATATGAAATAAAGTAAACAAAGATAGCTATGATTTTAGCAAACAGTGTATCTTCATGTAATTGTGGGCATACTACTACATGCATGCATGCGTGCGCACGCGTGTGTGTACATATACATCCTCTCTCTCTCTCTCTCTCTCTCTCTATATATATATATATATATATATATATATATATATATATATATATATATATATATATGTGTGTGTGTGTGTGTGTGTGGTTACTGGTTGCTCACAGCGAGAATGTTCCAATCTGTGTGATGTTGTGAAAAGCTGTAGTAATAATCAAGTTTTCATCTTGCTTGTACATTGTGTTTCGCCCCAATGTCATGTCTCATTACTGTCACATACGTGCGTTTGGGGTGGAGCAAATTACCTAAGATAAAAGGGCACAAAGGGCAAGAACTCACAGTGCGTGGTGTGCTTTCCCCTGTCAGTGGGGCACACCTGTCTACCTGTTCTCATAGGTGTGCACACGCACAGACCCGCACAGTAGACATGTAGCATAAGCTTAAGGAGTCTGTGGCATAACTGACCTGTGGCATAACTGACCTGTGGCTTTACGGGCACCTTCTGTCAGGATACAGTGTAAATTGCATTGGACCAGTTTGTGAAACATTCCAGGACTGTTTCACTTCTGAACCGTTCTGAATAAGCAACAACAACAACATCAACAGCAAACCACGAAAATACAATCAGAACGCGTATTTAGAGCAGCCAGACAAGACAGGGTGCAAATTTTCAGCCAATTGGCATAGCGCCTTTATCAAGTGCAAACGAGTGGTCACATTTGTTTTGGAGCTACTGCTACGTTAAGAAGAACATATGGTATGTAAAAAAAATGTGCATGTCGCGAGTTGGACCCAGACTGTTCCAGATCCTGCAACGGTTCAGCCAGATAAAAAACAGGATGTAAACAGCTCGGTTTGCTTGGGAACCGTTCTGGAACCATTATATTTTCCAAGTGTAAATCGCCCATATACCTGCAGATTTTTATTTCCAGTAAACCTGGTCTCTTGCAAAACCACTCAGTCAATGTCCATCTTCCTCAGCTCAGTGATTGCTGTCATCCTGCTGCTTGTGTGAGAGACCAGTCCACATGGTCCTGACATCCCCGATGGCCAGTCACATGTCTGATGGCTTCTTCTTTATTTTATTTGGTTTACCGGATGAAGTGATAACTGTCCACTTTTCAGTCACATTCCAGACATGCAGACAGTGGTGGACCAGTGCTTTACTGTCTGGGGGCTGCTTGGTTTGAGGTGGGTGACTGCTGATCAGTGGGATAATGTCTCTTCCTGTTGGTGGGAGGCAACCTGTAGCGCCTGTACCCTATTCAATTCCAGTTGGACTTACACCTCTTTGTGTTTTCACAAACAATGGTGCAATAGACACATAACAGTTTCCATTTAACATGTATTTTTAAACACGCACAGCATACATGCTGACTTGAACAGGTTGAGACGCACCTTACGTTTACCTGACAGTCACTTTACAGAGTGATTGGGTCAACATTTTCCAGATGTGTACAGACTGGTTGTATGTTTCTCGCCTGTCGACACATGCATATTGCACATCCCACCCATGCTCGATTCTAGTCGGGTCTCAGTACTGTGAAGTGCTGCATTCTGAGCCTGATTGTTGTCGTAGATTTCGTGTTTAGTCTAGCACAACAACGACTCAGCATGAAAACAGGATATCAAGTCCATAACGTTTTGACTAAAACACAATGGCGAAGATTTAATCTTTTTGTCCTTACTATCAATCTAAATGGCACTAGCAGTTTTCCTTTAGTTAC
>CM060308.1:90950622-90958122 GCA_030674185.1 Monoplex corrugatus
TCTCCCCAAACTCCTTACATTTTAGGAGGGCTGGGCCATCTCCGGGTCATGATGCAGGATGCCCTTCTGCTGTCGCCATTTTTTTTCACCTGATTTCAAACCCATGCCGCCAAGGTGATCAGACATTTCTGCTGTTGGCCTCCCCTCTGTTTTTCTTTCCACTTGGGTTTGAACCTGTGCCTCTGTCATCTCAAAGCTAGGACACCCTTGTGACAGAGGTCATAACTGCTTAGCCACTGGACACCTTCAATATATAGAAGAAGGTAAAATCTTATGAAGTGAACATTTATTCCTCCTGGACCAGATCGAGCTGGAACTGTTTTCAACTGCTTCAACCATCGCCTTTAGCCCAGGTTCTGGTATGTCCATCCCAGAAATCGAGAGATTTTTAATGAGGTAATACGCAGATGTGTCTACGAACCTCGTCGATCCAATCTCTATGGTGATGACTTTGGCTTGAAAGCCAGATTTCCTCAAGTTGCTGGCTAGACTGCATAGGTTTTCAGTCTTGTGGGCTAGTCCATTCTATTTTATATGTCACTGTGAATTCGAAGAGAATTAATAATTATGATAAATGGGAATGGAGTAGTATTATATTCGTTTTTATGCCATTCTTGCTGATGATTTCTGAGGAAGGTTTTGTGTGTGTGTGTGTGTGTGTGTGTGTGTGTGTGTGTGTGTGTGTGTGTGTGTGTGTGTGTGTGTGTGTGTGTGTGTGTGTGTGTGTGTGTGTGTGTGTGTGTGTGTGTGTGGTGTGTGTGTGCGTTTCCATTCTGGAAAGTTTGCTGTACACTCCCAGTCATCCGCTGCATCCAGCAGATTCTAACTTTTATTCTGCGGATGTCACAGCTTTTTTAGGCCGCAGTTTGCTGCCACCTGCATGTTAATGGTTGTCAGAAGTTCTGGTATCATCCTCATTTTTTGTTTTGTCTATTATGGCATGGCCTACAGTTTGCTTGCATTAGGAAAGGCGATTGACAGGAAGGTGTTTTGAATATACAGATTGTTTCAGTGATGGATTGATAGGAAAAAGGCAATGTCTTTTTATTAAAAGTACTGCACCAAGAATAACAAGGAGGAAAAGAAAAAGAGATATGCCAAGCACAAAATTATTTATGCAGACGATGATAGATGTTTAAATGTTTGTATTGCTGCCCCACGTTGTGAGCTGGCTGTATCACTACCTCCATGGTGATCATTTAGGTGATCCAGTAGTACTTCTAAAGCAGCAAGACTGTAGTCACCCAATGAGCAGGGCATGAAGAGCTGTAGAATGTGTGATCATTTTTCTGTATGCTATAATGATGAAAATGGGGATATAATAATGATTGTAGGGATTTATATTTTGTGAGTGAGACTGTGTAACAGGGTTGTTGTTTGCACTTACTTTAATCATATATCATGGCAGCTAAGGGTCCTGGAATATTCCGACACCTGTGGCGTAGGTCTATAAAATTAATTTGAATAATACCCTCAGTATCGCATTTTTTATTTTATTTGTGTATTTATTTGTTTATTTATTTTTTATGTATCATTTGTTTATTTGTTTTACTGCTGCAAGTTTAAATCCACGATGTCCCTGTCAGTAACCCATTGTGTTAACCACTACACCATGTGATCTGCTAGGATTATGGAGTTGGCTGTGTTTGAGTTAAATACTGATATCACGTGGTCACTGGTGCCCCTTCCCAAGTCACGTTGGTGGGCTGTGGATTGGCAACAAGTAGGAGCACTGAGGGAGCATTTAAAACTTGTGTTGGCGGATGTGATAGTCATGTGAGTAAGATATAAGACTTCCAATCGGAAGCTGTGGGTTCGATCTTGTCTTTCAATTGGTGGGTAAATAGTAGAGAGTTTTCCTTTTTCCAGGGCACAGTCCTGATGGTACCTAAACCACTCTCTTCGTGTGTAGACGTATGCAAAACATCAAATATGCACGTTAAAGTTCTTGTGAGTCATGTCAGTGTCGACAGCTTACGGAAACACGAAAACACATTGCATGCATGACCATCAAAGAGTTTTTGGACTGTGCAGCAGCATAACGTCTGCACAGTGTAAGCAAAACAACGTCTATACATGCACCTGAGAAAATCAGAACTCTAAAAAGGAACTAAAAACAAAAACAAAATATAACAACACAAAGACAACGAGAAAACCTTAACAACAAAAATCAACTTCTGTTAAATGCCTGGGAGTGAAACATTGAGCGCAGACCTCTTAAACAACGCGAAACTATTTTTAAACTTTTGATTTGAAAGATAGAGGCCTAAGCAAGTAGTGAATATGAAATATTCAGCCATCGATATACTCAAGATGATGACTGCCCTCCCCCCCTTTTTTTATACAAAACATGTTACTTCTCTTCCACTTCCAACCATTGCATGCGACACTGTAACTGTGAAATGTATATATACATATACATCATAATGTTCTATGAATGTGTTGAAAATTGTGTGACTATTGTTGTATGCAGAGAAAAAAAAAGCATCTAAACCAATACAGATATTTCATGACAAAATATTTCATAAAATCCTTTAAAAAAAAAATCAAAGTAAAATACTTCAGATACATTTTGTCTTCAGGATATTATCGCAAAATGTGATCTCCAGAGAAATGAAAACTGTCGTGTGCGCCACGTAAATATTGAAATAAAGAAAGAGATAAAAGTCAACTTTTTTCATTGAGAACACAACCATATTTGGAATGCCCTGAAACTACTGCAAAAACATTTGAATGTCGTATTTAATGGACACTTTTCTACCATTGTCTTTCTCGGTATAAGTGATAATTTTCTCTAAGACAGTGCCCGTGATTATATTTTACGTAAAGGGAGAATGAAGAATGAAGACGAAAAATAGATAAAGGGTATGAATTCAGTACTTGGTACGAGTCCTCATTTGTCCAATGTGTGCATTTAAATAAACAGAAGAGTCAGAGGATATTGTTACTTAAAACCTGACCATCAACTGTTATGTGCACATACAAATCACTGAAGCCATAGTTGGATGTTCTAATAAACTTGCCGAAGTGAAATGGGGCGAGAGGGAGGGGGGAAAGAGAGGGGTGAGTGTATGACGCAGAAAGTTTATAAAGAGTTATACCGCGACTGTTTGACATACCACGACCAGTCCACCCCTCAGTGGATTCTTTGTATCAAGGGCATATCAAATCGTTATTATCAAATGCTTTGTATTACTACTGACGACTGGACAAATCAGATATGCAAAGTCTAATACAGTTTGTTACATATTTCACATGCTGATCTATATCCAGTCACAAAAACAAGTTTAGGTCAGACACATTCATCCAATGTAAATATAGGTCATATGGCTTGTCTTTGCCAAGGGAGTGGACTTTAACGCCTTGCACTTGCCAAAGTGGACAGGTCTATTGTGTTGTTGCTGCTGCTATTGATCATAAAGTTGTGCCATTAGAGGTGTTACAAAGTACTGTGTTTAACCATGGTCTGGATGAATGTCCAAACAATTGGTCATCAGTGACACAGAATTCATTATTATTTTATGTTCTTCGAGACCTGCTGCAAGAAATACTATCGATGAGCTTTAGGAATTCCTTTCTGAACCTCTGGCCTGTCAGGCAGTACAAATAAAAGTTCATGGAATAATTCAACTCATCAAGACATGTAGTACAAAATTCTATATAGTCCAGAGCTATTTGATGCTCAATTGATTCAGGGCTGTCATCAGATAATCCCCCTATCAAAAAGAAGAGATCATAAGGTACGGTAAAAACAATGAAGGAAGTAGACACAACAAGAGCTGTGAGAGTGATGGAGTTCACTCCTCTTTTTCTCTCACTCTGCTGTCTGTCTGTGATAGCAAACTGGTCACCAGCTTCATTCACTGACGTTCTTAACTTCACCACAAGTACGATGTTGCTGATCATCAGACAGATAGAAGGCAGCGCACTAGACAGAAGGTTCATTGTGGACCACACTGTACCTGTGAATTCAGCATAGTTAGCTTTTACTGCACACATGCCATCTGAAAGTTCAATTCCATAAAGAATATGGGAGTAAGCCAAGCTCAGAAAGATGACAATTCCCACAATAATACCCCATGACATCTTTGCTGTACACATCACGTTGATACGATGTGGCCACACCACAGACATGGCCCTGTGTGTCACCATCACTATCACAAGCCATGCAGAGCAAGCAGCGGCCATGCTTGTGATAAAAATACCAATTTTACACGTAACAGTATGAAGGCTTATCAAGTCGAACTCATTCACTGTTATAATCCAGCCCCGAAGTGGTACCAGGACAATGAAACAGAGATCAGACACTGCTAGACAGACGAAATAATGGTCCAAGGAGGAACGGTTGTTTTGAAATCGATGAACAAGGATGATAGTCATCACATTGCCAAATAATCCCAATGTAATTATTGATGGCGTATACAGTGTTCCTGTCCATTTCATAATTAGGACTAATGACATAGAGTCAAAATCAATAAAGTTTGCTGTTGTGTTAGACTCACCTGTCATGATACTGGACATAGTCAAGATCTCGTGTGTTACATTTCTTCTGCCCATGGTCCTAAACATGGAAAACAATTGTCTCTTTTTTAATACCCTTCCACCCCACTCCCTATTTTTAAAAGGAAAAGTGCTTCTATCAAGTGGAGAAAAGTGTATATCTGTATGTGTGCGTGTGTGTGTGTGTATGTGTGTGTGTGTGTGTGTGTGTGTGTGTGAAAGAGAGAGAGAGAGAGAGAGAGAGAGAGAGAGAGAGAGAGAGAGAGAGAGAGAGAAAACGCTTTTCTCGGCTCCAATCACCCACTGGTCGCCAGCTTCATTCACTGACGTTCTTAACTTCACCACAAGTACGATGTTGCTGATCATCAGACAGATAGAAGGCAGCGCACTAGACAGAAGGTTCATTGTGGACCACACTGTATCTGTGAATTCAGCATAGTTAGCTGGTAAATAATAGCCATGCACTTCCTGTCGTCAAACCATATTTTGTGTCTGCAGTGAAGCGCTCAAAAACTACAGCTGTTTGAGTCAGAAATGTCTATCGAGAAGTGTGTCATCCATCAGAAAGCCCTACGTTATGCCTCCCGTAGTGATACACGGTAACTGAACACCTCACTGACTCAGGATGAATCCTCGAGGGACTTGGAGCAGGTCTGGCCCCCAGATATGTGGCACAGAGGCCCACTGGCGTTTGTACATGCCTTGATGCCCAGATTCCCGGCTATGGGTAAACAGCACCACTGCCTTGTGGGTATCTCGGGAGAGACCAAGCCTAAGGGAATAAACCCGAACGATAAATCACCACCGCCTTGTGGTTATCTTGGGAGACACAAAGGCTAAGGGAGTAAACCCTGACAGAAAATTAGCCCCACTCTCTTGTGGGTAGTTGTAGGAGCAACAAAGGCTAGCTGAGAGTCAGTACAAAAACCTATGGAAGACAATGGGAAACCACTATCATGTTTCCCCACGTACCACAGCCAGCCAAAATAAAAGAAAAATAAACGATGTAAATAGTGGCTCCTATTGGACCACAGAGTGCAGACAACTTCTGCTTCTTCTTCTTTAGTTCTCTGTCTACATAGTCAAGCCACATCTGGCGATGATTGTGAACACTTTTTTTTCCATTTCCTATTGGTGTCCATGAAGCTTGGTTGTCAGAGTTGTCTCCTGTCACTCCACTTGATAGAGGCGACGTTGCTTTATTATATGTTCGACTGTTTGGTGTCGTTGACAGCAGGTGCAGTTGGCGAAAGCTTCAGCAGGCACAGTCTATGAGAGTGCCATCGAGCAAGGCAGTGGTCTTTGAATGGTCTCCTTTCAAGATGAAAGGAATGCATTTTATATTAAACTAACTTCTGACGGTCCAATGTTAACTCAGGTAGAAAAGGATTTTAGTTTTGACACTGCATTCAAATGAAACAGTAGAAAAACTTTTTCTTAGTAGAAACTGACAAAAAAAAAACTTATTAAATAAATTCAAATGTGATGCTGACAGCTTAAAGTCAATGAAGTGACCTACCAACCAACCAACCAACCCACCAAACATACAATAGTCATTTGCCTCCTATTCACTTAGTTCTGGTGATCGTTTTGGACATAGAATGGAATTATGTGATATCCCCTTAGCTAATGATGGTTTGAAGACTGGTTTGCACTCTTTTGTTGTCGCCATTTAAATCAGAAGGTATCTCTAAAATCCATCGATGGGCAGTGAAATGTGTGAAAGGTCACGTTTCTAAGCAGACTTAACGATTTGGACGACACAGTTGAGAACTTAATGCAGCCCAAGATGAAAATGGAAAGTCTGTGAGACAGTTGACGTGACGAAGAAAAGCCTGATATCATAGGACAAGTGCAAATCAATAGGCAGGGACCAGGATCAATAAAATTGTAATGGTTGTCAAAAGCAAAGGAAAAATCAAAGACAGACGTACTAATACAAGAAATCAAGAAAGAAGAGGGAAGTCAAAAGAATGCAGAAGGCAGCCCAGCAAGGCCAATAAGGGGAATGGATAACACGACAAAAAATACACCCTGTAGAAGTCTCAGCTGGAATAACAAGTGCCATAGGGCCTCTTTCAAGATCAGTTACATCGTCAGATCTGTATATATGGCCTCCTGCCCTAGAATACAAATCTGGTGAAATGGGGGAGATCAGATGACCCTGCCTGTTCACTCTGCCATAACAAACAAATGATGGGACTTGTCCTGATCTCTTGCAAAATAGAGCTAACCCGAGGGAGGCAGACATGCAGGCACAGCCAAGTGCTTACAGAGATCGCACAAATGATCAGTAGTGTCGGGGAAACAATCTTGCTGCAAAAACTTCTGATAACGTTCCATACAGCAGAAAGCAGCAAACTGTAGCCTGGAAAAGCTGTGACATCTGGAGTATGGAGGCAGGGTTCACTGGATGGAGAGGATGAATAGGAGTGCACAGCACATCTTTCAGAATGAAACAAACAAACAAACAAACAAAGAAGCAAACAAAACAAAGAAACAAACAAATACAAAAAACACAAAAAAACACGAACAACAAACCCAGAAATGATTGGCAGGAGAGGTATAAAACCGGATATAGTTTTCTTCTCTCATTCATTAAGACCAATGATTCTGATTAAACTCACTGTGTCTTATCAAAGAACAGAGGAAGCACATTTCTACAAGAGTGAAAAGTATGTCAGTCTACTTAAGGAAATTCAAGCCAAAGTCCTCGGTATAGAGCTTGAAACGAGGGGGCAGGTAGGCACGTCTGCATATGACCTCATGAAACAATTGAATTTCCAGGAAGAAGAGGATCAGAGCACAAACGATAACGACAGAAGCAGCTGAAAACAGAGATTCAGCTGGATCTGGCTGAGATAGGACAAAAGAGACCTTCATAAGGCTTCACTTTTACCTATGTACAGCAGGCGTCCAATAGCTAAGTGGTAAAGGCATTCCTCACAAAGATGAGGCACCTGAACACCTTGGAGGCACGAGTTCGAACCCAAATGGAGA
>CM060308.1:90963122-90975622 GCA_030674185.1 Monoplex corrugatus
AATTCAGCAGCTTTGTTGAGCATCTCATCTTTTGCCGAGGTGCGAAGAGGCCTCTTCTGCCAACAAGGTAAAAAGCTATTGTCGATGAAGACAAGTTTTGGGCCGATGTCATGTAATCTTAATTGTCATGTCGGTTCAAACAGACTACAGCAATCACTCCTGACATTTAGATAAAACAGTGCAAAGACCAGGGACTAAAGGCTTGTGGCGAACGTTCTCATATCAGTGGGGTTCACCAGCCCTGCTTTCTCTTACAGACACGAAGGCGCGTTTATGCACAGATATTCGTAGCAGACATGTAGCATAAGGCCTATGGCATAGTTGACCAGTGATGTATCAGACCTGTGGAATAATAGATCTGTGACATAATGGACCTGTGACATAATGGATTTGTGACATAATGGATTTGTGAAATAATGGATATGTGACATAATGGATTTGTGACATAATGGATTTGTGACATAATGGATTTGTGACATAATGGATCTGTAACATAATGGATATGTGACATAATGGATCTGTGACAATAGAATTGTGGCATAATGGGCTTATGACGTAACTCACCTGTGTCATTACTGACAGACCTGTGACATGACAGACTTGTGACATAACAGATTTATGACATAACAGTGACATAACAGACTGGTGACACAACATACCTGTGACATAACATACATATGACATTATAATGGCATGAAAGACCTGTGACATAACAGTGACATAAGTCTGATGACATAACATACCTGTGACATTACAATGACATAACAGACCTGTGACATATCAGTGACATAATGGACCTGTGACATAACATGATATAACCAGACCTGTGACACAACAGACTTGTGACATAACAGTAACATAACAGACCTGTGACATAACACACCTGAGACATAACAGACCCATGACACAACAGACCTGTTACATAACAGACCTGTGATGTAACACACCTGTGACATAACACAACTGTGACACAGACAATGGACATAACACACCTGTAATATTGCAGACAATGGACATAACACACCTGTGAAATAACAGACATGACATAACACACCTGTAAAAAAACAGACGTGTGGCATAACACATCTGTGAAGTAACAGACATGTGATATAAAAGATATGTGTCATAAAATGCCTGTGACATAATATACCCATGATATAACATCTCTGTGGTACAATACATTTGTGACATAACATACCTGTGACAAACAATATACCCATGACATAACACACATGTGATATAACATACCTATGACATAACATACCTGTGACAATATACACCTGACATAACATACCTGTGATATAATATACACATGACATAACATACCTGTGACATAATTATACCCATGATATAACATACCTGTGATATAACCTACCATGACATAACATATCTGTGATATAATATACCCATAAAATAACACACCTGTGACATAATATTCCTATGACATAACATACCTGTGACATAATATACCTATGACATCACATGCCTGTGATATAATATACCTATGACATAACATACTGGTGACATAATATGCCCATGACATAACACACCTGTAACATAATATACACATGACATAACATACCTGTGATATAATATACCTATGACATAACATACCTGTGATATAACATATATGTCACATAACGTGCCTGTGATATAATATACCCATGACATAACACATCTGTGATATAACATACCCATGGCATAACATACCTGTGATATAATTATACCTGTGACATAACATACATGTGACATACCCATGACATAACATACTTGTGATATAATATACTGTGATATAATATATCCATGACATAACATACTTGTGATATAATATACTGTGATATAATATATCCATGACATAACATACCTGTGATATAATATACCTGTGATGTAATATACCTGTGATATAATATACCCATGGCATAACATACCTGTGATATAATATACCTGTGATGTAATATACCTGGTAGAAAGAAACTCTAGGGAGAGCTAGACAACAGAAGGTCTTCAGAGAAGTAACCCCCTTTAGACAAGTGTTTCGGCCCTGAATTCCTTACACTCTCGGGGGGCCGGGCCACATCCAGGTCATGACTCCTGGATGCCCTTCTGCTGTTGTCTATTTTTTTTTTTTTTCCCACGCCGGGGATCGAACCTGGGCGATTCTGCGCTTCAGAACTGCGGTACGCGGTTTTACCAATGTGCTAACGGGGCACACATCATCTGTAGGGAATTTAATCCTTATGAAGTTCACTTTTTTGGTTCCTCCTTGCCCAGATCCAGCTTGAGCTCCTTTCTGCTGCCTCTGCCATCGCTTTAAGGGCTCTAGTCCTCTTCTTCCCAGAAATGGCGAGTTGTTTCATGAGATCATAAGCGGAGGTGCCCACAAACCCTCTTGCCCCGACCTCTATGGCGAAGATTTTGACCCGCAGACCTGCTTTCTTCAGGGTGCTGGCAAGACCGGCGTATTTTTCGGTCTTGTAGATATGTGCTTCTTCCATTCTGCTTTCGTATGGCACAGTGAGTTCTATCAGAATCACTTGTTTCGAGGAGTCAGAGTGGAGAGCGATGTCTGGTCTCATGCCTGTCTTGCTGATGACATCTGGGTAATTTCTCCACTCTGGGAGGTCTGCTGTACACTCCCAGTCGACTGCTCCATCCAGAAGACCCTTTGGCAATGTGCTGGTTGTCATAGCCCTTTCGGGCCAGACCTGTTTCCCTCCTGCTTTGTAGAACGTTGTCATAGCAATTGGTGCGTTTGGGGTATAACATACCTGTGATATAATATACCTGTGATATAATATACCCATGGAATAACATACCAGTGATATAATATACTTAAGATATAATATACCCATGACATAACACACCTGTGATATAATATACCTGTGACATAATGTGCTTGTGACATTATATACCTGTGACATAACTATCTGTGACATAATATACCTGTGACAATATACCTGTAACAATATACCTGTGACATAACATAATGCCACACAACAGACCTGTGACATAAGATACCTGTCACACAACAGACCTGTGACATAACATACCTGCCACGCAATAGACCTGTGATATAACGGATTTGTGACATAACATACTTGTGACATTACAGACCTGTGACTTAAAAGATCTGTGACATAATATATTTGTGACATAAGAGACTCTGGTGTAACTGGCATGCATTCCTCCCCCCCCCCCCCGGCCCATTTCCGTACTCAAGTGTATCATTTGCTGGGTTGTGTGTTGAATGCGATCAGCTCAGTTGAATACGGATTTCTGTTTATGTGTTGACCATGTTCATGTTGGTCATTCCAAGAGTCCAAGAACGCACAATAAAAGTTTTCCTGGTCCACTGAAACCCAGCACAAGGATTTTGACAGTGTTGCAAGCAATATCTAATCCATGGAAGACGACCATTTCCATGATGGTGATGTGCGGAAAGTGTTCGATTACCTCTTGATCAGTTGTGAATCATAATGACAGCCTACGTATGTGGAGCCAGCAGTGGATTAGATGTTGCTAGCAAAACTGTCAAGATCCTTGTGCTGGGTTTCAGTGGATTGGGAACAACTTTTATTGTGTAATCTTGGGCTCTGACAAGGGGAACTACTCTCAGGTTACTAACGGAGCTTGCTAACCTAATAAGAAAATTGCTTAAATTAACTGAAATTAGGCGTAACATTTTACTAAGTTTGAACAACAGTATTGCGAGGTCAACATGAGTGTGTCAAGATAAATTAAGATTGCTACTCTAGCAGTATGAATTGCAGAAGAAGAAAAAGAACACTACAAAACAGAGGTGGTCAGGGTAGATATATCGTTTATCAGTCTGCTTCGGCATGCTAATACATGCATGCATGTATGCGCTCACGCGCATACATATATACATGCTGTGTGTGTATGTGTAGTGGTGTGTGTATGTGTGTGTGTGTGTGTGTGTGTGTGTGTGTGTGTGTGTGTGTGTGTACGTGTGTGTTGTGTGTGTGTGTACGTGTGTGTGTGTGTGTGTGTGTGTGTGTGTCTGTGTGTGTGTGTGTGTGTGTGTGTGTGTGTGTGTGTGTGTGTGTGTGTGTGTGTGTATTGCCAGTGATTTGTCATCTGTTTCTTCGTAATTCGACATTACATAGGTATGTTCAAAGCCTGTCAGGTGTTGTGGTAAGCTGTAGTAATAATTCAGTTTTCCGTTTGTCCATACAACATGTTTTGGGCCAGCGTCATGTATTGTGATTATGTCACGTAATTGCGTTTCGGATGCAGTAATCCACTCAAGATAAAATGTCACAAAAGGCAAGAACTCATGGCATGTGGGGGGCTTCCCCCCTGTCAGTGGTGCTCAACAGCCTGCCTTTTCTCACAGGTGTGTACACGCACAGACCCGCAGAGCAGACGTGTGGCATAAGCTTAACAGGTCTGTGGCATAACTGACATGTGGCATAACTGACCTGTGGCATAACTGACCTGTGGCATTACTGGCACCTTCTGTCAGGATACAGGGTGATTAACACTGGACCAGTTTCTCAATCATTCCGGGACCGTTTCACTTCTGAACCGTTCTGGACCATTTTGCTCTATTTACAGTAGCATGATAAAAGCATACCGACAGTGCACTGACCCCGACCCTATGCCGAGAAAACTTGTGTGGAATGCAGGGTGATAAACATCTACTTCAGAAAGGAACATGATATTGTCCACAAAGCATATTGCTTATATGGTTTTGTGCTGCATGTGGCTTTTGCAGTGAAGGATTCGTACAATTCAACGACATTGCAATACATACATTTAAAGTTTGGAAAGGCAGAAATAATTTGGTCTCATGTTCATTCCATTTTACACCAGTGCTCTCAAAAACACACAAGTAGAATCAAAATGCGTACCTAATGTAGCAAAACAAGACAGGCGTAAATTTTCTGCCAGTTAACCTTGGTCAAGTGTGAACAAGTGGCCACGCATGTTTCAGAGACTATGCTATGTAAAGAATGGCACATCGTGAGGTCGACCCAGACGGTTCAGCCATATAAAACTGAATGCAAATAGATCAGTTTGCTTGGGAACCATTCTGGAACCGTTACACTTTGCCAGAGTAAATTCCCCTTATGTCTCTAGAGTTTTATTGGCAGGAAGCTTGGTCTCTTGCAGAACCACTCAGTCAATGTCCCTTTTTCTTGGCTCAGTGATTGCTGTCACCCAGCTGTAATTGATCTGCTGCTGGTCTGATGGCTTCTTTTTTACTTTCTCTGGTTTGCCCAGTACTGTTGATCAGTTCCAAGTTCCAGACAGGCGACGGATCAGTATCTTATTATCTGGGGGCTACTCGGTTTGAGGTGGCGGTAACCCATAGGGCCTAATGCCCGTACCCTATGCAAATCCAGTTGGATTTACAACTCTTTGTGTTTTCACAAACACTGGTACAAAAGACATAACGTTTTCCATTTAACATATGCTTTTAAACACGCACACCATGCATACTGACTTTAGCAGGATTGTGACGGTTTATCTGGCAGTCACATTATAGAATGATTGGGTCAACATTTTCCAGATGTGTACAGCCTGGATGCATGTTCTTCACCTGTCCACATGCGTATTGCACATCCCACCCACACTCAGTTGTAGTCGTGTCTCAGTAACCGGCTTCGACACGATACAAGAGATGTTGCAGTACAGTGAAGTGCTGCTTTCTGAGCCTGATTGATGCCGTAGATTTCATGTTTAGTCTACTACAAACAAGGACTCAGTATGAAGCCAAGATATTAGATCCATGATACTTTGATCAGACCACAATGGCGAACATTTTTTTTATCGTCCTAACTGTCAGTTTAAATCGTACCAGCAGTTTTCCGTTTAGTTGCCATCAGTTCTATTTTCACCCCCACCCTTACTTACCAGTGCCAGAATGAGACCTTGGCCAAGCCTCTAAAACACAAAGTTACTACCTGCAACATGCGTTGTCTGAAAAGAACTGTAAACAAGACCAGACATGGCATGATCAGAAACACCAAGATCAGAGACAAGGTTGGAAGAACATTGGTCAACAATCATATTCATCAAAAGGAATGAAACGGTGTGATCATCTGACAAGAATGCAGCTTCACCAGCTGGCTCAACAAACATATTACAAAGACATCACCTGTCAACCGTCAGTATCATCGAGTTCGATGATAGCTGCTGCAGCTGATATCTCAGCAACTCACCTCCATTTATTCCAGTCTCATCGTTTCTGTGCTACTTTGAAGACTTTCAGACTGCTGATGCTGTTCTCATTAGGGTTGTGTTGGTGTTGCAGGCTGCATGGCTGGTGTAGGCTTTACAGTCATATAGCATTACTGGCCAGAGCAGACAGTTTAGAATTTTGATTTTGAGAGCTGTTGGCATGCTTCTGTGTTTGTAAATGTTATTGAGTTAGATCATGTTCTGTAATGTAACCATTCCTACTCGTATTTTGATGTCTTTAGTACAGGTGCCATCATAATGTTTAACAGATCCAAAATATTTAAAATCATTCAAGAGGCAGACAGAGGAAGACTTTGATCGATGGCACAATGGACACCATAAGTCACAAGTCATTTCTTCACTTTGTGTATTCAAGCTCGTTGCCGACTGTCAACTCTTTCTCCCTACAACCAACACTCTTAGTGATACAAGTAGGCAGGTAAAAAAAAAAGTTGGATTGTCACTGTTTTGACTTATACGAGGTCGTCCTCAAGACAAAGTATTTACAGAGCCAAGCCAAAAACACAGCCAACACGTTTCTAGAAGAGCTATTTGGGAAAAGATAAAGGGAGATGGAGAGAGAGAGAGAGAGAGAGAGAGAGAGAGAGAGAGAGAGAGAGAGAGAGAGAGAGAGAGAGAGAGAGAGAGAGGCCTTCTGTAAAGATCAAATTATTTGATAGTTTTTTATTTGCTCAGGACTATCTTTTCCAAGGGAAGAATTTATTCTAGATTATTCCATTGGACTGCCACTAGCAGACAAGTAGAGGTGGACAGCCAAAGGTCGTCAGAGGAGACCCTTGCCCCCCTTCAAGCAAGTGTTTCTCCTTAAACTCCTTACATTTTTGAGGGCTGCTGAATGCCCTTTTGCCGTCGCTATTTTTTTCACCTGATTTCAAACCCATGCCCCCAAGGTGATCAGACATTTCTGCTGTTGCTCTCCCCTCCTCTGTTTTTCTTTCCACTTGGGTTTGAACCTGTGCCTCTGTCGTCTCAAAGCCAGGACACCCTTGTGACAGAGGTCATAACTGCTTAGCCACTGGACACCTGCAATATATAGAAGACGTTAAAATCTTATAAAGTGAACTTTTCTTCCTCCTGAGCCAGACCTAGCTTGAAATGTTTTCAACTGCTTCAACCATTGCCTTTCTCCCATGTTCTGGTATGTCCATCCCAGAAATCGAGAGAATTTTAATGAGGTGATAGGCAAATGTGTCTACGAACCTCGTCGATCCAATCTCTATGGTGATGACTTTGGCTTGAAAGTCAGATTTCTTCAAGTTGTTGGCTAGACTGCATAGTTTTTCAGTCTTGTGGGCTAGTCCATTCTATTTTATATGCCACTGTGAATTTGAAGAGAATCAATAGTTGTGATGAATGGGAATGGAGTAATACTATATATGGTTTTATGTCATTCTTTCTGATGATTTCTGAGGTTGTGTGCGTGTGTGTGTGTGTGTGTGTGTGTGTGTGTGTGTGTGTGTGTGTGTGTGTGTGTGTGTGTGTGTGTGTGCGTGTGTGCGTGTGTGTGTGTGTGTGTGTGTGTGTGTGTGTGTGTGGTGTGTGTGTGTGTGGTGTGTGTGTGTCTGTGTGTGTGTGTGTGTGTGTGTGTGTGTGTGTGCATGTGTGTGTTTCCATTCCAGAGAGTTTGCTTCACACTCCCAGTTGTCTGCTGTATCCAGCAGACCCTAATTTCATTCTCCGGATGTCACAGCGTTTTTAGGCCGGAGTTTGCTGCCGCCTGCCTGTTATTGGTTGTCAGAGGTTCTGGTGGCATCTTAATATTTTGTTTTGTCTGTTTTTTTCCACTGGCAGTATTGTTCACTTGTACCATCTGTCAGTTGAAGCTTGTGGTGGTATGTCTTGTCATGGGCATGGGCTACAGTTTGCTTGCTTTAGGAAAGACGATTGACAGGAAGGTGTGTTTAAATATACAGATTGTCTCAGTGATGGGTGGATGCAATAAAGGCAATGTCTTTTTTTAAAGTACAGCACCCAAAAAAGCAAGAAGGAAAAGAAAAAGAGATATGTATAGGTTACAGAGCCGCCAAGCACAAAGGATTTATGCAGACGATGATAGATGTTTAAATATTTGTATTGCTGCCCCAAGTTGTGGACCAGCTATATCACTACCTCCATGATGCTCATTTAGGTGATCCAGTAGTCCTCCAATAGCACCAAAACTGTAGTCACCCAACGAGCAGGGCATGAAGAGCTGTAGAATATGTGATTAATTTTCAGTATGCCATAATGATTAAAATGGGGATGATAATGATTGTAGGGATTTGCATTTTGTGAGTGAGACTATGTAACAGTGTTTGTTATTTGTACTTACTTAAATAAAAAATTATATCGTGACGGCTAAGAGTCCTGGGATATTCCGACACCTGTGGCGTAGGTCTATAAATTTGAAGAATATCCTCAGTATTGCATCCACGAAGTAGATGGGACTGGAATGTGTGGTCCCAGTTTTCCCAACAAGCCCTTAGCACGCTGAATTGTGGGTAGCGGGTGGTTTGAGCTGAAATATCCCACATTTTTATTTCATTTTATTTAATTATTTATTCATTTTGACTGCTGCAGGTTTGAATCCACGATCTCCCTGTCAGTAGCCCATTGTGTTTACCACTACACCATGTGATCTGCTAGGATTATGGACTTGGCTGTGTTTGAGTTACATACTGACAACACGTAGTCAACGATGCCACTTCCTGAGCCAATTGGTGAGCTGTGGATTGGCAACAAGAAGGAACACTGAGGCAGCGTTTAAACTTGTATGTATTGATGGGTGTGATAGTCATGTGAATAAGACATAAGACTTCCAATCGGAAGCTGTGGGATCGATCTTGTCTTCCAATTGGTGGGTAAATCACGGTTTTCCTAAACGACTCTCTTCGTGTGTAGACGTATGCAAAACATCAAATATGCACGTAAAAGTTCTTGTGAGTCATGACGGCTTATGGAAACATGAAAACACCTTGCATGCATGACCATCAAAGAGTTTTTGGGCTGTGCAGCAGCATAACGTCTGCACAGTGTAAGCAAAATAACGTCTATACAAGCACTTGAGAAAATCAGAACTCTAAAAAAGAAATAAAAACAAAAACAAAATATAATAACACAAAGACAACGAGAAAACCTTTACAACAAAAACAACAACAACAAAACCAACTTCTGTTAAATGCCTGGGAGTGAAACACTGAACCCATACCCTTTAATCAACGCGAAACTATTTTTAAACTATTGATTTGAAAGCTAGAGGCCTAAGCAAGTAATGGAATGTAACATCCAGCCATCCAAATACCCAAGATGATGACTGTCCCCCTTTTTTTTACACAAAACATCTGTCAAGAGGTACTTCTCTTCCACTTTCAACCATTGCATGTGACACTGTAACTGTGAACTGTGTATATATACATGTATATCACGATGTTCTATGTACGTAGTGAAAATTGTGTGACGATTGTTGTATGCTGAGTTTAAAAAAGCTTCTAAATCAATACAGATATTTCATGACAAAATATTTTTTAAAAATCCTGGACATTGAAAAAAATCAAACTTAAATACTTCAGATGCATGTTCTCTTCAGGAATTTAGCGAAAAATGTGATCTCCTAAGAAATGAAAACTGTCGTGTGCGCCATGTAAATATTGAAATAAAGAAAGAGATAATAGTCAACTTTTTTCATTGAAAACACAACCATTTTTGGAATGCCCTGAAACTACTGCAAAAACATTTGAATGTCGTATTTAATGGACACTTTTCCACTATGGTGATTATATTATATGTAAAGGGAGAATGAAGAGTGAAGACGAAAAATAGATAAAGGGTGTGAATTCAGTACTTGGTACGAGTTCTCATTTGTCCTATGTTTGTGTTTAAATAAACAGAAGCGTCAGATAATATTGTTATTTAAAAACCTGACCATCAACTGTTATGTGCATACACAAATCACTGAAACCATTATACGACGCAGAAAGTTTGTAAAGAGTTTTACCGCAAAAACTGTTTAACACACTCTTCTTAGGATTCTTTGCATCAAGGGTATATCAGATTGATACTACCGACGTCTTTGTATCTTTGCCGACGACTCGCCAAATCAGATATACGACTTAGCTTTGTCAAGGGAGTGGAAGTTGGCACCTTTCACTGACCACAGTGGACAGGTCTGTTGTGTTGCTGCTGCTATTGATCATGCACTTCCCGTCGTCAAACCATATATTGTGTCTGCAGTGAAGCGTTCAAAAACTACAGCTGTTTGAGTCAGAAATTTCTATCGAGAAGTGTGTCATCCATCAGAAAGCCCTACGTTATGCCTCCCGTAGTGATACACGGTAACTGAGCAACTCACTGACTCGGGATAAATCCTCGAGGGACTTGGAGCAGGTCTGGCCCGCAGATGTGTGGCACACTGGCCCACTGGCGTGTGGACATGCTTTGGTGCCCAGATTCCCGGCTATGGGTAAACAGCACCACTGCTTTGTGGGTGTCTCGGGAAAGACCAAGCCTAAGGGAATAAATCCGAACAATAAATCACCACTGCCTTGTGGTTATCTTGGGAGACACTAAGCCTAAGGGAGTAAACTCTGACATATCACAGCCAGCCAAAATAAAAGAAAAGTAAACGATATAAATAGTGGCTACTATTGGGCCACGGAGTGCAGGCAAATTCTGCTTCTTCTTCTTTAGTTCACTGTCTACATAGTCAAGCCACATCTGGCGATGATTGTGAACAATTTTTTTCCATTTCCTATCGGTGTCCATGAAGCTTGGTTGTCAGAGGAGTTGTCTCCTGTTGCTCCACTTGATAGAGGCGACATTGCTTTATTATAATTTTTTATGTTCGACTGTTTGGTCTTGTTGACAGCAGGTGCAGTTGGCCAAAGCTTCAGCAGGCTCAGTCCGTGGGAATGTCAACGAGCTAGACAGTGGTCTTTGAATGGTCTCCTTTCAAGAAGAAAGGAATGAATTTTATATTAAACTAATTTCTGACGGTCCAGTGTTAACTCAGGTAGAAAAGAAGGATTTTAGTTTTGACACTGCATTCAAATGAAACAGTAGAAAAACTTGTTCTTAGTAGAAACTGAAAAAAAAACGTGATGCTGACAGCTTAAAGTCAATGAACTGACCTACCAACCAACCAACCAACCAACCAACCAAACATGCAATAGTGAGTCATTTGCCTCCTATTCACTTAGTTCTGGTAAACATTTTGGTCATGGATTGGAATTATGTGATATCCCCTTAACTAATAATGGTTTGGAGACTGGTTTGCATTCTGTTGTTGTCGCCATTTAAATCAGAACGTATCTGTAAAATCCATCGATGTGCAGTGAAATGTGTGAAAGGTCACGTTTCTAAGCAGACTTAGCGATCTGGACGACAATGTTGAGAACTCAATGCAGCCCACGATGAAAATGGAAAATCTGTGAGACAGTGGACGTGCGAAGGAAAGTCTGATATCATAGGACAAGTGCAAATCAATAGGTAAGGACCAGGATCAATAAAATTGTAATGGTTGTCAAAAGCAAAGGAAAAGTCAAAGACAGACGTGGTGATACAAGAAATCAAGAAAGAAGAGGGAAGTCAAAAGAATCCAGAAAGCAGTCCAGCAAGGCCAATAAGGGGAATGGATAACACGACAAAAAACACACCCTGTAGAAGTCTCAGCTGGAATGACAAGTGGCATAGAGCCTCTTTCAGGATCAGTTACATCGTCAGATCTGTATATATGGCCTCCTGCCCGAGAATACAAATCTGGTGAAATGGGGGAGATCAGATGATCCTGAATGTTCACTCTGCCAGAGCAAACAAATGATGGGACTTGTCCTGAGCTCTTGCAATGTAGAGCTAACCCAAGGAAGACACACATGGAGGCACAACCAAGTGCTTTAAGAGATCGCACAAATGATCAGTAGTTCAATGAGAAAATCAGCCACAAAAACTTCTGGCAACTTTCTTTTCAACAGAAAGCAGCAAACTGCGGCCTGCAAAAGCTGTGATATCTAAAGAATGGAGGCAGGGTCCATTGCATGGAGCAGGTGACTAGAAGTGCACAGCACATCTTTGAGAATGAAAAGGAAAGAGAGAGAGAAAGAAAGAAGCAAAGAAAGAAAGAAAAGAAAGAAAGATAAACGAAAGAAAAAGAACGAAAGAAAGAAACCCAGACAGGAAGAAACCCAGAAACAAAGAAACCCAGAAATGATTGGCAGGAGTACTCGCATTCATCAAGACCAATGATTGTGATCAAGCTCACTGTGCTATATAAAAATGGAATTGAGGAAGCCTATTTCTAC
>CM060308.1:90983122-91025622 GCA_030674185.1 Monoplex corrugatus
TCCGTCGAACTACGCTATCATTAGCACGCTCTAAGAAGACATAATGAAATTCAACAGCTTTGTTGAGCATCTGATCTTTTGCAGAGGTGCGAAGAGGCCTCTTCTGCCAAAAGATAAAAAGCTATTGTCAATGAAGACAGTTTTGTGCCGACGCCATGTTGGTTCAAAATTTCTACAGTAAGCGCTCCTGAAATTAAGGTAAAATAGTGCAAAGAGCAAGAACTTAAGGCTTGTGGCGAACGTTCTTCTGTCAGTGGGGTTCTCCAGCCCTACTTTCTCTTACATACACGTAGGTACGTGCATGCACAGATACTCGTAGCAGACCTGTGGCATAATGGATCTGTGACACAATGGACCTGTGACATAATGGATCTGAGACATAATGGACCTGTTACATAAGGGATCTTTGACATAATGGACCTGTGACATAAAGGATCTGTGACATAATGGACCTGTGACATAACAGACCTGTGGCAAAATAGATCTGTGACATAATGAACATGTGACACAATGGATTTATGACATAAGCGATCTGTGAAAATGCTTATGTCATAACTCACCTGTGTTTTTACCGACAGACCTGTGACATAACAGTTACCTAATAAACATGTGAAATAACAGTGACATACAAGACATGTGACATAACAGACTTGTGACATAACAGTGACATACAGACCTGTGACATAACAGGCATGTGACTTAACAGACCTGTGACCCAACAGATTTGTGACAATACAGACCTGTGCCATAATACACCTATGATCTGACAGATCTGTGACGTAACAGAACTGTGACATAATAAACCTGTAATATAACAGACCTGTGCCATAAGATACCTGTGACATAACACACGTGACACAGCAGACCTGTGACATAACAATTGCATAACAGACCTGTGAACAACATTCTTGTGACATAACAGACCTGTGACATAACAGACCTGTAACATAACAGTGACATAACATACCTGTGACATAAAATACCTGTGACATTACAGACCTGTGACATAACATAACAAATGTCATAACATATCTGTGATATAAGGGGCTGTGGTACAACTGACACGCCCTTCTGCCCCGCACCATTTCCAAACTCAAGTGTAATATTTGCTGGGTTTGTGTTGAATGTGATCAGTTCAGTTGAATAAGGATTTCTGTTATGTTTTGACCATGTTCATGTTGGTCATTCCAAGAGCCCAGGAATACACACTAAAGGTTTTCCTGATCCACTGAAACCCAGCACAAGGATCTTGACAGTGTTGCAAGTAATATCTAATCAGCTGCTGGCTCCACACTCGTAGGCTGTCATTATGATTCACGACTGATCAAGATGTAATCATCCACTCTCTGCACATCATCATTATGGAAATGATTGTCTGCCATGGCAGCAGAAGACGCGAGTAACGAGGAGGCACTAGTCTCAGGTTACTAATGGAGCTGGCTAACCTACATGTACTAAGAAAATTAATTAACTTAATTAGGCGTAAATTTTACTAGGTGTGAACAACAGTATTGTGGGTTAATATAAGTAAGTGTGTCAAGATAGAATAAGACTGCTATTGTAGCACCATCAGTGAAGAAGAAGAAAGAGAATGCCATGAAACCAGGGTCATCAAGGTAGGCGCATTGTTTTACTTGACTGTTTTTTTTTTTTAGTTTTCCCATTCTCTAATATTGTAAAAATGCTTTATAATAGACATAATAATTAAAGGATAAATATGAAATAAAGTAATCAAAGATAGCTATGATTTTAGCAAACAGTGTACATGTATCTTCCTGTAACTGTGGACATACTAGTACATGTACATGCATGCATATATGTAAATATATATATATATATAACACGCACACATATATATATGCAGATATATATATGCAGATATATATATATATATATATATATATATATATATGTACTTACTGGGCGCTTGCAAGGAGTATGTTCCAATCTATGTGATGTGATAAGCTGTAGTAATAATCAAGTTTTCACCTTGCCTGTACATCGTGTTTCATCCCAAAGTCATGTCTCATAACTGTCATATACGTGCGTTTGGTGTGCAGCAAATCACTTAAGATAAAAGGGCGCAAAGGGCAAGAACTCATGGTGCATGGTGGGCTTTCCCCCTGTCAGTGGGGCACACCAGTCCACCTGTTCTCACAGGTGTGTACACGCACAGACACGCACAGCAGACATGTGGCATAAGCTAAACGAGTCTGTGGCATAACTGACCTGTGGCATAACTGACCTGTGGCGTTACGGGCAACTTCTTCTGTCAGGATACAGGGTGATTAACACTGGACAAGTTTGTGAAACATTCAGGTACCGTTTCACTTCTGAACCCTTCTGGACCGCTTTACCCTTTTTACAATGACACGTTAACAGCGTACCGACAGTGCACTGACCCTGAGCATAACCTGAGAAAACTGTGGAATGCAATGCAGTAAACATCTACTTCATAAAGAAACATGGTACCATCCAGGAAGCACCATGCTGTTGCAGTTTTATACTGAATGTGGATTTGAGGCAAAGGATTCGTATAATTACACAATATCGCAACATGTACATGTCAAGTTTGCAAAGGCAGAAATAAATTGGTGTCATGTTTATTCCAGTTTACACCAGTTGCTCTGAATAAGCAACAACAACAACAACAGCAACAACAAACCACGAAAATACAATCAGAACAAGCCAGACAAGACAGGCGCAAATTTTCAGCCAGTTGGCCTTTATCAAGTGCAAACGAGTGGTCACACTTGCTTTGGAGCTATTGCTACGTTAAAAAGAACCTTTACTATGTAAGAATATTCAAGTCGCGAGATCCTCCAACCGTTCAGCCAGATAAAAAAAAACGGGATGTAAACAGCTTGGTTTGCTTGAGAACCGTTCTGGAACCATTATATTTTCCAAGTGTGAATCGCCAATATCCCTGCAGATTTTTGTTTGCAGGAAGCGTGCTCACTTGCAGAACCATTCAGTCAATGTCCATCTTCCTCAGCTCAGTGATTGCTGTCATCCTGCTGTAGTTGATCTGCTGCTGGTGTGAGAGGCCAGTCCACATGGTCCTGACATTTCAAGTGGCCAGTCACATGACTGATGGCCTCTTCTTTATTTTCTTTGGTTTTGCCAGATGCAGTGATAACTGTCCACTTTTCAGTCATGTTCCAGACAAGCAGACAGTGGTGGACCAGTACCTTACTGTCTGGGGGCTGCTTGGTTTGAGGTGGGTGACAGCTGATCAGTGAGATAATGACTCTTCCTGTTGGTGGGAGGCAACCCGTAGCGCCTGTACCTTATATAATTCCAGTTGGACTTACAACTCTTTGTGTTTTCACAAACACTGGTACAATAGACACATAACATTTATAAACACGCACAGCATACATGCTGACTTGAACAGGGTTGAGACACACTTTACGTTTATCTGGCAGTCACTTTATAGAGTGATTGGCTCAACATTTTCCAGATGTTTACAGGCTGGATGCATGTTCCTCGCCTGTTCACATGCGTATTGCACATTCCACCCACTCTCGGTTCTAGTCGGGTCTGGCTGCCGCATGGTCCAAGAGATGGTGCAGTACAGTGAAATGCTGCATTCTGAGCTGGTTGTTGTCGTAGATTTCGTGTTTAGTCTACCACAAACAAGGACTCAGCATGAAAACAGTATATCAAATCCATAACGTTTTGATTAAAACACAATGGCGAAGAATGAATTTTTTGTCCTTACTACCAATCTAAATCGTACCAGCAGTTTTGCTTTAGTTACCATCAGTTTCATTTCATCCTTATCTTTACATATCAGTGCCAGGCTGAGACCCTGGCCAATTCCCTTGAGCAGAAAATTACCACCTGTGATGTTTGTTGTTTGAAAAGAACTATAACAAGTTCAGACATAGCAAGATCAAAAACACTAAGATCAGAGACAAGGTTGGGGAAAAAAAAACATCGATCCACCGTCATATTCATCAAAAGGAATGAATTGGTTTGATCATCTGACCAGACTACAGCTTCACCAGCTGGCTCAACAAGCATATATCAAAGATATCACCTATCACCTGTCAGTATTATCGGTTCGATAGTAGCCGCCATGGCATATGTCACAACAACTTTCCTCCATTTACTCTGGTCTTGACTTGTCTGTGCTACTTTGCAGACTTTCAAATTGCTGATGTTGGTAATGTTATTCATATAGACGTGGCTGATCTACCTGGGTTTCTTTTGGCCCCAACTTTTCCTTGTAAAGCTGTAGTCATTAAGGATGTGTTGGTGTTGCGGGTTGTATGGCAGATGTATTCCGTTGATTCTTTGTTGGTTTCTGCCAGCAATTGACATTGGATAATGAGTTAATTCAAAACGCTCTCACTTGTTCTTTTATCAGTCCATTTGACTCTAATAACCCCTCTTGTAGAACCACATTTATGCGGCTTCAATCTTTTTTCGTCTGCTTTCCTGCATATTCAGGAATTACAGCTAGATAGCATTACTGGCCAGATCAGACAGTTTAGAGTTTTGATTTTAACGGCTGTTGGTACGCTTCTATCTTTGTGAACATTACGGAGTTGGAGAGTATTCAGTGAATTTGCCATTCCTACTCTTATTGTGATGTCCTTAGTATGGGTGCCATCATGAGCTTTAACTGAGCCTGAATATTTAAAACCATTCAAGAGGCAGACAAAGGTAGACTCTGATTGATGGCACAATGGACACCATGACGTCACAAGGCATTTATTCACTTTAAGCCTCGTTACTAACCATCAACTCTTTCTTCCCTCAACACCTATGAAGATGCAAGCAGATAAGGTCCTTCTCAGGACAAAGTATTCACAGAGCCATACACATCACCAACACTTCTGGAGAGGAGGTATTTGGTAACCGACAAAAGTAGACAAATCAACAACAACAACAATAACAACAACAAAAACGCCTCCTGAAAGGATCCAATTATTCCATATTTTATGATTTTAACGGGGCTGTCTTTTTGAAGGGATGTATGTGTTCTAGATTATTCCATAGGACTGCCACTAGCAGACAAGTTATCAAACAAGTAGCAAGAAACGCTCAGGAGAGGAGGACAGCAGAAGGTCGTCAGAGGAGACCTTTCCCCCTTCAAGCAAGTGTTTCACCCTAAACTCCTTACATTTTAGGAGGGCTGGGCCATCTCCAGGTCATGACCGCAGGATACCCTTCTGCTGTCACCATTTTCTTTACCTGATTTCAAACCCATGCCCCCAAGGTGATCAGACATTTTTGTTGTCGCCCTCCCCTCCTGTTTTTCTTTCCACTTGGGTTTGAGCCTGTACCTCTGTCATCTCAAAGCCAGGACACCCTTGTGACAGAGGTCATAACTGCTTGGCCACTGGACACCTGCAATGTACAGAAGTTAAATTTTTATGAAGTGAACATTTATTCCTCTTGGACCAGATCCAGCTGGAACTATTTTCAATAGCTTCAACCATTGCCTTTAGCCCAGGTTCTGGTATGTCCATTCCAGAAATCGAGAGAGTTTTAATGAGGTGATAGGAAGATGTATCTACGAAACTCGTCGATCCAATCTCTATAGCCATGTTTTTTTGGCTTGAAAGCCAGATTTCCTCAAGTTGCTGGTTAGACTGCATAGTTTTTCAATCTTGTGGGCTAGTCCATTCTATTTTATATGACACTGAATTTGAAGAGAATCAATAGTTATAATAAATGGGAATGGAGTAGTACTATATCCGATTTTATGCCATTCTTGTTGATGATTTCTGAGGTTGTGTGTGTGTGTATGTGTGTATGTGTGTGTGTGTGTGTGTGTGTGTGTGTGTGTGTGTGTGTGTGTGTGTGTGTGGTGTGTGTGTATGTGTGTGTGTGTGTGTGTGTGCATGTGTGTGTGTGTGTGTGTTTGTGTGTGTGTGTGTGTGTGTGTGTGTGTTTCCATGCTAGACATTTTGCTGTACACTCCTAGTAGTCTGCTGCATCCAGCAGACCCAAATTTCATTCTCTGAATATCACAGCTTTTCTAGGCTGCAATTTGCTACCGCCTGCCGTGTAGATGGCTGTGTATGGTTCTGGTGGAATCTTCTTTTTTCTTTTGCCTGTTTGTTTTTCCACTTTCAGTATTGATCACTTGTACCATCTGTCAGTTGAAGCTTGTGGTGGTGGTAAATGTTGTCATGGGCATGACCTAGAGTTTGGTTGCAGGAGGTAAGACGATTGACAGGAAGGTGTGTTTGAATATTCAAATTGTTTCAGTGATGGGTGGATGCAATAAAGACATTGTTTGTTTTTAAAGTACAGCACCTAAAAAAGCAAGAAGGAAAAGAAAAAGAGATATGTATAGGTTACAGAGCCACCAAGCACAAAGGATTTATGCAGACGATAATAGATGTTTAAATGTTTGTCTTGCTGCCCCATGTTGTGCACCAGCTGTATCACTACCTCCATGGTGCTCATTTAGGTGATCCAGTAGTCCTCCAAAAGTTTCAAAACTGTAGTCACCCAATGAAGAGGGCATGCAGAACTTAGAATGTGTGATAATTTTTCAGTATGCTATAATGAAAACAATTGGGATGATAATAATGATTGTACGGATTTGCATTTTGTGATTCAGACTGTGTAAGAGGGTTGTTGTTTGTAATTACTTTAATAATATATCGTGGCGGCTAAGGGTCCTGGGATATTCCGACACCTGTGGCGTGGGTCTATATATTTGAAAAATATTCTCAGTATCGCATCCACGAAGTAGATGGGACTGGACTGTGTGGTCCCAGTCTTCCCAACAAGCCCTTAGCACGCTGGATTGTGGGTAGGGGGCGGTCTGAGCTGAAATGTCCCACATTATTATCATAATTTTTTTTTTACTGCTGCAGGTTTGAATCCACGATCTCCCTCTCAGTAGCCCATTGTGTTTACCACTACACCATGTGATGTGCTAGGATTATGGACCTGGCTGTGTTTGAGTTACATACTGACAAAACGCAGTCAACGATGCCACTTCCTGAGCCAATTGGTGAGCTGTGGATTGGAACGTTTAAAACTTGTATTGAGGGGTGCGATAGTCATGTGGGTAAGACATAAGACTTCCAATCGGAAGCTGTGGGTTCGATCTTGTCTCCAAATTGGTGGGTAAATAGTAGAGAGTTTTCCTTTTTTCCAGGGCACAGACCTGATGGTGCCTAAACCACTCTCTTCGTGTGTAGACGTATCAAACCATCAAGTATGCACGTTAAAGTTCTGTGAGTCATGACGGCTTGTGGAAACATGAAAACACATTGCATGCATGACCATCAAAAAGTTTTCGGACTGTGCAGCAGAATAACGTCTGCACAGTGTAAGAAAAATAACTTCTCTAGAAGCACCTGAGAAAATCAGAAGTCTAAAAAAGAGAATAAAAGCAATAAGGAAATATAATAGCAAAACAACGAGAAAATCTCATCAACAACAAACAACCAGCTTCTGTTAAATGCCTGGGAGAGAAACATTGAGCCCAGACCCCTTAATCAACGAGAAACTATTTTAAAACATTTTTTATAACTAGAGGTCTAAGCAAGTAATGAATTTGTAATATCCAGCCATCAGTATACTCAAGATGATGACTGTCCGCTTTTGTGATACAAAACATCTGTCAAGAGTTACTTCTCTTCAACTTTCAACCATTGCATGTGACACTGTAACTGTGAGATGTATATATACATATATATCATGATGTTCTATGTACGTAGTGAAATTGTGTGACTATTGTTCTATGCTGAGTTTAAAAAAGCTTCTAAATCAATACAGATATTTCATGACAAAATATTTTTAAAAATCCTGAAAATTGAAAAAAAATCAAACTAAGATACTTCAGATGCATGTTATCTTCAGGAATTTAGCGAAAAATCTGATCTCCTAAGAAACGAAAACTGTCGTGTGCGCCATGTAAATATTGAAATAAAGAAAAAGATAATAGTCAACTTTTTCATTGAAAACACAACCATATTTGGAATGCCCTGAAACTACTGCAAAAACATTTGAATGTCGCATTTAATGGACACTTTTCCACCATGGTCTCTCTTGGTATACGTGACAGTTTTCTTTAAGACAGTGCCTGTGATTATATTTTATGTAAAGGGAGAATGAAGAGCGAAGACGAAAAATAGATAAAGGGTGTGAATTCAGTACTTGGTACGAGTCCTCATTTGTCCTATGTTTGTGTTTAAATAAACAGAAGAGTCAGATAATATTGCTATTTAAAACCTGACCATCAACTATTATGTGCACACACAAATCACTGAAACCATTATACTACGCAGAAAGTTTGTAAAGACTTTTACCGCAAAAACTGTTTAACACACTTAGACCAGTCCACTCTTCTTTGGATTCTTTGCATCAAGGGTCTGTCAGATTGATACTACTGACGTCTTTGTATCTTTGCCGACAACAAGCCAAATCAGATGTACGGCCTGGCTTTGTCAAGGGAGTGGGAGTTGGTGCCTTTCACTGGCCACAGTGGACAGGTCTGTTGTGTTGCTGCTGCTATTGATCATAAATAGAAAAGTCAGATAAAATTATTACTTAAAACCTTACCATGAACTGCTATTGCAAATACAAATCATTGAAACCATTATACGACGCAGTTTCTAAAGACTTACACTGCGACCGTTTGACATACCACGACCAGTCCACCCTTCAGTGGATTATTTGCATCAAGGGCATATCTAATCGTTAACATTAAATGCTTTGTATCTTTACTGACGACTAGATAAATCAGATATGCAAAGTCTAATATGGTTTGTTATATACTTCACATGTTGATCTATATCCAGTCAAAAAAACAAGTTTAGATCAGACCCATTTATCCAATTTATCAACATAGGCCATGTGGTCTGTCTTTGCCAAGGGAGTGAACTTTAACGCCTTGTACTGGCCACAGTGGACAGGTCTATTGTGTTGTTGCTGCTGTTGTTGACCATAAAGTTGTGCCATTAGAGGTGTGGCAAAGTACTGTGTTTAACCATGGTCTGGATGAATGTCCAAACAATTCGTTATTATTTTATGTTCTTCGAGATCTGCTGCAAGAAATACTATCGATGAGCTTTAGGAATTCCTTTCTGAACCTTTGGCCTGTCAGGCAGTACAAATAAAAGTTCATGGAATAATTTAAGAGGGCGAAACATGAAGTACAGTACTCTATACAGTCCAGAATTATTTCATGCTCAATTGATTTAGGACTGTCATCAGAAAATCTTATCGGCATGAAGACCATATAAGGTAGAGTAAATACAATAAAGGAGACAGACACAAGAACAGCTGTGAGAGTGATGGAGTGTACTTTTCTCTTTCTCTCACTCTGCTGTCTGGCTGTGGCAGTAAACTGGTCATCAGCTTCCTTCACTGACGTCCTTAACTTCACCACAAGCACTATGTTGCTGATCATCAGACAGGTGAAAGGCAGTACACTAGACAGAAGAAGGTTGATTGTGGACACATTATCATAAAATTTAGCGTGGCTATCTTTTACTCTACAAATTCCATCTGAAAGTTCAGTTCCATAAAGAATATGGGAATAAATCAAGCTGAGAAAGATGACAACACCCACAATGATACCCCATGACATCTTTGCTGTACATATCACGTTGACACGATGTGGCCACACCACGGACATGGCCCTGTGTGTCACCATCACCACCACCAGCCATGCAGAGCAGGTAGCGGTCATAATTACGATAAATTCACCAATTTTACACGTAACTGTATGAAGGCTCATCAAGTCGAACTCAGTCACTGTCATAATCGAGCCCCGAAGTGGTGCCATGACAATGAAACAGAGATCAGACACAGCTAGACAGACGAAATAACGGTCCAAGGAGGAACGGTTGTTTTGTAATCGATGAACAAGGATGATAGTCATCACGTTGCCAAACAATCCCAATGTAATTATTGTTGGCGTATACAGTGTACCTGTCCATTTCATAATTTGGACTAATGGCATAGAGTCAAAATCAATAAAGTTTGCTGTTGTGTTAGACTCACCTGTCATGATACTGGACATAGTCAAGATCCTGTGTGTTACATTTCTTCTGCCCATGGTCCTGAACATGGAAAACAATTGTCTCTTTTTAATGCCCTTCCACCCCACTCCCTATTTTTAAAAGGAAAATTACTTCTACCAAGCGGAGAAAAGTGTGTGTCCTTATATTTGAGAGAGAGAGAGAGAGAGAGAGAGAGAGAGAGAGAGGAGCGAGAGAGACAGACAGACAGACAGACAGACAGACAGACAGAAAGAGAGAGTGAGAGAGAGACAGACAGACAGAAAGAAAGAGCGAGAGAGAGAGAGAAAGAAAGAAAGAGAGAGAGAGAGAGAGAGAGAGAGAGAGAGAGAGAGAGAGAGAAAACGATTTTCTCGGTTCCAATCACCCACTTTAATGTTTATTGGTAAACATTAACATTGGCAAACATTAACATGCACTTCCTGTCGTCAAACCATGTATTGTGTCTGCAGTGAAGCGCACAAAAACTACAGATGTTTGAGTCAGAAATGTCTATCGAGAAGTGTGTCATCCATCAGAAAGCCCTACGTTATGCCTCCCGTAGTGATACACGGTAACTGAGCACCTCACTGACTCGGGATAAATCCTCGAGGGACTTGGAGGAGTTCTGGCCTCCAGATGTGTGGCACGAGGCCCACTGGCTTGTGGACATGCCTTGGTGCCCAGATTCCCAGCTATGGGTAAACAGCACAACTGCCTTGTGGGTGTCTCGGGTGAAACCAAGCCTAAGGGAATAAACCCGAACGATAAATCACCACTGCCTTGTGGTTATCTTGGGAGACACTAAAGCTAAGGGAGTAAACCCTGACAGAAAATCAGCTCCACTGCCTTGTGGGTAGTTGTGGGAGCAACAAAGTATATCGGAGAGTCAACACAAAAACCGATGGAAGACAACAGGAAACCACCATCATATTTCTACACATATAATGGCCAGTCAAACTAAAAGAAAAGTAAACGATGTACATAGTGGCTCCTACTGGGCCACAGAGTGCAGGCAACTTCTGCTTCTTCTTCTTTAGTTCACTGTCTACATAGTCAAGCAACATCTGGCGAAGATTGTGAACAATTTTTTTCCATTTCCTATCTGTATCCATAAAGCTTGATTGTCAGAGGAGTTGTCTCCTGTCACTCCACTTGATAGAGGCGACATCGCTTTATTATATGTTCGACTGTTTGGTCTTGTTGACAGCAGGTGCAGTTGGCGAAAGCTTCAGCAGGCACAGTCTATGGGAGTGCCAACGAGCTAGACAGTGGTCTTTGAATGGTCTCCTTTCAAGAAGAAAGGATTGACTTTTATATTAAACTAACTTCGGAAGGTCCAATGTCAACTCAGGTAGAAAAGAAGGATTTCATTTTTGACACTGCATTCAAATGAAACAGCAGAAAAACGTTTTCTTAGTAGAAACTGAAAAAAAACTTATTAAATAAATTCAAACGTGCTGCTGACAGCTTAAAGTCAATGACCTTACCAACCAACCAACCAACCAACCAACCAACCAACCAACCAACCAACCAACCAACCAACCAACCAACTAACCAACCAAACATGCAATAGTGAGTCATTTGCCTCCCATTCATTTTGTTCTGGTAATCGTTTTGGTCATGGAATGGAATTATGTGATATCCCCTTACCTAATAATGGTTTGGACACTGGTTTGCACTCTTTTGTTGTCGCCATTTAAATCAGAACGTATCTCTAAAATCCATCGATGAGCAGTGAAATGTGTGAAAGTTCACGTTTCTAAGCATACTTAGCGATTGGACGACAAAGTTGAGAACTCAATGCTGCCCACGATGAAAACGGGAAGTCTGTGAGATCTGTGAGACAGTGGACGTGACGAAGAAAAGTCATATATCATAGGACACGTGCAAATCAAAAGGCAGGGACCAGGATCAATAAAATTGTAATGGTTGTCAAAAGCAAAGGAAAAGTCAAAGACAGACGTGGTAATACAAGAAATCAAGAAAGAAGAGGTAAGTCAAAAGAATCCAGAAGTCAGTCCAGCAAGGCCATAAAGGGGAATGGATAACACGACAAAAAATACACCCTGTAGAAGTGTCAGCTGGAATGACATGTGGCATAGAGCATCTTTCATGATCAATTACATCGTCAGATCTGTATCTAAGGCCTCCTGCCCGAGAATACAAATCTGGTGAAATGGGGGAGATCAGATGACCCTGAATGTTCACTCTGCCATAGCAAACAAATGATGGGATTGTTCTGAGCTCTTGCAAAATAGAGCTAACCCAAGGGAGGTACACATGCAGTCACAACCAAAAGCTATAAGAGATTGCATAAATGATCAGTAGTGTCAGGGGAGAAATCACGCCCCCAAAACTTCTAGCAACGTTCCATACAGCAGAAAGCAGCAAACTGTGGCCTGGAAAAGCTGTGACATTTGGAGTATGGAGGCAGGGTTCACTGGATGGAGAGGATGAATATGAGTGCACAACGCTTCTTTCAGAATGAAAAAAAAACAACAACCAAAACGAAACAAAACAAATCAAAACAAACAAACAAACAAACAAACAAACAAACAAACAAACAAACAAATAAACAAACAAACAAACAAACAAACAAACAAACAAACAAACAAATAAACAAGCAAAAACCACGAACAACAAACCCATAAATGATTGGCAGGGAGGTATAAAACCGGATATACGGATGTAGTTTTCTTCTCTCATTCATCAAAACCAATGATTCTGATCGAACTCACTGTGTCTTATGAAAATGGAACAGAGGAAGCCCATTTCTACAAGAGTGAAAAGTATGTCAGTCTACTTAAGGAAATTCAAGCCAAATTCCTCGCTATAGAGGTTGAAGCAAGGGGGCAGGCAGGCACGTCTGCCTATGACCTCATGAAACAACTGAATTTCCAGGAAGGAGATGACCAGAGCACAAAAGATAACGACTAAAGTAGCTGTAAACAGTGTTTCAGTTGGATCTGGCTGAGATGGGACAAAAGTGAACTTCATAAGGTTTCACTTTACTCTATGCGCAGCAGGCGTCCAATAGCTAAGTGGTAAAGGTATTCCCCACAAAGATGACTTCAACTTGAGGCATCAGATGGAGACAAAAATATTGGCCACAGTAGAAAGGCATCAGGATTCATGACCTGGACACAGCCTGTCCCCCTTAGAGTATACGAAGTTCAGAACCAAAACACTTGCTTGTTGGAACTTCTTCTCTCAGGACTGTATATTATCCAGTTCTCTCCACAGTTTCTTCTGCTCTTGTTTGGGCGATCTCTTACTGCAAGAAAAAGTTCTTACAGCGTTTCTCGTGAGGTCGCTGATTTCCTTCATGAGCGTTCTATCATGTTCACTGACGACCTTAAGTTGGGTGACCCAGATGCTCATCTGACAAAAATTAGCAACAGAATTTCTAACTAAATTAAAATCTTTATGACGAAAATGTTTCTGTTCCTTGAAAATGTGAGTTTTCCCAGAAAACTATCGGGTTAAAAAACGTTGGACTTTGGAAAGTTGTGAATGCCTGCGAGGTCATGGTACTAGAATGAAATATTTTCACCAGTCTATTTTTTTGTATCGTTTTAGAGTTGTTGTTGTTGTTGTTGTTGTTCTTCCAGTCTCCAACATTGTATTGGCACAGAGTCTGGGCAATTTTTCTTAAAGTTATGACGATACATGACATTGGTGGATAATAATCATAAAGCTACGCTTCCTGTCATACATATCCTAGTGTCAACCAGGCCCAAGACATACAGAAACCTGCAGTGTTGATCAGAAAATTTGAGCTATACCCTCAGTGACGCATCTGTAAAGTAGATGAAACTCGACAGTTTGGTACCAGTTTTCCCACGGAACCCATAGCACTCCCAACTCTGATCGTTTTCAACACTTACCCTGGAATCACAGTCCCACAACTCTTGGCGATTCCTATTATATATTTTTTATCTTAGAGTTCACATAACGCAGATAGCGTATTCTTTATTACATGATTGAATCAAACACATTTTCTTTAAATCTACTTACTGCCTGTCTTTAGAGTCAAACACAGACTGGTTGTGTGGTGATCCTTAACGTGTAGTGGTTAGTATACAATACACAATGAAAGTCTATTGACACTGTAGCATACAGACATTTTTCAGCCTTCCTTTACCGGCCCCACGCTTGTCTTTATATACAGACTGATCCATGATTATAGGTGATAATGTATTGCTTTGTTTTCAACGTGTGTGCATCAGATTCGTGAGCAGGTATCATAAATCACAGATATGTATTTTCTGTGTGAAACAATTAATGGTGCCAGTATTTTAACTGTCATAGTGATTAATTAGATGCTTTTTCGTTTTGTATTTTTTCAGATTCTGAAAGAATCACTGACTAGATGAACATAATAAACAATACAAGTCTGCTGCTCAGTGATTGAGCTTACACAGACGCAGACACAGACACAGACACAGACACACACACACACACACACACACACACACACACACACACACACACACACACACACACACACACACACACGCACACATACATACACACGCACACGTACGCACGCACGTACGCACGCACGTACGCACACACATAAACAAACAAAGAAACGCATACACGCACACACAACACTTGCTGATACACACACATACACACGCAGACACACACAGAGACACACACACACACACACACACACACACACACACACACATACACACACACACACACACACACACACGCACACCACACACACACTCGCTCACACACACACACACACTCACAGGCGCACACACATACACACACACACACATACACAAGCACACATTACTATTAGACTTCTTTCAAACAGAAACAGAAGCACAACAGCAATAAAGTGTACATAGTACATTGTTATATTCTCCGACTTCAGTTCTCCCTTCACAGTGCAGCACAAAATATAAAAGACAAGAAGCTATACAGATCAATAAATGACTGGTAACTATATAGGCAGAGTAACTGTACTCCCATCTCCCAAGAGGGAGAAAGTACGACTCTCTGATTTGCAATGGTCAGATGTACACATGCAGACAAGAAGGTCAAACAGACTTATAGGTCTGAAACAACACAAACGAAACAGTCATCTTTAAGAGAGAAATCGCTAAAATGATAACATCTTATTAATGTTTTTCAGCCTATATGGCGTTATTCTCCGGAGTCATTGGATTCATTGCTCATTACACATAGACTTTTTAGTGGATCATAGAGAACTCTTGCTGTTAGGTGAGCTGACCACATTTGACTATGTTGTTGCACAGTCTGCATCTTTGGTGGGCGTGCATGCTGGTTGTTTTCATGTTTCCACAAGCCAGTCACTGATCATCATCATAAACCATGTATTGTCAGATTAACGTAAAAACTGCAATGACGAAAACCCACTGACATGACTTACAGGATCTGTAACCTGCATACATGATATTCTGCGTACGTATGCACACAAAGACGGTTCAGGCGCTGGCAGATCTGCAAAATACTGATCAGGAAAATTGGAAGTCTTTATCTTGTACCCATCAGATGGATAAATCTAGGCGGACCAAACCCAGAACCTTCTGAATGAAAGTCCAGCGTTTATCCACTTGGATCCCATATACATCCTGGATGTCCTTCAAGAGGATGGACAGCAAGAAATGTCCTGATGACTAAAACTTGTCTGTATCTCACAGTAGATGGAAGATGCTGATGATAAAGTCCAGTTCACATTTGCTGTGTAACTACAGCGACATGGCTCCTGTGAGACAAACACCTGAAGGATTGCAACTGTATGTGATGGAAGTGTTGTAGAGTGTGATGTGTGGACTTCGTTTGTACACTGTAAAACAGGTCCACTGGACTCCCTCGACGTTGCTCATATGTGCGTGAATTTGCATTAGTGCATACGTTTGCATGCTTCCTCGCGAGTGTGTTCATGTATGTATGTGTGTATGCGTGTGTGTATGCGTGTGTCTATGCGTGTGTAAATGTGTGTGTTAATGCGTGTGCATGCTTGTGTGTGCGTGTGTGTGTGTGTGTGTGTGTGTGTGTGTGTGTGTGTGTGTGTGTGTGGTGTGTGTGTGTGTGTGTGCTTGTATTTGTGTATATGTGCTTGATTCTGAATGTGTATAATATGTGTGTGTTGTGTGTGTGTGTGTGTGTTGTGTGTGTGTGTGTGTGTGTGTGTGTGTGTGTGTGTGTACTTGTATTTGTGTATATGTGCTTGACAGAATGTGTATAATATGTGTGTGTGTGTGTGTGTACTTGTATTTGTGTATATGTGCTTGACAGAATGTGTATAATATGTGTGTGTGTGTGTGTGTGTGTGTGTGTGTGTGTGTGTGTGTGTGTTGTGTGTGTGTGTGTGTGTGTTGTGGTGTGTGTGTGTGTGTGGTGTGTGTGTGCGTGTGTGTGCTTGTATTTGTGTATATGTGCTTGACAGAATGTGTATAATATGTGTGTGTGTGGGTGAGGTGATATTGCCACAGAAATAACCATCCCTGGGAACTTGGGGAGGGGGATGATGGATGAAGATGTTTGAAGGGTTTATCATGCGATGGTAATTTGAACTAACAGACAGTGTCTGTTTATATACTACCTCCAGAACTTTGTCTCTCTGTATCTCTGTCTCTCTGTGTCTCTGTCTGTCTGTCTGTCTGTCTGTCTCTTTTTCTATATCCTTTTCTGTGTCTGTCTGTCTGTCTATCTGACTATTTGTCTATCTATATCTAAATCAATATATATGTATATATATATTATATATATATATATAATTCATATGTATTTATATACATATATGTATGCGCGTGTGTGCGTGCGTGCGTGCGTGCGTACGTGCGTGCGTGCGTGTGTGTGTGTGTGTGCGTGTGTGTGTATGTGTGTGATGGCGCCATCTGTTTGATTAGACAATGGATGCCCTGGCTGAGGACTCAGATTGGGAACAGTGTCAGCTGTGCCTGAACAAGCTGATTCTTGACTGACAGTTTTTGGCACAGCTGACGCACATGAAGGTTAATGGCTGTAGCTGGGTGGTCGCTGTCACAGCTTTCCTTCTCTCTCTTCTGTCCGATCACAGTCGAGTTCGTTTCTCTTTTGCATTGGTGGTACCTGCACGCACAGTCATGGTAGCGGCAGTTTTCGATACCTGCATGTCTGGGTCGAGACACATGTTGCTGTAGACTGTCTATCTAAGGTAAGTGAATTTATTTACTTCTTCGATTTTGTGATCACTGTTGTTGGTGCTGGTGTCTTCACCAACGTTCTGTCTCATGATCTCTGCTTTCTTCAGACTTTCGCTTGCATTGGTCTTCAGAACATATATAACCCAAAGATGAACAATTTCAAACAAAGGATAATAGTCTTGGCAATCAGGAGCTAGGGAACTAATTATCCTTTGAAGACCATGCTATATGTGAGATGTCAAGGTGGCGTCATCAGTGAAGAGTATTTCCTGGATCACGACCTGATGTACTTTGGTCCTCACTCTGAAGTGTGCAAGGCTGAAGAGCTTGCCATCAGACCTGGTGTTTAAGTACACTGTATGATCAGATGCTCTGAATCCGTACAACAGTATGATGTGAGAAGGTCCCGAAGAGCGTCGAGGCATAAATGCAGCCCTTCTCCACTCCGCTTTAAATGGGGAGTGATTCTGATTATAATCCGTCAAACAGCACCATCATTAGCATGTTGTCCTGAAAAGACACAATGAAATTCAGCAGCTTTGTTGAGCATCTCATCTTCTGCAGAGGTGCGAAGAGGCCTCTTCTGCCAACAAGATAAAAAGCTATTGTCGATGAAGACCAAGTTTTGTGCCGACGTCATGTAACCTTAATTGTCATGTCGGTTCAAATAGCCTACAGCAATCACTCCTGACATTTAGATGAAATGGTGCAAAGGGCAAGGACTTAAGGCTTGTGGCGAACGTTCTCCTGTCAGTGGGGTTCACCAGCCCTGCTTTCTCTTATACACACGCAGGTAAGTGCATGCACAGATACTCGTAGCAGGCCTATGGCATAATGGACTTATGGCATAACGGACTTGTGACATAACGGACCTGTGACTTAATAGACCTGTGACATAACAGATCTGTTGACATAACAGTTACATAATAAACATGTGAAATAACAGGACATACCAGACGTGTGGCATAACAGATTTTTGACGTAAAAGTGACATAAAGACATGTAACATAACAGACCTGTGACATAACATACCTGTGACATAAACCTTTAACATAACAATGACATAACAGACATGTGGCATAACAGACCTGTGGCATAACAGTAACATAACAGATCTGTACAAATGGTGTCCAAAGTTCCTGAGAAAGTGTGGTTCACACACACAACTTCACCAAAAAGAGCTTGATTTTAGACACTTTCTTGGTCCATGTGACCCTGACTTTACCTTCCACATTTATTCCCAATTATGCAACGTTGACTCATGATCTTCGTGTTCTGACACAAAAAGATGCACCTTGGTCATGGACTGAGAAAGAGGACCAGTGTTTAGAAAAATTGAAAGCTGCTCTCAGTAAACCAACAACACTCACCTACTTTGACCCAGAAAAAGAGCACAGAAATATATGTTGATGCCAGTCCTTTTTATAAATGCTGAGTTCTTACTCAGCAGAAAGCTTCCAGTGAACCTCCACAAGTTGTGCAGTTTGCAAGTCGAGCTCTCACTCCGACTGAACAACGCTATTCCCAGACTGAATGTGAAGCACTGGCCATCACATGGGCATGTGAACACTTTCATGTGTACATTTTTGGTGCTCCCTTCAAGATCTTCACTGACCACAAACCCTTGGTCTCCATCTTCAATAACCCCAGATCACAGGTTTCACCACGGATTGAGAGATGGTTGATGAGAGTTCAGCCATACTACAAAACGGTTATCTATAAAGCTCGTGCTGAAAACCCTGCAGATTATCTCATCCGACATCCCGTTCAGCAAACACGAAGCAGTCGAGAGGAGAAGATTGCTGAAGAGTATGTACAATATGTGGTGGAAACGAACATTCCAAAAGCCATAACACTGCAAGAGATAGCTGAAGCGACAAACAAAGATCAAACGTTGTCATCTATCATCTCATGTCTCGAAACTGGACACTGGAATGTTGACATGCGAAATGTTGACAAAACCCTGTTTGACATTCTCTCATCTTGCCGTTCTGAGTTGACAGTGGTTTCTCCAGGAATCCTCCTCAAAAGCACCAAACTTGTGATTTCAGAATCACTGATCACCAAAGTTGTTAATCTTGGACATCAAGGGCATCAAGGTATTGTAAAGACACGTCAACTTCTACAAGAGAAAGTCTGGTTCCGAGGTATGCATCAGACTGTGGAATGTATCGTCAAAAACTGTCTTGCATATAAGATTGCTACACCACAATCATCGCGTGAACCCCTAAGCATGTCACCGCTTCCAGATTATGTATGGTCCACCCTCAGCGCAGATTTTGCCACCGTTGAAAACATTCAGCTGCTAGTAGTGACAGATGAATACTCACGATATGTTGTCGTTGAAGAAATCTCTTCCACGTCTGCCCGAAGTGTAATTCCCAAGTTGGACAAGATCTTCGCAGAATTTGGTATAACTGACAGCTTAAAGACAGACAATGGACCACCTTTCACAAGCTATGAATTCAAAAGATATGCTGAAAACATGGGATTTACACACCGCAAGATTACACCTCTATGGCCACGTACTAACGGTGAAACCGAAAGATTCATGAGAACACTAAAGAAGACCATAAAGGGTGCAAGATTCACTCATCAATGCTGGAAGCAACAAATGTACCGTCTTCTGCTGGCATACAGGTCAACGCCACACTCCACAACTGGTGCACCTCCAGCCACTGTTTTTTTTGGCAGGAATTTGAAAACTGTTGTTCCAGAACCTCCACGACAACAACCAAACGATGAACAGTTGAGAACTAGGGACACTCTGCAAAAGAACAAGATGAAGAAGTATGCTGACAACAAATGTTACATCAAATCCAGTAATTTGCGAGTTGGTGATTCTGTTCTTGTCAAGGACACCACATCTCATGCTCACCAGCCTTATGAACCACGACCGCTGATAATCACTCAGAAGAAAGGATCCATGATCACAGCCCAGAGGAGAGAACAGACTGTGACCAGAAACAGCAGCTTCTTTAAGAAATCTCCAGAAGCTCTCAACCCCACACCAGAAGAAACGTCCTTTGATGCTGATGGCGATCTCAGTTCTTCAGATCCAGTGTCACCCAACCATGATCCGAACCAGTCCTCCCAAGACACTGATCATGCCTCCATGCGTTCTCCACGTCCCATTCCCAATAATGATGCTGATCCTATTGGATGTCCACATCCCAATGTTTATCAACGGTCTGATGTCAGTGACAACCCACGACGCTCACAGCGTACACGCAGTGTGCCAAAGGGTTACAATGACTTTATACTTTATAAATAACTGTTATTATTTGTGTTAACTAAACTGCAGAACATTAACTGTTTCAATCACTTTAATTTCTCTTTAACTGGAAAAGAAGGGGAAGAAAGATTACCTGAACTGTGTTACCAAATCATTTCCTGAAACAAGTGCTGAGCTATCCCTGATTGATGACTTACGATGTGAACATGTTAATGGGAACTTGTGACAAGTGCGATGATATACATTAAATGTTTGCACTTAATCACCAGAATGTACAGTATGTAGATTATTGATCGTTAAAAAGAAAAGTTCTAAACATTTAAAGTTACCTTCGGTTTTACCAGTTAAGAAAACTTGTGTTTTGTTGATACTGCTATCAAAGTTGATGTATTTTGAATTATAGGTGGTTGTTCATTCAAGGAAGGGAGGGATGTAATGTTCAAACTGATACTGATAGATCTAGTAGCAGACAACTCAAGGAACGTAACTCTTAAGTCATTGGGGCCGGAAGATAGGGGGCTGTGAATAACAGGTAGCAACGGAAAAAAACAAACACCTAACAGCTGATGCTTCGCCACTAGATCTAATATATCAACATATTAATGTGAAGTAAATCCTGAAGTAAATATTACATCTGTGACATAACAGACCTGTGACATTACAGTGACATAACATACCTGTGACATAACAGAACTGTGACATAACAAACCTTTAACATAACAGTGACATAACAAACCTGTAACATAACGGTGACATAACATACCTGTGACATAACAGACCTGTGACATTACAGTGACATAACATACCTGTGACATAACAGACCTGTGACACAACATTGGCATAACATACCTGACATAATATTCCTGACTGAACATTCTTGTGACATTACAATGACATAACATATCTGTGACATAACAGTTACATAATAAACATGTGAAATAACAGTGACATACAAGACATGTGACATAACAGACATGTGACTTAACAGACCTGTGACCCAACAGATCTGTGACAAACAGACCCGTGACATAATACACCTATGACCCGACAGATCTGTGACATAACAGAAATGTGACATAACAAACCTGTAAATTAACAGACCCATGCCATAAGATACCTGTGACATAACACACCTGTGACACAACAGACCTGTAACATAACAATTGCATAACAGACCTGTGAACATCATTCTTGTGACATAACAGACATGTGACATAACACGGACATAACAAATATGTGACATAAAATGCCTGTGACATTACAGACCTGTGACATTACAGACCTGTGACATTACAGACTGTGACATTACAGACCTGTGACATAACAGTGACATAACATACCTGTGACATTACAGACCCGTGACATAACAGATATGTGGCAACATGTCTGTGACATAAGGGGCTGTGGTATAACTGGCACGTCCTTCTGCCTCGCCCATTTCCAAACTCAAGTGTAATAATTTATTTGCTGGGTTTGTGTTGAATGTGATCAGTTCAGTTGAATAAGGATTTCTGTTATGTTTTGACCATGTTCATGTTGGTCATTCTAAGAGCCCAGGAATACACAATAAAAGTTTTTCCTGATCCACTGAAACCCAGCAAAAGGATCTTGACAGTGTTGCTAGCAATATCTAATCAGCTGCTGGCTCCACACACGTAGACTCCCATTATGATTCACGACTGATCAACACTCTCCGCACATCATCATACTGGAAATGGTTTCTGCCATTGCAGCAGAAGATGCAAGTAACAAAGGAAACTACTCTCCAGTTACTAATGGAGCTGGCTAACCTACATGTACTAAGAAAACTAATTAACTTATTAAATTAGGTGTAACATTTTACTAGGTGTGAACAACAGTATTGTGGGTCAACATAAGTAAGTGTGTCAAGATAGAATAAGACTGCTATTCTAGCACCATCAATGAAGAAGAAGAAAGAGAATGCCACAAAACCAAGATCATCAAGGTAGGCGCATTGTTTTACTTGACTGTTTTTTTTAGTTTTCCCATTCTCTGATATTGTGAGAATGCTTTATAATAGACATAATGAATAAATAATAAATATGAAATAAAGTAATCAAAGATAGCTATGATTTTAGCAAACAGTGTACATGTATCTTCCTGTAACTGTGGGCATACTAGTACATGTACATGCATGCATATATGTAAATATATATATATATATATATACACACACACAATATATATATGCAGATATATATATATATATATAAATATATATATATATATATATATATATATATGTACTTACTGGGCGCTTGCAAGGAGTATGTTCCAATCTGTGTGATGTGATAAGCTGTAGTAATAATCAAGTTTTCCATTTGCCTGTACATCGTGTTTCGTCCCAATGTCATGCGTTTGGTGTGCAGCAAATCACTTAAGATAAAAGGGCGCAAAGGGCAAGAACTCATGGTGCGTGGTGGGCTTTCCCCCTGTCAGTGGGGCACACCAGTCCACCTGTTCTTACAGGTGTGTACACGCACAGACACGCACAGCAGACATGTGGCATAAGCTTAACGAGTCTGTGGCATAACTGACCTGTGGCGTTATGGGCACCTTGTTCTGTCAGGATACAGGGTGATTAACACTGGACCAGTTTGTGAAACATTCAGGTACCGTTTCACTTCTGAACCCTTCTGGACCGCTTTACCCTTTTTACAATGACACGTTAACAGCGTACCGACAGTGCACTGACCCTGAGCATAACCTGAGAAAACTGTGGAATGCAATGCAGTAAACATCTACTTCAGAAAGAAACATGGTACCATTCAGGAAGCACCATGCTGCTGCGGTTTTATACTGAATGTGGATTTTGAGGCAAAGGATTCGTACAATTCAACAATATCGCAACATGTACATGTCAAGTTTGCAAAGGCAGAAATAAACTGGTGTCATGTTTATTCCAGTTTTCACCAGTTGCTCTGAATAAGCAACAACAACAACAACAACAACAACAACAACAACAACAAACCACGAAAATAGAATCAGAACGTGTATTTAGAGCAGCCAGACAAGACAGGCGCAAATTTTCAGCCAGTTGGCCTGTATCAAGTGCAAACGAGTGGTCACACTTGTTTTGGAGCTATTGCTACGTTAAAAAGAACCTTTACTATGTAAGAATATTGCACGTCGCGAGATCCTCCAACGGTTCAGCCAGATAAAAAAAAACTGGATGTAAACAGCTTGGTTTGCTTGAGAACCGTTCTGGAACCATTATATTTTCCAAGTGTGAATCGCCAATATCCCTGCAGATTTTTGTTTGCAGGAAGCCTGGTCTCTTGCAGAATCATTCAGTCAATGTCCATCTTCCTCAGCTCAGTGATTGCTGTCATCCTGCTGTAGTTGATCTGCTGCTGGTGTGAGAGGCCAGTCCACATGGTCCTGACATTTCAAGTGGCCAGTCACATGACTGATGGCCTCTTCTTTATTTCTTTGGTTTGCCAGATGCAGTGATAACTGTCCACTTTTCAGTCACGTTCCAGACAGGCAGACAGTGGTGGACCAGTACCTTATTGTCTGGGGCAGCTTGGTTTGAGGTGGGTGACTGCTGATCAGTGAGATAATGACTCTTCCTGTTGGTGGGAGGCAACCCGTAGCGCCTGTACCCTACTTAATTCCAGTTGGACTTACAACTCTGTGTTTTTTCACAAACACTGGTACAATAGACACATAACATTTATAAACACGCACAGCATACACTGAGCAGGGTTGAGACACACCTTACGTTTATGTGGCAGTCACTTTACAGAGTGATTGGATCAACATTTTCCAGATGTGTACAGCTGGATGCATGTTCCTCGCCTGTTCACATGCGTATTGCACATTCCACCCACGCTCGGTTCTAGTCGGGTCTGGCTGCCGCATGGTCGACAAGATGTTGCAGTACAGTGAAATGTTGCATTCTGAGCCTGGTTGTTGTCGTAGACTTCATGTTTAGTCTATCGCAACAACCACTCAGCATGAAAACAGGATATAAAATCCATAACGTTTTGATTAAAACACAATGGCGAAGAATGAATTTTTTGTTCTTACTATCAATCTAAATCGTACTAGCAGTTTTCCTTTAGTTACCATCAGTTTCATTTCATCCTTATCTTGACATATCAGTGCCAGGCTGAGACCCTGACCAATTCCCTCGAGCAGAAAATTACCACATGTGATGTTCTTGTTTGAAAAGAACTATAACAAGATCAGACATGGCAAGATCAAAAACATTAAGATCAGAGACAAGGTTGGAAAGTACATCGATCCACCGTCATATTCATCAAAAGGAATGAATTGGTTTGATCATCTGACCAGACTACAGCTTCACCAGCTGGCTCAACAAGCATATATCAAAGATATCACCTGTCACCTGTCAGTATCATTAAGTTCGATAGTAGCCGCCATGGCATATGTCACAACAACTTTCCTCCATTTACTCTGGTCTTGACTTGTCTGTTCTACTTTGCAGACTTTCAAATTGCTGATGTTGGTAATGTTATTCATATAGACGTGGCTGATCTGTCAGGGTTTCTTTTGGCCCCAACTTTTCCTTGTAAAGCTGTAGTCATTAAGGATGTGTTGGTGTTGCGGGTTGCATGGCAGATGTATTTCTGTTGGTTTCTGCCAGCAGTTGACATTGGATAATGAGTTAATTCAAAACGCTCTCACTTGTTCTTTTATCAGTCCATTTGACTGTAAGAACCCCTCTTGTAGAACCAGATTTATGCGGCTTCAATCTTTTTTCGTCTGCTTTCCTGCATATTCAGGAATTACAGCTAGATAGCATTACTGGCCAGATCAGACAGTTTAGAGTTTTGATTTTAAGGGCTGTTGCTGCGCTTCTACCTTTGTAAATATTATGGAGTTGGATAGTATTCAGTGAATTTGCCATTCCTACTCTTATTGTGATGTCCTTAGTATGGGTGCCATCATGAGCTTTAACTGAGCCTGAATATTTAAAACCATTTAAGAGGCAGACAAAGGTACACTCTGATTGATGGCACAATGGACACCATGACGTCACAAGGCATTTCTTCACTGTGAGCCTCGTTGCTAACCATCAACTCTTTCTTCCCTCAACACACCATGAAGATACAAGCAGATAAGGTCCTTCTCAGGACAAAGTATTCACAGAGCCAAACACATGGCCAACACTTCTGGAGAGGAGGTATTTGGTAAACGACAAAGGTAGACAAATCAACAACAACAATAACAATAACAAAAACGCCTCCTTAAAGGATCCAATTATTCCATATTTTATGATTTTCTCAGGGCTGTTTTTTGAAGGGATGCATTTGTTGTAGATTATTCCATTGGACTGCCACTAGCAGACAAGTTATCAAATAAGTAGCAAGAAACGCTCGGGACAGGTGGACAGCAGAAGGTCGTCAGAGGAGACCTTTCCCCCCTTCAAGCAAGCGTTTCTCCCCAAACTCCTTTCATTTTAGGAGGGCTGGGCCATCTCCGGTCATGATGCAGGATGCCCTTCTGCTGTCGCCATTTTTTTTCACCTGATTTCAAACCCATGCCGCCAAGGAGATCAGACATTTCTGCTGTTGGCCTCCCCTCCTCTGTTTTTCTTTCCACTTGGGTTTGAACCTGTGCCTCTGTCATCTCAAAGCTAGGACACCCTTATGACAGAGGTCATAACTGCTTAGCCACTGGACACCTTCAATATATAGAAGAAGGTAAAATCTTATGAAGTGAACATTTATTCTTCCTGGACCAGATCGAGCTGGAACTATTTTCAACTGCTTCAACCATCGCCTTTAGCCCAGGTTCTGGTATGTCCATCCCAGAAATCGAGAGATTTTTAATGAGATGATAGGCAGATGTGTCTACGAACCTCGTTGATCCAATCTCTATGGTGATGACTTTGGCTTGAAAGCCAGATTTCCTCAAGTTGCTGGCTAGACTGCATAGTTTTTCAGTCTTGTGGGCTAGTCCATTCTATTTGATATGGCACTGTGAATTCGAAGAGAATTAATAATTATGATAAATGGGAATGGAGTAGTATTATATTCGTTTTTATGCCATTCTTGCTGATGGTTTACCGAAGACTGCTGAGGGTCAAATGGACGGATAGGCGCTCAAATGAAGCATACTGAATGAGTTGGGTACTACACGCAAGCTTCTAGTACTCATACAACGAGGAAACTGAAATATGTTGGACACGCAATCCGTAATGAGAGAACAGACTTGATGTCCACTGTCCTCCAAGGTAAAGTGGAAGGAAAGAGAAACAGAGGACGGCCACCTGCATCACTTGCTAGAACATCACAAACATCAGTGGCAAGAAACTCCAGGAGGTGGTCAGACTTAGCAAGATCGAGAGTGCTGGAGGCAACTTGTGAGGACATCATGTGCAGCGGCCAACACTGTTCCCGGTGACGCCGACAGTGAGACAGGTGAGGTTGCTGATGATTTCTGAGGAAGGTTGTGTGTGTGTGTGTGTGTGTGTGTGTGTTGTGTGTGTTGTGTGTGTGTGTGGTGTGGTGTGTGTGTGTGTGTGTGTGTGTGTGTGTGTGTGTGTGTGTGTGCGTTTCCATTCTGGAAAGTTTGCTGTACACTCCCAGTCATCCACTGCATCCAGCAGATTCTAACTTTTATTCTGCGGATGTCACAGCTTTTTTAGGCCGCAGTTTGCTGCCGCCTGCTTGTTAATGGTTGTCAGAAGTTCTGGTATCATCCTCATTTTTTGTTTTGTCTATTATGGCATGGCCTACAGTTTGCTTGCTTTAGGAAAGGTGATTGACAGGAAGATGTGTTTAAATATACAGATTGTTTCAGTGATGGATTGATGGGAAAAAGGCAATGTCTTTTTATTAAAAGTACCGCACCAAGATTAACAAGGAGGAAAAGAAAGAGATATGTATAGGTTACAGAGCCGCCAAGCACAAAGGATTTATGCAGACGATGATAGATGTTTAAATATTTGTATTGCTGCCCATGTTGTGCACTGGCTGTATCACTACCTCCATGGTGCTCATTTAGGTGATCCAGTAGTACTTCAAAAGCAGCAAGACTGTAGTCACCCAACGAGCAGAGCATGAAGAGCTGTAGAATGTGTGATCATTTTTCACTATGTTATAATAATGAAAATGGGGATATAATAATGATTGTAGGGATTTACATTTTGTGAGTGAGACTGTGTAACAGGTTGTTGTTTGCACTTCCTTTAATCATATATCATGGCGGCTAAGGGTCCTGGGATATTCCGACACCTATAGCGTAGGTCTATAAATTTGAACAATACCCTCAGTATCGCATTTTTGTATTTTATTTGTGTATTTATTTGTTTATTGGTTTTTATGTATCATTTGTTTATTTGTTTTACTGCTGTAGGTTTAAATCCACGATCTCCATGTCAGTAACCCATTGTGTTAACCACTACACCATGTGATCTGCTAGGATTATGGAGTTAGCTGTGTTTGAGTTAAATACTGACATCACGTGGTCACTGGTGCCACTTCCCAAGTCACGTCGGTGGGCTGTGGATTGGCAACAAGTAAGAGCACTGAGGGAGCATTTAAAATTTGTGTTGGCGGATGCGATAGTCATGTGAGTAAGATATAAGACTTCCAATCGGAAGCTGTGGGTTCGATCTTGTCTTTCAATTGGTGGGTAAATAGTAGATAGTTTTCCTTTTTCCAGGGCACAGACCTGATGGTACCTAAACCACTCTCTTCGTGTGTAGACGTATGCAAAACATCAAATATGCACGTTAAAGTTCTTGTGAGTCATGTCAGTGTCGACAGCTTACAGAAACATGAAAACATATTGCATGCATGACCATCAAAGATTTTTTTAACTGTGCAGCAGCATAACGTCTGCACAGTGTAAGCAACACAATGTCTATACAAGCACCTGAGAAAATCAGAACTCTAAAAAGGAACTAAAAACAAAAACAAAATATAATAACACAAAGACAACGAGAAAACCTTAACAACAAAAAACAACTTCTGTTAAATGCCTGGGAGTGAAACATTGAGCCCACACCCCTTATTTTTAAACATTTCTTTGAAAGCTAGAGCCTAAGCAAGTAATGAATATGTAATATCCAGCCATCATTATACTAAAGATGATGACTGTCCCCTTTTGTGATACAAAACATCTGTTAAGAGTTACTTCTCTTCCACTTTCAACCATTGCATGTGACAATGTAACTGTGAGATGTATATATACATATATATCGTGATGTTCTATGTACGTAGTGAAAATTGTGTGACTATTGTATGCGGAGAAAAAAAAGCATCTAAACCAATACAGATATTTCCTGACAAAATATTTCATAAAATCATTAAAATAAAAAACAAACCAAAGTAAAATACTTCAGATGCATGTTGTCTTCAGGATATTAGCGAAAATTCTGATCTCCTAAGAAATTAAAACTGTTGGGTGCGCCATGTAAATATGGAAATAAAGAAAGAGATAATAGTCAACTTTTTTTTCATTGAGAACACAACCATTTTTGGAATGCCCTGAAACTACTGCAGAAACATTTGAATGTCGTATTTAATGGACACTTTTCCACCATGGTCTTTCTTGGTGTACGTGACAGTTTTGTTTAAGACAGTGCCCGTGATTATATTTTATGTAAAGGGAGAATGAAGAGTGAAGACGAAAAATAGATAATGGGTGTGAATTCAGTACTTGGTACGAGTCCTCATTTGTCCTATGTGTGTGTTTAAATGAACAGAAGAGTCAGATAATATTGCTATTTAAAACCTGACCATCAACAGTTATGTACACATACAAATCACTGAAACCATTATACGACGCAGAAAGTTTGTAAAGAGTTTTACCGCAAGAACTGTTTAACATACTTAGACCAGTCAATTCTTCTTTGGATTCTTTGCATCAAGGGTCTATCAGATTGATACTACCGAAGTCTTTGTATCTTTGCCGACAACAAGCCAAATCAGATATACAGCCTGGCTTTGTCAAGGGAGTGGGAGTTTGCGCCTTTCACTGACCATAGTGGACAGGTCTGTTGTGTTGCTGCTGCTATTGGTCATAAATACAAAAGACGGATGAAATTATTACTTAAAACCTTACCATGAACTGTTATGTGCAAATACAAATCACTGAAGCCATTATACGATGCAGAAAGTTTATAAAGAGTTACACAGCGACCGTTTGACATACCACGACCAGTCCACCCCTCAGTGGATTCTTTGTATCAAGGGCATATCAAATCGTTATTATCAAATGCTTTGTATCTTTACTGATGACTGGACAAATCAGATATGCAAAGTCTAATGCAATTTGTTACATATTTCACATGTTGATCTATATCCAGTCAAAAAAACAAGTTTAAATCAGACCCATTCATCCAATGTAAACATAGGCCTTGTGGCCTGTGTTTGGCAAGGGTGTAGACTTTAACACCTTACGCTGGCCACAGTGGACAGGTCTATCGTGCTGCTCTTGCTGCTGTTGATCATAAAGTTGTGTCATTAGAGGTGTTGCAAATTACTGTGTTTAACCATGGTCTGGATGAATATCTAAACAATTGGTCATCAGTCACACAGAATTCATTATTATTTTATGTTCTTCGAGACCTGCTGCAAGAAATACTGTCGATGAGCTTTAGGAATTCCTTTCTGAACCTCTGGCCTGTGAGGCAGTACAAATAAAAATTCATGGAATAAGTTAATCGGTCGAAACATAAAGTAGAAAACTCTTATAAAATCCAGAGCTATTTCATGCTCAATTGATTTAGGGCTGTCATAAAATGATTTCCTTATCAGAATGAAGACATCATAAGGTATAGTGAAAACAATAAAAGAGATAGACACGACAAGGGCTGTGAGAGTGATGGAGTTCACTTCTCTCGTTCTTTCACTCTGCTGTCTGTCTGTGGCTGCAAACTGGTCACTAGCTTCCTTCGTTGACGTTCTTAACTTCACCACAAGCACGATGTTGCTGATCATCAGACAGATAGCAGGCAGTGCACTAGACAGAAGAAGGTTAATTGTGGACCACATTTCATAAACAAATTCAGCGTAGCTATCTTTTACTCTACAAATTCCATCTGAAAGTTCAGTTCCATAAAGTAAATAGGAGCAAGCCAAGCTGAGAAAGATAACAACACCCACAATAACACCCCATGACATCTTTGCTGTACATATCACGTTGACACGATGTGGCCACACCACGGACATGGCCCTGTGTGTCACCATCACTACCACCAGCCATGCAGAGCAGATAGCGGTCATGTTTACGGTAAATTCACCAATTTTACACGTAACATTATGAACGCTCATCAAGTCGAACTTAGTCACTGGTATAATCCAGCCCCGAAGTGATACCAGGACAATGAAACACAGATCAGACATAGCTAGACAGACGAAATAACGGTCCAAGGAGGAACGGTTGTTTTGACATCGATGAACAAGGATGATAGTTATCACGTTGCCAAACAATCCCAATGTAATTATTGTTGGCGTAAACAGTATTTCGGTCCATATCATAATTTGGACTAATGGCATAGAGTCAAAATCAATAAAGTTTGCTGTTGTGTTAGACTCACCTGTCATGATACTGGACATAGTCAAGATCTCGTGTGTTACGTTTCTTGTGCCCATGGTCCTAAACATGGAAAACAATTGTCTCTTTTTTAATGCCCTTCCACCCCACTCCCTATCTTTAAAAGGAAAAGTGCTTCTATCAAGTGGAGAAAAATGTATATCTGTATGTGTGTATGTGTGTTCGTTCGTTCCTTGATTTAACGTCTTTTCACTATAAGTGATATTAGACGGATAAAAATGGCATGGAGGATGATTTGGGGGGGGGGGGGAGGGGGGAAGAAGGGAACAGAGTAAGAGACGGAAAAAAAATTAAAAGGAACCGGCAAGGTCTTTAGAAAAATGATATGGATGATCAGAGAAGTGAAACTAGAACAACGCTAACATCAAATGTAAAAGAAAAATCGTCATAAAAAGCAAAACAAAACAAAATAAGATAATGATAATTAAAATAATAACCTTAAAGTAACGCATTAACAGGACTGTGAACCAATGATTCTGAAATTTTAACTAACAGAACTTGATCTGATATCACTTCTTTAAAATGCTTTTCAAGATAGTTTCCTTGTGTAAACATCTTTGGTAAAAAATAACGAAGCTTTCTGCAGTAAAACAAACAGTGATACAATGTGAATTGTTCACCGCAAATACATAAAACGTTTTTACAATATTTTGTTTTCAAAGCGTTCAGTTGAATACGAAAATATGTGGTAACAATTAATCTCAAATGATATATCGAAGAATACTGCATTTTTTTTACAGATATTTTGAACTGAAAGTTTGATTCCTTTTTGAGACACACATTTTTCATTTAAATGTTCATGAAATCGAATCCATGATGCTAATTCTAGCGAGTTGTAAGCTTCTTTTACCGAGGTGTTAACATGTAATTCTATAGAATTTTCAAAACGGAGTGCACCGGATTTAGCTGCTCTGTCAACTACGTTGTTGCCGTGAAGACCAACGTGAGAAGGCACCCAGCATAAACTGATTTCCGAGCCATTTATCTTTAAACAGTGTATTAGATGATTTGCCTCAATTATTAAATCAGGTCTTGTGTCTGTATCAAAAGACTGTAAGGCATATAATACAGATTTTGAATCAACAAACAGAACTACTTTGAAAGGCACAGGCCGAAGGCTTATTAAATAATGCAACGCTTGAACAACAGCGACCAATTCTGCTGTATATATAGATACATTTGCCCCAATGAAAAAAGACTTTTTAATGTTAAATTTTGGAACATAAAACGCTGCTCCAGCGCTCTGATTTGCTAAGACTGACCCATCAGTAAAAATGTGGAGGTGGGTACGGTACTTTTCATCGATGTGTTCACAAGCTGTGGATAGCGTAATGTTGACATTATCATCTTTTTTAACGTCTGCATAATCGAGATCAAACGTGGCCTTTATCATTTCCCATGTAGGGATAGGCGTTAACATTGGTTTTTCGGCTATTTCATCCATAGTTATGCTGGATTGTTTGATCAGGTCAGATATGTAAGTTGCGGTTGTAATTTGTGATGAAATGTTTTTTGCTCGTTTTGGAAAGTCAATATCAGACCTGATTTTAATTTCTTTGTTCACAAAATTATTCGCTTGTGAAGTAGTTCTAATTGCAAACTTTGTTGTAGCTAGCTCACGATGGTTGTTTAGAGGTAGAATTCCAGCAACTTTGTACGTTTCCAGAGTAGAAGCTTTGAGTTGGTACACCTAGTGCAATTTTAAGACTTTTGCAGTCCAAGTTCTGAATCTTTTTTAGTAAATATTTAGGTGCATTGAAAAAAACTTCTTGCGCGTAGGATAATTTAGACCTGACCAGCGCTGTTGACAGATGAATCAGTATATTTGTATCCATTCCCCAGGGTAATTTGCTTATTATCTTTAGAAAATTCAAGGTTTTTCGTGCTTTTGTTAAAATATAATCAAAATGAACATTCCAGCTTAATTTCGAAGTGATGTAAACTCCCAGAAATTTTACGACCTGTTTGTAATTTAACACTTCACCAAGCAATTTGAAAGTAGGCAAGTTATTTGAGTTACCACCAGGATCAAACAGCATCATGTTAGTCTTTTCTGCTGACAACGACAGACCATTTTCTAACATATAGTTTCCAAGATTATCAAGATCAATTTGATACAATTTCCTGATGTAATTCCGTGTTCTCTGTGGAGTTGTCTTTTTTAAAGTGATATTCATCCAAGTGCATATATCATCAGCACACTGTACTAAAACAACACGATTTGAAAAAGCTTTAGGAAGATCCTGTATAAGGATATTAAATAAAATAGGTGCTATCACTGAACCTTGTGGAATCCCCATGTCGAGGTGCCGTGAAGTAGAATAACTAGCTCCCACTCTAGCCTGTATTGTTCTATTAGCTAAAAAAGATTTAATGTAATTGTACATATTGCCAGATAAACCAACAGATTTTAGCTTGAACAATAAACGTTTATGCCAAACTTGATCGTAAGCTTTTTTTACATCAAAGAAAGTAGCTAAAACACTTTTTCTGCGGGCAAACTGTTGTTTGATCTGAGTCGTAAGTTTAACCAGGTGTTCAACTGCGGATCTCCCTTTTCTAAAACCCGCCTGGTTTACCGGAATAACATTATTTTTATCACAGTAGTGTAAAAGTCTGTTTAAGATCAATCTTTCCATTAGTTTGCTCGTGTGGGACGTCAAAGCAATGGGTCTGTAACTGTTTTTATCAGTTTTCGATTTTCCTGCTTTTAATATCGGTATAACTATAGACTTTTGCCAGATTTGTGGTACAGTTCCGCTAACCCAGCATTTCTGCAAAATTTTGTGTAGGAAAATAAGATAGTTTTCAGGGAGATGTTTAATCATTTCAGTCGAAACTGCATCAATACCTACCGAACTCGTTTTGTTGTGTAGAAACAGTATTGTGTTTTTTAGCTCTTCTAAGGTGATTGGAGAATTAAACCAGAGATCATTCTGAGATATTGGATCAGTGTAGATTGAGTTGTTATCTTCCATTTCTCTGTGATGTTTGCAGTCTGGAGATAAACCTTCAACTTTACTGTTTTTAGCAAATAAGTCCACAAAGGTTTCTGCTTTGTCCATGTCTGAAGGAAATGTGTTACATGTTTCTATCATTATCGGACACCTAGGTAAGTTGGTTCCATTCTTCATTTGATTCATTTTCGTCCAGACTTTATGGAAATCTTTGAAATCTGAAATTTCTTTTTTGCAGAATGATGCCCAATAATCTTTCTTTGCTTCAGCAATGATTTTGTTACATTGGATGTTAGCTTTTTTCATTTCCACATGATCTTCAGGTTTCCAGCTTTTGATGTAGATTTTGAATTTCTCCCTTTTATATTGAACTGCTTTCTCACATGCCTCTGTCCACCAAACATTACCCATGTGTGTGTGTGTATGTGTGTGTGTGTGTGTGTGTGTGTGAGAGAGAGAGAGAGAGAGAGAGAGAGAGAGAGAGAGAGAGAGAGGAGAGAACGTTTTCCTCGGCTCCAATCACCCACTTTAATGATTACTGGTAAACAATAGCCATGCACTTCCTGTCGTCAAACCATATTTTGTGTCTGCAGTGAAGCGCTCAAAAACTACAGCTATTTGAGTCAGAAATGTCTATCAAGAAGTGTGTCATCCATCAGAAAGCCCTACGTTATGCCTCCCGTAGTGATACACAGTAACTGAGCACCTCACTGACTCGTGATAAATCCTCGAGGGACTTGGAGCAGGTCTGGCCCCCAGATGTGTGGCATGGAGGCCCACTGGCGTTTGGACATGCCTTGGTGCCCATATTCCCTGCTATGGGTAAATAGCACCACTGCCTTGTGGGTGTCTCGGGTGAAACCAAGCCTAAGGGAATAAACCCGAACGATAAATCACCACTGCCTTGTGGTTATCTTGGGAGACACAAAGGCTAACGGAGTAAACCCTGACAGAAAATCAGTCCCACTACCTTGTGGGTAGTTGTAAGAGCAACAAAGGATATCGGAGAGTCAGTACAAAAACCTATGGAAGACAACGGGAAACCACCATCATATTTCCCCACGTATCACAGCCAGCCAAAATAAAAGAAAAGTAAACGATGTAAATAGTGGCTCCAATTGGACCACAGAGTGCAGGCAACTTCTGCTTCTTCTTCTTTAGTTCACTGTCTACATAGTCAAGCCACATCTGGCGATGATTGTGAACATTTTTTTTCCATTTCCTATCGGTGTCCATGAAGCTTGATTGTCAGAGGAGTTGTCTCCTGTCACTCCACTTGTTAGAGCGACATTGCTTTATTATATAGTTCAACTGTTTGGTGTCGTTGAAAGCAGGTGCAGTTGGCGAAAGCTTCAGCAGGCTCAGTCTATGAGAGTGTCAACGAGCTAGGCTGTGGTCTTTGAATGGTCTCCTTTCAAGAAGAAAGGAATGACTTTTATATTAAACTAACTTCGGAAGGTCCAGTGTCAACTCAGGTAGAAAAGAAGGATTTCATTTTTGACACTGCATTCAAATGAAACAGTAGAAAACGTTTTCTTAGTAGAAACTGAAAAAAAAACTTATTAAATACATTCAAACGTGCTGCTGACAGTGTAAAGTCAATGAGCTTACCAACCACCAACATACCACCAACCAGCAACCATCCAACCAACCAACCAACCAACCACCACAACCAACCACAAACACATGCAATAGTGAGTCATTTGCCTCCATTCATTTTGTTCTTGTAATCGTTTTGGACATGGAATGGAATTATGTGATATCCCCTTAGCTAATAATGGTTTGGAGACTGTTGCACTCTTTTGTTGTCGCCATTTAAATCAGAAGGTATCTCTAAAATCCATCGATGAGCAGTGAAATGTGTGAAAGGTCACGTTTCTAAGCAGACTTAGCGATTTGGACGACAATGTTGAGAACTCAATGCAGCCCACGATGAAAATGGAAAGTCTGTGAGACAGTGGACGTGACGAAGAAAAGCTTGATATCATAGGACAAGTGCAAATCAATAGGCAGGGACCAGGATCAATAAAATTGTAATGGTTGTCAAAAGCAAAGGAAAAGTCAAAGACAGATGGGGCTAATACAAGAAATCAAGAAAGAAGAGGAAGTCAAAAGAATCCAGAAAGCATCCAGCAAGGCCAATAAGGGTAATGGATAACACAACAAAAAATACACCCTGTAGAAGTCTCAGCTGGAATGTCAAGTGGCATAGGGCCTCTTTCAGGATCAGTTACATCGTCAGATCTGTATCTATGGCCTCCTGCCCTAGAATGCAAATCTGGTGAAATGGGGGAGATCAGATGACCCTGAATTTTCACTCTGCCATAGAAACAAATGGTGGACTTGTCCTGACTCTTGCAAAGTAGAGCTAACCCAAGGGAGGTACATATGCAGTCACAACCAAAACTTAAGAGATTGCATAAATGATCAGTAGTGTCAGGGAGAAATCACACCCAAAAACTTCTAGCAAAGTTCCATACAGCAGAAAGCAGCAAACTGTGGCCTGGAAAACTGTGACATCTGGGTATGGAGGCAGGGTTCACTGGATAGGAGAGGATGAATGGGAGTGCACAGCACATCTTTCAGAATAAAAACAAAACAACAACAACAAAACCAAACAAAACAAATCAAAACAAACAAAACAAAAAACAAAAAAACCACGAACAACAAACCCATAAATGATTGGCAAGGGAGTTAAAACCGGATCTAGTTTTCTTCTCTCATTCATAAGACCAACGATTCTGATCAAACTCACTGTGTCTTATGAAAAAGGAACAGAGGAAGCCCATTTCTACAAGAGTGAAAAGTATGTCAGTCTACTTAAGGAAATTCAAGCCAAAGTCCTCGCTATAGAGCTTGAAGCAGGTGGGCGGGCAGGCATGTCTGCCTATGACCTCATAAAACAACTGAATTTCCAGGAAGGAGATGACCAGAGCACAAAAGATAACGACAGAAGCAGCTGTAAACAGTGTTTCAGCTGGATCTGGCTGACATAGGACAAAAGTGAACTTCATAAGGTTTACTTTACTCTACGTGCAGCAGGCGTCCAATAGGCTAAGTGGTAAAGGCATTCCTCACAAAGATAAGGCACCTGAACACCTTGGAGGCACAGGTTCGAACCCAGAAAGGAGAAAAAAAATATTGGCCACAGTAGAAAGGCCATCAGATTCATGACATGGACACAGCCTGTCCCCCTTAGAGAATACGAACTTCGAACCAAAACACTTGCTTGTTGGAACTTCTTCTTGCGGACTTTCTGTTATCCAGTTCTCTCCAGAGTTTCTTCTGCTATTGTTTGGCGATCTCTTATTGCAAGAATAAGTTCTTATAGCGTTTATATTGAGGTCCATGATTTCCTTTTGAGCGTTCTATGATGTCCACTGACGACCTTAATTGGGTGACTCAGAAGCTCATCTGACAAAAATTAACAACAGAAAGTCTACTAAACTAAAATTTTATGACGCAAATGTTTCTGTTCCTTGAAAATGTGAGTTTTCCCAGGAAAAATATCGGGTTCAAAAACGTTGGACTTTGGAAAAGTTGTATATGCCTGCGAGGTCATGGTACTAGAATGGAATATTTTCACCAGTCTTCTATTTTATATCGTTTTAAGTTGTTGTTGTCGTTGTTGTTTTTGTTGTTGCTGTTGTTGTTGTTGTTGTTTCCAGTCTCCACATTGTATTGGCACAGAGTCTGGCAATTTTTCTTAAAGTTATGACGATACATGACATTGGTGGATAATAATCATAAAGCTACGCTTCCTGTCATACATATCCTAGTGTCAACCAGGCCCAAGACATACAGACACCTGAAGTGTTGATCAGAAAATTTGACTATACCCTCAGTGACGCATCTGTAAAGTAGATGAAACTCGACAGTGTGGTACCAGTTTTTCCACGGAACCCATAGCACTCTCAACTCTGATCGTTTTCAACACTTACCCAGGAGTCACAGTCCCACAACTATCGGCGATTCCTTTTTTTTTTTTTTATCTTAGAGTTCACATAAGCGCAGATAGTGTCTTCTTTATTAAATGATTAAATCAAAGACATTTTCTACTTACTGCTTGTCTTCAGTGTCAAACATAGACTGGTTGTGTGGCGATCCTTAATATGTAGCGGTTAGTATACAATAAACAATGAGAGTCTATTGACACTGTAGCATACAGACATTTTTCAGCCTACCTTTACTGGCTCCCACGTCTGTCTTTATATACAGACTGATCCATGAATATAGGTGATAATTTATTGCTTTGTTTTCACTGTGTGTGTATCAGATTCGTGAGCAGGTATCATAAATCACAGATGTGTATTTTCTGTGTGAAACAATTAATGGTGCCAGTACTTTAACCGTCTTAGTGATTTATTAGATGGTTTTTCGTTTGTTTTGTATGTTTTCAGATTCTGAATGAATCAGTGACTAGATGAACATAGTAAACAATACAAGTCTGCTGCGCAGTGATTGAGCTAACACACACACACACACACACACACACACACACACACACACACACACACAACACACACACACACAACAAACCACACACTCACACACAAACACACACAAACAAACAAAACACACAACACAACACACAGCACCACACACACACACACACACATCACACAACCACACACAACACACACAACAACACACATCACACACAACATCACACACACAACACACACATACACACACATCACACACACACAAACACACACACACACACACACCACCATCACCAATCATAGCATCAGCTTAAATAATATATATGTAGCATAGATGACCGTAATGACAGAACGAACAACACATGCACACACACATACACACACACACACACACACCACACACACACACAACACACACACACACACACACACACACACACACACACATACGCACCGCACCCCACCCCACTTTCTCCCCCCCACCCCCCACCCCCACCCCCACACACCAAGCGTACATTACTGTTATTCTTTCTCCTTGCCCCAATAGAAGGAAAACAGAAAAAGATTAAAAAAAAAAAATTGTGTGCGTAGTTCAGTGATTGTTATTCTCCTACTTCAATTCTGTCTTCACAGTGCACCACAAAGTATAAAAGACAAGAGCAATATGGATCAATAAATGACTGGTAACTAGAAGCAGAGTAATGGCAGTTACGTATGTCCCAAGAGGTAAGGCTGTCTCCCTTGCAATGGTAAGAATTGTTCTCAGAGAACACAAACAGAAATCTTCATTATGACTGAGAGTAGTAACTCTGGTGATTAGTTTCAGTTTCAGTTTCAGTTTCTCAAGATGACGTCTCCGCGCTCGGAACGAATTCCATATGCACTAACGTCACATGTTTTACATAGTCTACATTTTGTACTGGTATTTTATTAGCCTACCACTGGAATAATCTTGGTTACATGTAAATGACATGTGTATGTGTGTATCTTACCTTCAAAAAAGAAACATATATATGAAGTAAATAAATAAATCATTAAAGCCCTCGATTACAACACATCTAGCTATTCTGTATAAACTCGTCTCACATGACAGAACCCCCCCCCCCCCCCCACTAGTCAATGCCCAAATGCTCAGCCATCTATCAAATAGGTGAAGCCAAGTTTTCTTTATTATAAATATGTAAGTAAGTGGGTCAGTAGTAGTAAATAAGTAAGATAAGTAAGTAGGTAAGCAAACAAGTAAGTATGCAGGCAAGTAAGCAAGCAAGTAAGTAAATGACTGAATGAGTAAGTGAATAAGAAGTAAATAGGTGAATAAATGAATACAAAATAAAGGAGTATGTAGATAAATAACATGTAAGACATGAAAATAACAAATAACAGTAAATACATGCATATACCCACATGCCCCCACACAGACATACACATATATTCATACATACATACCCATATCGACACAGCATGATGGCCGACAACAACAGCTGCAACAACAGCAACAACAACATCAACAACACCAGCAAAGAGGAGACACCCATATACTGTATATACATCATGACAAACTTACAGACATATCTGGATAATGATCAACAAACAGCCCACAAACACATACACAGACGGTTTGGTAAACTTGCTTGTTCTTCAGTTGTCTGTTTCTTTTCTTCACTTTTCCTTGATCTCTGTTCCAGGAAAAGCCCAAATACTTTCCATTCCACGCTATAAGAGTCTCTTCGTGTTACTTTTGAGATGATACCAATGTTGGCCTGATTAGTGATAGCTCTTGTTTTTCCTTTCATAGTGGATTTCCAGTCACTTCCTCTATCTATTCCTTTTTGGGTAAGACGTTCGATGGTATGATGACTCACATTTTGTTCACGAAGATATGATTTGAAGAGTCTAAGGACCTCAGACTTTCCCAGATGGAGAATTTTTTGTAGTTGCATTGCCTACAAGTTTATCGTGTCCAGCGTGTCCAGGGGCAGTAGATCCACGTGGGACTTTTTAGGTTGATACTGTTCATTGCTTTGTGCCATTCTGGCATCCCTACTCCATTTTGCATTTTTTGAAGTAGATTCATTGAGTCAGTCAGGGTGAAGGCTTGGTTTTCTTTCATGTCATCATCCAGTGAGGTTAGCCATTGTAGTGCATGTGTGACTGCCTCAATTTGCATCGTCAGACTGGAGGTTGTGATATCATATGTAGCAATTTCTTCATGTTTGGTGTTTCCATTCTGTTTGACAGCGAAGCCCCATCCAGATTTGTTATTCGTGAATGAGCCATCCGTGTATATGATTATATCTTTGGGATTGCAGCTTAGCTGCTCCACGAGTAGCTGAATTTATGCATTTGTTTTCCTTTTGTGGCCATTTGTGACAGTGTCTCACTAGATTTTTGGGTATGACTGTTTTGTACAGATCTGGTAAGAAGAAATAGACAAAGACACAAAGTGTGTACATAAAAGCAGCGGACACCATGTGGGCCAGGATCCTGCTGTGGCCATCTCAAAAGATATCCTATATGTGGTGGACATGGCCAAGCCAGTGCAGTCATTGTTGTGTGAGTTTCAGTTTCAGTTTCTCAAGATGACATCTCCGTGCTCGGAACGAATTCCATATGCACTAACGTCACAAGTGCCATGTGTACGGGGTCGTGGCACAAGCCTTAAGCCTGCACATAAACCATGAGCTGGCTAGGTCCTGAGGCCCCACCTAGACTATGTTTTACCTAGTCTATATTTTTATACTGGTATTTTATCAGCCTACCACTGGAATAATCTTGGTTACATGTAAACGACATGTGTATGTGTGCATCGTACCTTCAAAAAAGGAACATGTATATAAAGTAAATAAATAAATAATGGGGATTTATTGTGAGTGTGATCCATCCTACTACACTGTAATCAGCATGCTGTCCTGGAAAAACATAATGAAATTCAACTGCTTTAGTGAGCATCTGATCTTCTGCGGAGGTGCGAAGACTCCTCTTGTGCCAACAAGATAAAAAGCTTTTGTCAAGTCGATGAATATCGAGTTTTGGACCAACGTCGTGTAACCGTAAATGTCATGTCGGTTTGTATGGGTTGCTGCAAGCGCTCCTGAACTTTAGAGAAAACGGTGGAAAGGCGAGAATTCAAGTCGTCTGGCGAACTTCCTCCTATCATTGGGATTCTGTGACATAATGGATCTGTGGCATTACTGATGGTACCATGACATCACAAATCTGTGGCTTAATGGGCGTATGGCATAACGGGCGAGTTGCATGGCGTGCTTGTGGCATAACGGGCGAGTTGCATGACGTGCTTGTGGCATAACGGGCGAGTTGCATAACATGCTTGTGGCATAACGGGCGTGTGGCATAACGGGCGTGTGGCATAATGGGTGTGTGGCATAATGGGTGTGTGGCATTAGGTGCTTGTGACATAACGTACTTGTGACATAACGTACTTGTGACATAACGTACGTGTGACATAACGGGCGTGTGGCATAACGGGCGTGTGGCATAACGGGCATGTGGCATAACGGGCGTTGTGGCATAACGGGCGTGTGGCATAACAGGCGTGTTGCATAACGGGCGTGTGGCATAACGGGCGTGTGACATAACGGGCGTGTGGCATAACAGGCGTATGGCATTATGTGCTTGTGACATAACGTACTTGTGACATAACGTACGTGTGACATAACGTACTTGTGACATAATGTACTTGTGACATAACGTACTTGTGACATAACGTACGTGTGACATAACGTACTTGTGACATAACGTACTTGTGACATAACGTACTTGTGACATAACGTACTTGTGACATAACGTACGTGTGACATAACGGGCGTGTGGCATAACGGGCGTGTGGCATAACGGGCGTGTGGCAATAACGTACGTGGGACATAACGAGCGTGTGGCAATAACGTACGTTGTGGCAATAACGTACGTGTGGCAATAACGTACGTGTGGCATTATGTGCTTGTGACATAACGTACTTGTGACATAACGTACGTGTGACATAACGGGCGTGTGGCATAACGTACGTGTGGCATTATGTGGTTGTGACATAACGTACTTGTGACATAACGTACGTGTGACATAATGGGCGTGTGGCATAACGGGCGTGTGGCATAACGTACGTGTGGCATTATGTGGTTGTGACATAACGT
>CM060308.1:91030622-91038122 GCA_030674185.1 Monoplex corrugatus
CGTGGATGCGTCATTCAGGGTGTTTCTCAAATCTTCTGACCAACACCGCAGGTGTCTGTATCTCTCGAGCCTGGTTGACACCAGGATATATTATGATAGTAAGCGTAAAGTACAACCCTGTCAAACAGTCTCAATCATAGATGGACCTCCATAGCATCATGATTATCATCCTCATCGACATCATCATCATCACATTGTAAAAAAAACTGTTTCAGCTTCGGTGCCATTAAAGTGGCGTAGTAAATGGGGAAAAAAAGCAAACAAACAAAAAAGATGAGCACAAAGGTAACCACCCTGAAAAAAAGGCAGTAAGTGTAGAATACAGCCCTTTCATCCATTCTCAGTCCCAGATGGAACTCAGTGAGTATCATGATCATCGTCCCCATCGTCATTATCATCATCGCATTGTAAAAATTGTTCTAACTTGTGTGGCCATTAAGATGACAATGAAAATGAGATAGAAAATGGGACAGAAAAAAGAAGAGGTGAACACAAATAAAACAACCTAGCCTAAGTGCGATGATCTTAAAAAAAACAACAACAACAACAAAAAACACCTCCACCACTACAACCACCAACACCACCAACACCACCAACAAAAATACCCACAAACAGGCAAGCAAGCAAGCAAGCAAGCAAACAAGCAAAATAACTTTGTCGCTGGAACAGGGAAAAACACGAAAAAGAATAAGAACGCTTATTTAATACAACAAGACAAGACAGGCTCAAATTTTCGGCCAACTGACCTTTGTCAAGCGTAAGATCACAAACAAACAAACACCAGGTACAAAAAATAGGAGAAAAAGACTGAAACTTCCTTGTTGCTCCTTCCAGTGTGAGAAACGGAATAAACTGACCAAAATGACATCATAATGTCTTTGAGCGGAAATGAGATAAATTCCGCAATTCTGAAAAGTGGTCATGCCATATTAATAGTGGTCTATCCTGAAGAGGGTCCAGGGCTAAAATTAAAACTATCATGCACTAGCGAAGAGTAGTGTTTGGAATGTAAAGGATCCCTCTATTAAATAATGCATAAGAGAAAATATAAGCATATGATCGACTGAATGGGAAAATATTTCATCAAGAGGTATGGCTGATGTAAATGGATCGTGCCTAGTGCAAGAATTCGGCTTGACCTTGGAATAGGAGGAAAAACATTCTAAACCAACAGCCAAGGGGCTGAAGGGAAAACCGGAGTCTCCGGAGAAAAAAAAAACCCTTGGTCAGACGCTGCTGGGTCTGTCTTGTGAAAGAAGAATTAAAACAGATTGAATTTAAAATAAAAATAAAAAGGCATATGTGCAGCCGCAAAGCCAAGACCTTACTGGGATGGGGAAATGGTAATAATGTGGTCTATTTCAGTAAATCATCATCGAGGTAAAACATACATGGACTCCAGGGCACATTAAAAGAAGACGATTGTAAGCATAAAATCATCCAAGCAGTATAAACATAAATTATACATGAGGGACAAGAATGTTATACCTATACATTCGAGCGAATACACACGCACACTCATACATCATCATCATCATTCTCCTGCCCGTGATGGGCGTAGAGGAGAGATGAGAGACACTCTTGAAGCCAGCCGTCGCCAACCGGTCCTGTCCTCCGCCTGTCGCACCAGCGTGGGGCCATCCAACCTGGTCCATTCTTTGATGTTGTCCATCCAGCATTTGGCTTGTCGTCCCTTCGTCTGCCGCCTCCCAGTGTACCCTGGAGGACCGTTTTGGGCAGTGAGTTGTGGCGTGTGACATGCCCGAACCACGACAGCTTCCTGTTCTTGACTGTTGCCAGGAGGGGTTCTTGTGGGCCTGCGAGTGTTGTTATTTGGCTCCACACAAAGTCGTTTGTCTTCCGATCTTGCCAAGAGATCCCGAGCAAGCGCCTGAAGCATTTAGTTTCAAACGTCTGGATTCTCTTGGTGGTCTCTGCTGTCATGGTCCAGCTCTCGCATCCATACAGCAGGATGGGGAGCACCAGGGACTTGTACAGCTTCATCTTCGATGGAAAGCCGATCTCTCTGCTCTTCCAGATCTTGTTTAGCTTTACCATTGCTGCTGTTGCGATCGCTAGTCTGGTCTTGATTTCTGTTGTAGAGCGACCGTCTTTGGTGAGAGTGGCGCCAAGGTATTTGAAAGCGTCCACTTCTTCAAGCTGTTGCCCGTTCATGTAGATTTCAGCATGGGTGTTGGTTGTGCTGTTGACCAGGACTTTGCTTTTTTCTGTACACACCAAGGTAAAAGTTCTTGCACACAGAGCCATGTCCAGATAAAAATACATGAAGTGACATGATACTGAATTCTGTTAAGGAAATCTTTATGGTTTGTCATTGAGGCCCTGTGGCTTGTGTGTTCCAAGTTTATCTATACATGTAAGATGTGATTCTCAGTCTTTCTTGTCTATGGCTATGTTATATCTATACAGTAATAGCACCATAGACAGAGACAGGAAAGACAGAGAATCCCATCTCCTAATTTTTGTACCTGGTGTTTGTTTGTTTGTGATCTTACGCTTGACAGAGGCCAGTTGGCCGAAAATTTGTGCCTGTCTTGTCTTGTATTAACTACGCGTTCTTATTCTTTTTCTCCTGTTTGCTTGAACGCGAGCAATCACACTTGTTTTGGATGTCGCTAGTACAGTTCTCGTTCTTCCATAAGTTGTGACTGTTAGCGACACTGACAACACTTTAGAGAAGTGACAATGGATAGGACAGACAGATTATGCTGTGTTCTCATTGTTTATTTTACGAAATACTTGCCATCTTTTTCACTGTGTTGTGATTAATTATTCTTGACTGTGGACGGCAATGTTGTGATTACCGTGACCAGGTCTCCTCCCCTTCTTCTTGAGTTTCAGTTTCAGTTTCACAAGATGACGTCTCTGCGCTTGGAACGAATTCCATATGCACTAATGTCACAGGTCAATGTGCATGGTGATCACGGCTTGTTATTAAGTCTGGACATAAACCCATGAGCTGGTCATATTCTGAACGAGGTCAACATACACAGACCTGTTAGTGCTTGAATCACACCCTACCTGCCCTTGAAATAATGACAGCAGAAGGGTATCCAGGAGTTATGACCAAAATGCAGTGTGGTAGCGCTTAGAGTGTAAGGAATTTGGCCGAAACACTCGCTCGAACGAAGGTTCTCCGCTAAAGACCTCCTGTTGCCCAGCTCTCTCTAGTTTCTTGCTACTTTTCAATCTCGATTTTGTGACTTGAATGATGATATAATGATATAATATGATATGACGTTTTTTTTACTACTTGGTTATCACTTCATGATCTTTGTTTCCAGACCTTGAGAAACCATTATCATCCTGACAGTTTTTTTTTAACAGGAGTCACACATATTTATGTTTAATAAATTGTACAGTAGAAGGTCTTGTTACTGTTTCTGTTACCAAATAACGATTTGGGTGATCATATCTTATTATTTTTTTTATTTTTTTTTGGGGGGGGGGGGGGGGGGGTATTTGTCTTGCGTTAATTTGTCAAGACTCAAGATTTTTATTTGTCCTTTCCAATAAGAGATAAATTCGAATAAAGGGCCATAATTGCCAAAACCATGATGATGATAGTTCTGTAGTCAGCTAAGCTTTAAACAATAAAAATGAAAAAACGATAAGAGGTGATACTATTAAATGTGACCCGACCAGAGGTTTGTTAGATCTATAGAGCGTCATACTGATAATGCAGGAGTTGTGAATTCAACCCTCGAGTGGGTCACAGTTTTGTGTTGGTACCTGTTAGCTCAGGCGGATAGAATGTCATGCTGATAGCACGATGGTCATGGGTTCGACTCTCAGGTAGGTTGCTGTTTTCAATGCGGGCTGGGTGGTTCTTTCAATGAGCTGTGGACTCAAGATCTGATAGCGATGTATCCCAAACCAGAAGAACAAGAAAACCAATGTAAGCGCGTATCCAACAAGACAAAACAAAACAAGCGCAAATTTTTGGCCAACTAGCCTTTGTCAAGCGCGAACGCACGGTCACAGACAGATCACAGACACCAAACAATGGATAATAAAAACGGGACTAAAAACTTCTCTGCCGCCTCGTCCAGTGGGTAAGAAATGGATTTTTTACCCACTGGACGAGGCGGCAGGGAAGTTTTTATTTCTTACCCACTGGACGAGGCGGCAGAGAAGTTTTTAGTCCCGTTTTTATTATCCATTGTTTGGTGTCTGTGATCTGTCTGTGACCGTGCGTTCGCGCTTGACAAAGGCTAGTTGGCCGAAAATTTGCGCTTGTTTTGTTTTGTCTTGTTGGATACGCGCTTACATTGGTTTTCTTGTTCTTCTGGTTTGTGTTTGCTTGGGTGCGAGCAGTCAAACTTGTTTCGGATCTTGATGTATCCCAAGTTCAATCCCTGCCTGCAACATTCAAAACTGACCTGTTTACTATCCGATTTCATGTTTTCACCATTTTGGTGTATGGTGTCAGCTTAATGTTTCATAGGTCCCTGCCCCCTCCTCCACCTCTTGGCAATTTTAATACTTTTTCCAGTGTAGACCCAAAGAGAACATACTAGACGGACTTGCAGAGTGGCTGAAGACAAAGAGGGTGGAAGAGATGCTTGAGGCAACAAGAGATAGAGACAGATGGAAGTCCATGATCGCCAACGCCATGCGGCAAGGCACTTGATGATGATGATGATGATGATATGTTGCACAGGCTCAGAGGATCTGCCAGACAATTGCTGACAGACTTGGGTGGAGGAGATATGGAAATGTCTGAGTGCCAGACAATTGCTGTCAGCAATTCTGGCACACAGACATTTCCATATCTCCTCCACCCAAATCTGTCAGCAATAGTCTGGCATACAGACATTTCCATATCTCCTCCACCCAAATCTGTCAGCAATTGTCTGGCACACAGACATTTCCATATCTCCTCCATTGGGTGGAGGAGATATGGAAATGTCTGTGTGCCAGACAATTGCTGACAGATTTGGGTGGAGGAGATATGGAAATGTCTGTGTGCCACACAATTGCTGACAGACTTGGGTGGAGGAGATATGGAAATGTCTGTGTGCCAGACAATTGCTGACAGATTTGGGTGGAGGAGATATGGAAATGTCTGTGTGCCAGACAATTGCTGACAGATTTGGGTGGAGGAGATATGGAAATGTCTGTGTGCCAGACAATTGCTGACAGACTTGGGTGGAGGAGATATGGAAATGTCTGAGTGCCAGACAATTGCTGACAGATTTGGGTGGAGGAGATATGGAAATGTCTGTGTGCATGACAATTGCTGACAGATTTGGGTGGAGGAGATATGGAAATGTCTGTGTGCCAGACAATTGCTGACAGATTTGGGTGGAGGAGATATGGAAATGTCTGTGTGCAAGACAATTGCTGACAGATTTGGGTGGAGGAGATATGGAAATGTCTGAGTGCGGTGAAACCTGAACTAACCCCAAACCCATATCATCCTGTTTCCTGCATCAGCGAGACTCGTAGCACAAAGGCGGTGTGTGTGTGTGTGTGTGTGTGTGTGCATGTGTATGTGTGTGTGTATGTGTGTTTGTGTGTGTGTGCGTGCTTGTGTGTGTGTATGTGTGTTTTGTGTGTTTGAGGAGATATGGAAATGTCTGTGTGCCAGACAATTGCTGACAGACTTGGGTGGAGGAGATATGGAAATGTCTGTGTGCCAGACAATTGCTGACAGATTTGGGTGGAGGAGATATGGAAATGTCTGTGTGCCAGACAATTGCTGACAGATTTGGGTGGAGGAGATATGGAAATGTCTGTGTGCCAGACAATTGCTGACAGACTTGGGTGGAGGAGATATGGAAATGTCTGAGTGCAAGACAATTGCTGACAGATTTGGGTGGAGGAGATATGGAAATGTCTGTGTGCATGACAATTGCTGACAGATTTGGGTGGAGGAGATATGGAAATGTCTGTGTGCCAGACAATTGCTGACAGATTTGGGTGGAGGAGATATGGAAATGTCTGAGTGCCAGACAATTGCTGACAGACTTGGGTGGAGGAGATATGGAAATGTCTGAGTGCCAGACAATTGCTGACAGACTTGGGTGGAGGAGATATGGAAATGTCTGAGTGCCAGACAATTGATGACAGACTTGGGTGGAGGAGATATGGAAATGTTTGTGTGCCAGACAATTGCTGACAGACTTGGGTGGAGGAGATATGGAAATGTCTGAGTGCCAGACAATTTCTGACAGACTTGGGTGGAGGAGATATGGAAATGTCTGTGTGCCAGACAATTGCTGACAGACTTGGGTGGAGGAGATATGGAAATGTCTGTGTGCCAGACAATTGCTGACAGATTTGGGTGGAGGAGATATGGAAATGTCTGTGTGCCAGACAATTGCTGACAGATTTGGGTGGAGGAGATATGGAAATGTCTGTGTGCCAGACAATTGCTGACAGATTTGGGTGGAGGAGATATGGAAATGTCTGTGTGCCAGACAATTGCTGACAGATTTGGGTGGAGGAGATATGGAAATGTCTGTGTGCCACACAATTGCTGACAGACTTGGGTGGAGGAGATATGGAAATGTCTGTGTGCCAGACAATTGCTGACAGATTTGGGTGGAGGAGATATGGAAATGTCTGTGTGCCAGACAATTGCTGACAGATTTGGGTGGAGGAGATATGGAAATGTCTGTGTGCCAGACAATTGCTGACAGACTTGGGTGGAGGAGATATGGAAATGTCTGAGTGCCAGACAATTGCTGACAGATTTGGGTGGAGGAGATATGGAAATGTCTGTGTGCATGACAATTGCTGACAGATTTGGGTGGAGGAGATATGGAAATGTCTGTGTGCCAGACAATTGCTGACAGATTTGGGTGGAGGAGATATGGAAATGTCTGTGTGCAAGACAATTGCTGACAGATTTGGGTGGAGGAGATATGGAAATGTCTGAGTGCGGTGAAACCTGAACTAACCCCAAACCCATATCATCCTGTTTCCTGCATCAGCGAGACTCGTAGCACAAAGGGGTGGTAGTGTGTGGTGTGTGGTGTGTGTGGTTGTTTGTGTGGTGCATGTGTATTGTGTGTGTAGTGTGTGTTTGTGTGTGTGTGCGTGCTTGTGTGTGTGTATGTGTGTTTGTGCATGCGTGTGTGTGTGTGTGTGTGTTTGTGCATGTGTGTGTGTATGTCACTATGTGTATGTGTGTGTGTGTATGTGTTTTTTTGTGCATGTGTGTGTGTGTGTGTTGTGTGTGTGTGTGTGTGTTTGTGCATGTGTGTGTGTATGTGTATGTGCTGTGTGTGTGTGTGTGTGTGTGTGTGTGTGTGTGTGTGTGTGTGTGTTGTGCATGTGTGTTGTGTGTGTGTGTGTGTGTGTGTTTTTGTGCATGCGTGTGTGTGTGTGCATGCGTGTGTGTGTGGTGTGCATGCGTGTGTGTGTGTGTGTGTGTGTGTGTGTGTGTGTGTGTGTGTGTGTGTTGCGCGCGCGCTAGCGTGTGTGTGTATGTTTAGTCAAACTGCTGCATGGAAGATCACAAACAATCAA
>CM060308.1:91045622-91068122 GCA_030674185.1 Monoplex corrugatus
AAAGAGTATCAGTAAAAGAAGAAAGCATTTTCTGAGCGCATGATCAAGATTTTGGAAGTACATGCACTAAAGATATCTTAACAGCAATTTGCATGAGGTTGTTTGATTTGCATCTTCATCTAAGCAGTTGGAGACAAGTAAAGCTCTCTGTCACTTGAAAACAATAAGCAATATTACCTAATTTTCATTGTGCTTTTTGATTGAAAACAAACCCCCTGTGCAGTGCATTTGAAAGAAATGTGTTATCTGTGCCATTTAATACCCAACGGACAACGGACCATGATTAATGACCAGTTGGAATTTCCGTGTGCGTGTGGAAGGAGATTCACCACCAAACGCGGCATGAAGATCCACAGGACAAAAATGGGCTGTTTGAAGACACATACGAACCAGCAGCAGCGCACTGCGATAGCAGGTGAGACGTTGGATGACCAAGGCCAGGAATTAAACCATAGTGCCAAGGACATCCACGCTGACGGTTCTGATGCGGATTTTGCACAAGCTCTTAACGCCAAACGTGGAAAACTCAATTTGCCGCCTGCCGGTGCAAAAGAACAATGGGAGAAATTAGATGAGGAACTTGTCCTTAAGCTGAATGCGCTAATAGGGAACAGTACGCTGGAACACAAACTTGACACATACGGAGACATCATATACTCTATCTGCAGGGACACTTATGGAGTGAAGCAGCCAAAGACAAAAACGCCTCCCCAGAAATCCAGAAGACAGCAACAGATGGAGAGCATCCGGAGGGAGAAAAGGAAGCTTAAAAAGCGAATGAAAACTGCCTCAGAATTCGAGAAGCAAGGGCTCCTGGAACTCTGGAAAGATCTGAAGGCCAAACACAATGCTCTCAGCAAAGTGGAATCAGCAAGGCGAAGAAAGAGCAAAAAGAAGAAGACTCAAGATCGTTTCTTCAAAGATCCCTTTGACTTTTCAAGAAAGCTGTTTGAACAACCCAAATCAGGGACTCTCACAGTGGGCAAGGAAACCCTAGAGCAGCATCTCAGGGAAACATATTCCGATTCTCAGCGCGAGGCACCACTTGAAATCCAGAATCTGGTTTGGCCTGCAGCGCCAGAAGGAAAATTCAATAACAAACCACCAACACTGGATGAAGTGAAGAACGTAGTAAAGAAAGCCAGAGCCAAGTCAGCACCTGGACCAAACGGAATACCATACCTGCTCTACAAGAAATGCCCAAAAGTGCTCGAGTGGCTCCACAAGATGATTCGATCAGCATGGAGGAACCAGAAGATCAGCGACCAATGGATGAGAGCTGAAGGAGTGTACATTCCGAAGGAGCAGAACTCCAGCAGCATCAATCAGTTCAGGCCAATATCACTTCTGAACGTCGAGGGGAAAATCTTCTTCTCTGTTATGGCAGCAAGATTGACAAAATACCTGACTGAAAACAAGTATCTGGATATGTCAGTCCAAAAGGGAGGCATACCAGGAATGCCTGGATGCTTGGAACATGCCACGTTGATTTGGGATGCCATCCAAAAAGCAAGAACAGAGAAGAGAGACATTGACGTAGTTTGGCTTGATCTGGCGAATGCATATGGATCAGTTCCACACGATATGATCCAGCTGGCTCTTGAAATGTATCACATCCCAGAAAACATCCGAACAATGCTGAGGAAGTATTTCCAAGGGTTCTCAATGCGGTTCTCTACCAAAGAATACACCACGGACTGGATAGACCTAGAGGTGGGCATTGCAATGGGCTGTGCAATCTCTCCCATACTGTTCGTGTTGGCAATGGAAGTCATCTTGAAAGCTGCAATGAAGAGTTCAGGTCCAGTGAATCTGGGAGATGGATACCAGATGCCTCCTCTGAAAGCTTTCATGGATGACACAACAGTCTTGTCCACGGATGAGGAAGAGACACACCAAATCTTAAAGCAGCTGGATGAGCTGGTGGCCTCTTCAAGAATGAGGTTCAAACCTAAGAAATCCCGAAGTCTCTCACTGCGAAAAGGAAAAGTGGCAGATTCAGTCAAATTCATGGTAGCCAACCAAGCCATCCCCACTGTCACAGAAGAGCCAGTAAAAAGTCTCGGAAGATGGTATGATGACTCCCTGAAAGACACACAAAGGGGATGTGAAACCAAGCAAACAGCAGAAGAAGGCCTGAAGAAAATAGATAACTGCGGACTGCCAGGCAAATACAAAGTATGGTGTCTACAGTTCATGCTGATACCAAAGCTGCTGTGGCCACTGCTAATCTATGACATTTGCACCAGCACAGTCGAAGCAATGGAAGCCAAAATCAACAAATACACAAGAAAATGGCTCGGTGTCCCACCTGGTCTCACTGATGTTGCATTCTACTGTCGTCAAGCAATGCTGAAGCTACCTCTCAAATCCATAGTGGAGGAATACAAAGTTGGAAAAGCAAGACTGTTGAGCATGCTGGAGGAATCGGAAGACAATATCGTGAGATCAGTTCATCCAAAGCTGAGAACTGGCAGAAAGTGGAAAGTCCAAGAGGCTGTAAACAATGCCAAGAGAAACCTCAGCATCAAAGAAATAATTGGACACACGCAAACCAACAGACAGGGACTGGGAGCAACAAAAATGCAGTGGTGGTCCAAAGCCAAAGGGAAGGAAAAAAGAGACATGATCATACAGGAGTTGAAGGAAGAAGAAGATGTCAAAAGAGTGCAGAAGGCAGTCCAGCAAGGTCAACAGGGGCAATGGACAACATGGGACAGTGCACTCCAAAGAAGTCTCAGCTGGAACGATATGTGGCACATGGCTCCTCTAAGGATAAGCTTCCTCCTCAGATCTGTATATGACCTGCTCCCCTCGAATGCAAACTTAGTGAAATGGGGGAAAGCAGACGACCCAGCATGTCCGCTCTGTCAGAAGAAACAAACAGTGGAACATGTCCTAAGCTCTTGCAAAGTAGCGCTAGCCCAAGGAAGGTATACATGGAGGCACAACCAAGTTCTGAAAGTGATCACAGATGTGGTTAGCGAAAAAACCATGACCCCAAACGCACCAATTGCTATGACAACGTTCTACAAAGCAGGAGGGAAACAGGTCTGGCCCGAAAGTGCTATGACAACCAGCACATTGCCAAAGGGTCTTCTGGATGGAGCAGTCGACTGGGAGTGTACAGCAGACCTCCCAGAGTGGAGAAATTACCCAGATGTCATCAGCAAGACAGGCATGAGACCAGACATCGCTCTCCACTCTGACTCCTCGAAACAAGTGATTCTGATAGAACTCACTGTGCCATACGAAAGCAGAATGGAAGAAGCACATATCTACAAGACCGAAAAATAGCCGGTCTTGCCAGCACCCTGAAGAAAGCAGGTCTGCGGGTCAAAATCTTCGCCATAGAGGTCGGGGCAAGAGGGTTTGTGGGCACCTCCGCTTATGATCTCATGAAACAACTCGCCATTTCTGGGAAGAAGAGGACTAGAGCCCTTAAAGCGATGGCAGAGGCAGCAGAAAGGAGCTCAAGCTGGATCTGGGCAAGGAGGAACGAAAAAAATGAACTTCATAAGGATTAAATTCCCTACAGATGATGTGTGCCCCGTTAGCACATTGGTAAAACCGCGTACCGCAGTTCTGAAGCGCAGAATCGCCCAGGTTCGATCCCCGGCGTGGGGAAAAAAAAAAAAAAAAAAAAAAAAAAAAAATAGACAACAGCAGAAGGGCATCCAGGAGTCATGACCTGGATGTGGCCCGGCCCCCCGAGAGTGTAAGGAATTCAGGGCCGAAACACTTGTCTAAAGGGGGTTACTTCTCTGAAGACCTTCTGTTGTCTAGCTCTCCCTAGAGTTTCTTTCTACCCAATAACTGCAAAGGAACAGTTATTCACTGATGAATTAAAATTCTCAAACAGAATGCTGAGTTTGGGTTTGAAGTTTATTCAAGAGGGAGTCATTACACTCAGACAATTCCATATGCACTCCACCTTAATCTACCAGCAATCATCTGGCAGACCCCTTGAGCCTGTGCAAAACTCTATGCACTGGTAAGCTTTTGAAACAGGGAAAGTGGGTGGGGGTCACAGGGATCTACAAAACCCTATGCTGACACCAAGAAAATGATGGAAACATTAGGATGGGAAGGAAAAAGGCCAGATTTTAATCTTGCAGGCTGAGACTGAACTCGAGACATCGGATCTCAAGTCCACAGCTCCATGAAAAGAACCAAGCAGCCTTCAGGAAAAACTGTGGTCCAACTGGAGGGTTGAACCCACAACCGTTTTATTCTAAGCATGGCGCTCTAATAACAGAGCTAAATGCATCACCTAACCCTTTGACTCCCACACCCTATCCATCAACTGCAAAAACCTAACTCTTTGACTCCCACATCCTATCCACCAACTACAAAAACTTAACCCTTTGACTCCCTCACCCTATCCAATAGCTTTGACTCCCTCAGAAATCTGGTGGATAGGGTGCGAGAGTTAAAGGGTTAAGTTTTCACTTTGCTGACATGGCTCACAATGCAGGATGGACAGGCGCCAGAATCAAAGGGTTAAAAACTTAGTCCAACCGAGGGTTGAACCCCCAACCCCTTGGTTATGAGCATGGCGATCCGACAACCCAGCAAATCGACCACTAAAAAAGAAAAACGAATGAGTAATGAATAAAATGAAAACCTTGTCAGAACAGAAATGTGTAAAAATCAAAATGCTTTTTGCTACAAAAATCTAATACAAGTATTGCAAAAGATGCAGTCTAACTGATCAGTTACACACATAGGCCCAGCTTTGTTACTGTGCGTACAGCACATACATACTTGCAAACACACACACACACACACACACACACACATATCTTCTTTATATCTGACTGCAAAGCATGTATGGATACATACACACATACACACACTATCATGGGATGTTTACACTCATCGGCTAAATCACTTTAGATCAGGGCAAATGTAATACTGGAATCAATACAACACAGACTCACACACCCATGAATACCGTCTAATATCACTTATAGTGAAAAGACGTTAAATTAAAGAACGAACGAACGAACACCCATGAATGTAACACACACACACACACACACACACACACACACACACACACACACACACACACACACACACACACGCATTCACACACACTCACACACATACACATACGCACGCTCGTGCGCACAACACATGCACATGCACACACACGCACACACACACACACACACACGCACACACACACACACACACACAAACACACACACACACACACAACACACACAACACACACACACACACACACACACACACACACACACACAACAAACACAACCCATTATCTTTAACTTTCTGCCTCATACAGACACAACAGAAGTGATACCTGTCAAAAGCGTCAAAGAACATTTCGTTGCCCTCTTCATAACGACCAAAGTTGCCAGACATTTCCTTCTGCAGGCTGTGGTTGGTCAGATGAGCAGTGACCTGACTTAAATCTTCACTGTAGGGGTCTGAGGCGGTCCTCAGCACTCCCTCACGATACAGGTACACATTGTAGAATAGATCCACAAGTACCCAGCATCTGCAATATAAATAATGTAAACAAAATTTACTGTAATGTAGGCCCCAGTAGCTCAGTTGGTTTGAACGTCGGATTCACATGCTAATGGTTGTGGGTTCGAATCCCGGGGTGCACTACATTAAAACTGGCCTTCTCACCATCCCATCTTAACATCATTGTTGTTCTGGTGGTATCAGTATAGGATTAGATAGGTCCCACTTCCCTCCACTTCCCTGGGATGGTTGTTATCCCCGTCGGTCATATCACCTGAGGTGGGTTTCGACGTAAAAACTGAACCAAATCAATCAATCAATTTACTGTAATACAAAATGATGGAAATACCAATGACTGAATTAAAACAATGAGCCAGGAGGTGGGGGTAGGGGTGGGGTGGGGCCTGGAAAAAGAAAAGAGACACAGCAGGTGGGGTTACCTGATGTCAAACTTTCTCTTCTCTGCAAGCAGAAAAGGTGGGTGTACGTACTGTTGACAGACAAAGGCCCTGTCTTGTTCATCCACGTAATCAATCAGTTCTTTCACATCTCTAGAAATCTTGATTCCTTCCCCTGATGGAAAGAAACAGAGAAAGAATAAACCTGTACAACAAACAAACAAACAAACAAACAAACAAATAACAACAACAACAACAAAACAAACAAAGAAAAAACTTGATCTGTCTCATAAGTATAATGTTTATTTCAGTCCAATGAACACTTAACATGCTCCACTCAATTACGTTTACAAGTACATGTAATTGGATTTTATTTTTACACTTGGCTTTCTTGTTTGTGCATATTATATCATACTAACATACCTTACATGTTAAATAATGCTTTTATGGCATTTAAAATATAGTTTCTGGTAGAACTTACAATCATGACAGCAGCAGCAACTACAACAATAACAAAATAGTAACAAAAAACAGAAACATACACACAAACAATAAGAATCAGAATGCATATATAATATAACAAAACAAGACAGCAATACATTTTTGGAAAAAAAAAAAAAAAAAAAAAAAAAGCAAAGCAAAGAATCATCATCATCATCATGTGCCTTGCCACATGGTGTTAGCGATCATGGTCTTCCATCTGTTTCTATCCCTTGTTGCCTCAAGCACCTCTTCCACCCTCTTTGTCTTCAGCCACTCTGCAAGTCCGTCCAATATCTTCTCCCTGGGTCTACCAGTGCTCTCTTTCCCTCCAACTTCCCCGTTGTGACCAGTTGCTCCAATTTCCCTTTCCTCATAAAATGGCCTATAAATGTTGCCTGTCTTTTCCTAATCTTCCTTATGAATGATCTTCTTGTGTCTGCCTCCATCACGACTGTCTCGTTTGTCTTCTTTGCTGTCCATGGAACTCTAAACATTCTTCTTAGAAACCACATCTCCGTTGCCTCAATCTTGTTCTGGCTTTGCTTGTTGACTCCCACGCCTCACAATCGTATATCATTATCGTTTCTATATAACATTCAAGAACTCTCTTCCTGATGTTAATTGATAGTCATTTGTTGGTAAGAATGTTTTTCATCTTCTTGAATGCTCTGGTTTGGCTTGGCCGATCCTGCTGGCTATTTCCGATGTGCATCTGCCGTCTTGTGAAATGATCGTTCCCAGACAGCAGATGCACATCAGAAAGAATAAATATACAAAATTCAGAAGAAAATACCAAACGTTAAACACTAACAAAAACAGTAGTAATAATGAATATGATAACAGATTGATCAATGAAATAATAAACAAAAATGAGAAAATGAAAGATAAAAAGAGAGAGATGCTAATAAAATACAAGAACATGTTCTAAGTGCAGAAAGATTCATGCACAACATAACAAAAGGTTAACCAAAATCAGACAGGTTAAGACTGTCCCATAACCCTAAACCTGTTACAAAGGGAATGAGGTGGTATAGACCTCACTATTTCCACATCAGCTTTTTCAGGGCAGTTTATACTCCTCTCCCCTGCTGCTTTACCTTTCCTGTCCCCGAAGCGGAGCGGATACCCATTCGTACCCGGGTAGACTGAATACACATAACAAGCTTTTTCTTGGGAACTAGTCACTGTTGTGCAGTGGTTAGTACAACGGACTACTGACTGGAAGATTGTAGGTTCAAATCCTTATCAGTCCTTTCAAAATCACTTGGGGTGTTTTTGGTCCCAACTGGCTGCTACCCAGAGATAAGCGTGCTATGGGCCCATTTGGAAGACTGGGACCACACAGTTGAATCTTATTTACCTTATTGATGCGTCATTGAGGCACCACTGATCAACATACCATGTACCAGTATGTCGTGTGCCTGGCTGATGTCAGATATATTATGATAGTGAAGGTAAAGTACAGCCTGCCACACAGTCTCAATCCTAAATGGAAATCCAAACTATCAGTTATCCTCATTGTCATCATCATCACAGCAGTATACAAACTGTCTCAGCTTCTGTGGCCATTAGGGAGGCACAGAAAAAAAAAAGGAGGAAGGGGGCAAAGGTGAGCACAAATGACACTGCCTAGGTGTGATGTTCCTAAAAAAATTGATTTTACTATTTTAGTAAAAAATGTGTTTTATAATCATGATTTGCACCCATGCAGTCACACTGGAAGGTAAGAGCTCTACTTCTATGCTCACCAGGTTCATACACACTTGTAACACAACTATTTCTGCATTTTCCTTATTTTTCAGATATGGCATATTACCTTTTGAACCAGCAGTGCTTTTCACAATCCAGATGTTACTGTCCCCAGAGCCGGACACAAACTGTCTGAGCTCTTCCCTCTCATCTGATCTGTTCACAGCAGCCCTCTGTCTGACTGGGTGAACACTGGACTTTGGGGTCTTTGCTGTCAGTATGTAGGACTTCGGCAGCCATGCAAACAATGGCAGCCTGGTTTTCTTGCAATATTCTTTGAAAAGCCTGTAGATTGAAAAATAAGTGTACTGTATCTGGATGCACACACATGTATGGATAAAAATATGCAACATATGCACACAACTTTACATACACACAGCCTCACCTTATACACCTTTTATCTATGATACAGAACTGATTAGGCTGCAGAGAACTGTGGTTCTGTTTCAGACCTTTTTTACTTCTTGTGTTAGAGAATACAGGCATCCCTAGCCAATTTTGTGTTAGAGAGTACAGGCATCCCTACCCAATCTTGTGTTAGAGAGTACAGGCATCCCTACCCAATCTTGTGTTAGAGAGTACAGGCATCCCTACCCAATCTTGTGTTAGAGAGTACAGGCATCCCTAGCCAATCTTGTGTTAGAGAGTACAGGCATCCCTACCCAATCTTGTGTTAGAGAGTACAGGCATCCCTACCCAATCTTGTGTTAGAGAGTACAGGCATCCCTACCCAATGTATGTAGAGCAAATACACAAGCTTATAACATATGCATGATGAGAATCATTATTCATTTTTCCTACATCCCAAGCTATGCTTTCTTGGATGCATGTATACACATTGCTTTGTCTACACTGTGCAGGCCATATGTTGCTGCACTGTCTGTATATTCCATTTTCAGTGGGTGTGTACACTGGGTGTTTTCATGTTCATATAAGTCAATAAACACCTACATGACTAAAAGGATCTTTAATTTGTGCATTTGATGGTCTGCATGTGCAATGTTTCCATCTTTCAATGTCACTGAACACTGCCATGACTTGCAGGATATTTAACATGCATACCTGATGTTCTACATGTGCAAATGTTTTCTTGTTTCAATGTCACTGAACACTGACATGACTTGCAGGATATTTAACATGCATATCTGATGTTCTACATGTGCAAATGTTTTCAATTTTCAGTGTCACTGAACACTGCCATGACTTACGGAATATTTAACATGCACATTTGATGTTCTGCATGTACAAATGTTTTCATGTTTCTGTGACACTGGACACTGACATAACTTATATTTAACATGCATATTTCATGTTCTTCATGTGTAAATGCATGAAGAAGGTTCAGGCGCTAGCAGGTCTGCACATATATTGACTTGAAAGACTGAAAAATCTCCACCGTTTAACACCAAAACTGGACTGAATCCAGACCTTCCAAATGGCAGTTCATCAGCCTAACAATTTCACTATTGTGCCCATTGATTTCTATGATCACTTGGGATTATTTTCTATCATTTTATTATGGCATGTCATTACGACAATTTGTTATGGTTTTAGTGCAAGGAATTTTACAGAATTCTGTAGAGTTTACAAGCACATAAATACCTTCTTAAAAACAACAACAACAACAACAAAAACACTGACAACTGAAACTGGTATACATCCATCAGAAAGAAAAATAGAAAAAAGAACCACCACATACATGCATCAAACTCACCACCCCCCACCCCCACCCCCAGCAATATAATGATATGCAGAAGACACCACTATACCTAGTCATGGCTGTTTTGCGACAAAGTATTTCTGATCACGGTATAGTTCGTGACCTGTGTCAGACTGGTACCTGACCTGCACAAATTCAAACAGTTTCTTTGTACACTTGATATAAATTTATATTTGACGATGTGATGTTGGTGTTGGCGTGTGTGAATATGTGTGTGTGTGTGTGTGTGTGTGTGTGTGGTGTGGTGTGTGTGTGTGTGTGTGTGTGTGTGTGTGTGTGTGTTGTGGTGTGTGTGTGTGTTGTGTGTGTGTGTGTGTGTGTGTGTGTGTGTGTGTGTGTGTGTGTGTGTGTGTGTGTGTGTGTGTGTGTGTGTGTGTGTTGTGTGTGTGTGTGTGTGTAAAATGTGCATGTGTACATACAGCACAGATGCACGTATCATCATAAATGTGTACATGCATACGTACGCATATAAGGATTATCAACATAAACCATGTATCATCATAAATGTGTACATGTATGTACACATATAAAGATTATCAACATAAACATGACTTCATTCCACTTTAAAAAAAGAAAATGTAGTTTCAGTTGGTAGTTAGTATGATGTATGGTCATGATCAGAATGGGAATTGTAAAGGTGGTCTCCATGCTTGCCTTTCAGAAGATAAACCGAGACCCAATGAGAGCATGCTCCAACTTCATTTTAAAAATCCAATGACAACAAAGGGTTATCTCTGGCGACATTTTGCAGGCTAATCCATGAACAAATATAGACACATACATTGGGGGGGGGGGGGGGGGGGGGGGGGGGGGAGGGTCGTGCTATACTATGTAAACATGCTTTCTCTGGGTGGAGCAGCCTGCATTTTCACAGAGAAAAATTTGTTGCAACAACAAACAAACAAAAACAGAACAAAATTCTTACCCTGTGATTGCCATTGGTAATGAATAGATAGATCTGCAAGTTTACTGCAAACACAATTTTTAGTCTTTTTTGTTTGTTTGTTTGTTTGTTTTTGTTTTCTTCAGCATTGATTTCTCTAGGATGTGTGTATTCATAGTTTTGCCCACACTATGCAGGCAGTACATTGCTGCACAGTGTGCAAACTCTTGTCTTCATGGGTGTGTATACAAGTGTATTTCCATGTTTCTATAAGCACTGACACTGATGTGACTTACAGGATCTTTAACATTCATGTGTGTACACACAAAGGGGTTTAGGCAACAACAGATCTATACAAAAGTTGACCTGGGAGAGTGGAAAAATCTCCACCCTTTACGCACTGAGCGGACTGAACCCAAACCTTTCCACTTAAGTCCAATGTCTTACCTACAAGACTATCGCGTCAATCAGACAATACCTGTGACGCTGTGAAACTGGCAACACACACACACACACACACACTTTTAACCCTTTGACTCCCGCACCCTATCCACCAACTGCAAAAACGTAACCCTTTGACTCCCTCATCCTATCCACCAGCTTACTGCAGGAAGCTGGTGGACAGGGTATGGGAATCAAAGTTTTCGCTTTACTAGCATGGTTGGCAATGCAGGTTGCTGGTGGACAGGGTGCGGGAGTCAAAGGGTTAATTCTTCTTATTACCAATTTATGCCAGGGTAATTTATTCCGGTCTCCAAGCATGAGATTGAAACGTGGTGAATCCTTAGGCTGTTTCTTCCAGTCTCCCCTTTGCTCCAAATACTCAGCAACAGCCGAGTACACAGAGCTATCCAGATCCCTCTGAACAAACAAGTACTTTTCATTCGCTGCCATTACGTTTTCGGCCCAAGTCTCAACATTAAAATAGGAGTCCCTAGAATAACAACTTCACTGCAGCTTTGTTCAAAGCACCTCCCAGGTTCCTGGGTGGTTTCTTCATGATGACAAAGTTGCGCTCGTTCGGTGGTAGCAGAATGGTATGAGGAATGTTTACATCAGATACCAAGGGAAGCTACTCTGTAATTTTTACAGGAGAAGTTACTCTTATAAATTATTGGCTGTTATAATCCTGTGAGATATGGCTGTTGTTATCTTATCTTGATGTATGCGTCTGAGAATCCATGGTTTAATTCTAAATGCTATTAGCGCTGATCTCCAAAGTATCTCTTATCAAATGAGATATGGTTGTTTAGTAAAACAAAGAAATAAATTTTAAAAATCATGACATGCAATAAAAAAAAAAAAGATGATAAAAAACCAAAACCAGAAAAACACAATAAGAAATGTTGCTATAATGCGTGTGTACAGTGTGTGTGTTGTGTGTGTGTGTGTGTGTGTGTGTGTGTGTGTGTGTGTGTGTGTGTGTGTGTGTGTGTGTAAACCATGTAGTCAGGATTGAAAAAAAAACAACTTTTTTCCCTCCTCCTTCTTCTTTTTTTTTGATAAGGATTCAAACCTAAGCCTCCCAGTCAGTGATCCGTTGTTCTAACCACTTTGAAACTGCGTCAGATGTAATAAAGTCATTTTTTTATCATTATCAACATTTTTAAAATTCTTATAATTTGAAATTGCCACGAACGATTTAAGTGTGTGACAAGTGTGTGTGTGTGTGGTATGAGTTGAGGTGTGGGGTGGGGGGTTGTGATGCAAGGCTGTCAGCAAAACTATGCTAGCTGTTTGTGGGGTGACTTTTTCACCGAACTGAACACGAATTTCTTTCAGAAATTAGTTACAAAGGCATAATTTATGATTATTTTTCATAATAACAGACGTTACGAGTTTTCTGAAGTTTTGATAATTTTTTTTCTCTTAGTCAAATCTTAGTGCACCACCCCAATGCCGTTACTACCCTATGCTGCTGATATCATTTCAGCACTCCACCACACCTCGAAACGGCCACCATAACTGAGGTCACCATACAGCAGAGTAGGAATGACCACAAAATCAGGGACAATTGAGTTTTTCACAGTGCTACAATTAGAAGGGGACGACAGTGATGATTCTTTGGAGTTCCATTTCGGATTGAAACACCCTGACAGGAGTTTACACTTCACTTTCATAACAAATTTTGGCGTCAACCAGGCCTGAGAGATACATACATCTAAATGTTTGGACAGAAAATTTGAGCAACACCCTCAGTGATGCATCTGTAGTATGGATGAGGCTCGACTGTGTGGACCCAGTCTCTCATAACACACACATCAGTTCATCGCGCACACACACGCGCGCGCATACACACACACGATGAGAGAGACACACTACATCACACACACACACACACACACACACACACACACACAACACACACACACACACACACACACACACACACACACACACACACACACCGTGGCACCGACAATTCATCAGAAAATCTTCATTTATTTCATTTTCCTCAGATAATGTCATTCTCAAATTGAAATAATTTTAGTTCTGAAACAAATTTTATTACCGTTAGAAATCGTGTCATATAAACGAATTGAATTAAAAGAAAGTAACTTCGGCGTTGTCTCTCTGCCTGTGTGTTGTTTAATAAATTCCATTTTTCAGGTCGTTGTTTGCAAACTGATTACTCATATTTTCAGTGAAAGAAATTATCTGCATCACTACGTCCACACTAAGCATTGCCAGAAACCTGATCTAAACTAGCTTTTAAAATGTGAGAAGCAATGGAACCAGGGGAAAAGTTAATTGAGCAACATCTCAGAAAGTGTCTCACAAAGTTTGTTGATTTTGTCCAAACAGTCCGCTTCGTCTTGCTAAAACATGTCACCTTTCACTATCGTTTCAACACATTTTAAAAATAGTTAATAATTAGTTCAGTTACATTTGTGACTAATCATGTCCCTTCCTGTTGACGTCTATAATATATTGTAATCATAACATTTTTCAATTCCTGTCAACAACACCACATATTTTGTAAATTCAATAAATTCAATGTTCTGTTATGACAAAGATATTCTAGTTTTTATGCAACTGTTTTTCTATGAAGATCTGTTGTATATATCTTTTATTTTTAATGTCCACTTCTCACTAATAGTCTTTCACCATTTTCGTTTGACAACACACTTCTACATTAATAGTGTCTGTTCAGCATTTCAAATAGTGTTCTGGTTCTATGCAACTGTTTTTTTCTCTGAAAATCTGTTCAATGTCACCTGGTGTATTTTTGCGTTTAAAATACTCCCACAACAAAGAGTTGTTAAGCGATTTTATACATTAGTGCCTTACATGTCTGTCCATTGGCTTCTTTGTTTATTACAATATCATAAAGAATATTAATCGTTTTTCCAGGCTTTTTCTTTTAGGCGTTGGTAAACATTTAGGTAGCTATAATGTTATCAGTTATTTCGTGTACCTCTACCTATTTATTTGTTTTGTGATTTACAGTTACTTCATTTTGTTAGTTAGCATATCTATAATTTTGTTACTGAAATCTGTCTTCCACATCCCATGTTTCTCCTGTTATGTTCACTGTAAAAAAATATATTCTACTTGTTATACACATACTTTTGTTATTGAAATCTGTGTTCCACATCCCATGTTTCTCCTGTTATAATCACTGTAAAAAAGTCTATTCTACTTGTTATACACATAATTTTGTTATTGAAATCTGTGTTCCACATCCCCATGTTTCTTCTGTTATATTCACTGTAAAACAAATCTTTTCTACTTGACGTATGATGTCGTCCAAACTGTTCACACGTTCTTGGCATGTGAGGGAGGGGCGGTGGGCGAAGCGAGGGCCGCTGGAGGATGAGGCTCCTGTCCCCTGAACTGCAGTTTGCAGGAACACGAGCACTGGGGCCGGCAGGGGAAAATGTTGCACAAAGGCGAGCAGGTATCAGATTTCGGCAGCACCCCTGACCGTCGCAGGGCTACCAGACCCATGATCAACTGCACCAGCCACAACAGCCACGACAACCACGACGTCACCTGTTGTGCAAAATAATACGGTAGGTTAATGGAGAGGTTAGTGTTGTCCAATAACTGCAAGGTCGTAGGGGAGTGAGGTGGTACAGACCTCAAGATTTTTCAGAGTCAGCATTATGACGGCGGTGCCCATCTTCGCTCCTTTAATGCTTTACTGTCCCCAACAAGGTCAGGTACCCATTTGCAGCTGGGTGGACAGAAAGCGGCACACGCCCAAATCTTTTCTTGAGCTTGTATCGAACTCGTAAAATAGAATATGAAAAGACAAATATATATATGTATATACATATGTATGTGTATGCATATATGTGTATAATATATATATATACACACACACACATGTTTACACATACATAAATCGATGCATGAATAAATAAGTATACCTTAAAACATACATACACGGAAAATAGCCTATATCTAGAACACAGGAATCTGTGGGCAGGTATGGGAGTTAAAGGGTTAAGATGGGTACCAAACAAGCCCAGTTACATGTCAGGATGTTGAACTAGCATCTGATCTTGAGTCCACAACTAACGAAAAGCACCAGCCTACAACAACTGGGCCCTGAAGTGAATCAGGCACCTCGGTACAGCATGACGTCAACAAATAGTAATGGCCATAAGCTATGCTACTAGGCAAGTCTTACTTAAACCCAGACCTCCAACAAAGCTAAGACCCATATAGCAAAGTCAACATAAACGAGACCTTAACCAACAGAGCTAAGGGCCCATTATATGCAAAGTCGAATAAACAGGCACCAGACCTTAACCAACAGGCTAAGGCACTATATGCAGTCAACATAAACAGAGATAACCAAGGACCCATTAACTATGCAATCACAGCAAGTCAAAAAGCTAAAGGCACCATACCAGTAAACGTATGCAAAGTCAACATAAACAAAAGCTAACACAATCAATCAACATAAACAACACAGACTAAAACAGGCTAAGCCATAATATGCAAAGTCAACATAAACAGCACCAGACCTTAACAACAGAGCTAAAGGCACCATAATATGCAAAGTCAACATAAACAGCACCAGACTTAACCAACAGAGCTAAAGGCACCATAATATGCAAAGTCAACATAAACAAGACCAGACCTTAACCAACAGAGCTAAAGGCACCATAATATGCAAAGTCAACATAAACAGGCACCAGACCTTAACAACAAAGCTAAAGGCCCATAATATGCAAAGTCAACATAAACAGCCCAGACTTAACAACAGAGCTAAAGGCCCATTATATGCAAAGTCAACATAAACAAGCACCAGACCTTAAACAACAAAGCTAAAGGCACCATTATATGCAAAGTCAATATAAACAGGCACCAGACCTTAAACAACAAAGCTAAAGGCGCCATTATATGCAAAGTCAATATAAACAGGCACCAGACCTTAAACAACAAAGCTAAAGTCACCATAATATGCAAAGTCAACATAAACAGGCACAGACCTTAAACAACAAAGCTAAAGGCACCATAATATGCAAGTCACATAAACAAGCACCAGACCTTAAACAACAAAGCTAAAGTCACCATAATATGCAAAGTCAACATAAACAGGCACCAGACCTTAAACAACAAAGCTAAAGTCACCATAATATGCAAAGTCAACATAAACAAGCACCAGACCTTAAACAACAAAGCTAAAGGCACCATAATATGCAAAGTCAACATAAACAGCACCAGACCTTAAACAACAAAGCTAAAGGCACCATAATATGCAAAGTCAACATAAACAGGCACCAGACGTTAAACAACAAAGTAAAGGCACCATAATATGCAAAGTCAACATAAACAGGCACGAGACCTTAACCAACAGAGCTAAAGGCACCATAATATGCACAGTCGACATAAACAGGCCCAGACCTTAACCAACAGAGCTAAAGGCGCCATTATATGCAAAGTTAACATAAACAGGCACCAGACCTTAAACAACAGAGCTAAAGGCGCCATTATATGCAAAGTTAACATAAATAGGCCCCAGACCTTAACCAACAGAGCTAAAGGCGCCATTATATGCAAAGTTAACATAAACAGGCCCCAGACCTTAACCAACAGAGCTAAAGGCGCCATTATATGCAAAGTTAACATAAACAGGCCCCAGACCTAACCAACAGAGCTAAAGGCGCCATTATATGCAAAGTTAACATAAACAGGCACAAGACCTTAACTACACAGGTAAGTGCTCCGTTACATGTAAAATCAATGTGAACGGTGAACAAAAACAGTAGAAGACGGTCGCTTCAGTTGGAGGTTGTTCCCAACTGGAGGCTGGTTATCTTACGAAATCACAGCTGTGTTTGCCTGCCTACCAGCGGACCAGACCATTTTGTGTTCTGGGAAGACAAGATGACAGCAGGATTTCTCCCACAGAGACAGGTCCACCACTGTGTCAACGGATCAGATGGTCACGCTGCTGGAGATGGTTTTATGCACTACAGCCTCTGCTGCAGGGCGCATTTTTATCAACGGTCATGCAACACACAGTGATGGGATTCCTGGTATAGCCTGATGTGCCAACCTCCACATGGAGGACTTTGGAAGAAGGGAATTGAATGCATACCCACATCTTCCTGGAGGTATACTGACATCACCGGGCAGCACGAGTACAAGGCTGAACTCCCTTTGTTCTAACTATCACTTCTCAGCTCTACGGACCCAAACATTCAGTCTACAATGGAAGTGATGGAGTGCGGACGCCTGGCATTCTTAGATACATGTTCTTGAAGATGGTACTAAGTTAACACTCTACGGGAAGCCAACACACACTGTATTGGAACTGTGAACCTAACCAACACCTACAACACATGCATTTTGTAGTTCGATAATTTTTCACAGAACCCATACCATCAGTGCAGGAACAGCTTACGGGGAGCAGACGTGTAGCGTGTAAAGGAAGCCTTGAACTTGAAGGCTGTTGGCTACAAGGACTAGACTTTTCAATCTCCCTTTCCCCAGGTTACTTTAGGGCGAATGCTTTCAACAGATACAATACCAGAGTTTACCACAAGTCCTGGTACGCCCTCAAATCACGAGTGGTACACCGCAAGGGTATAACAGAAACAGGAAAAAAAAACGAAACAACACACACACACACACACACACACACACACACACACACACACACACACACACACACACACACACACACACACACACACACACACACACAAGGAAAGTGTGCGTGGTCCACCAAATAACTGGGAATGACTGTATTGGTGGATACTTGGAAAACTGCCAGAATGGAAGACATCAGAGCCAAGCAGCACCACAACATTACAAGGGCCCTTCGAGAACAGTGGTAAAAACTGTAAAGAAACGGGACAAGAATTCTGGAAACACAGTATCATTCTGGCGTCCGGAAATCATACTTTATTTCAAAAAGCATTGGACGTCGTGGAAGGTAGGCCTTCTTTGAACAGAGACATTGCGTTTGACCTGCCGAACACACACAAACACATGTTCACATCAAGTTAACATCGTCCAGCCCCCCCCCCCCCCCCCAAAAAAAAAAGACAGGGCCTACCACTCAGCCAACCACTCAGCTTGATGAACGTCCCAAGAGGGAACCAAAACGCTGGCTTTCCAGCAAATCCTGAGTGAGCATCTTTCTATCATATTAAACAATGCGAAGTATTTCACGAACGTTGACAATAAGCCTTGATTACAGCTATAGTTAACATTTGGGTAAATTCAATAAAAATCCCAATAAAATCAAAGACAAAAAAATAGACAAGAGATGAGACAGAGGGGTAGGGAGATAGAAAGAGGAGGGAGAGATGGAGAGATGGAGGAGAGAGAAAAAGAGAGAGACAGAGGCAGAGACAGACAACAGAAGACAGAAAGACATACAGAGAGGAGCAGAGAACGAATTTCACGAAGAAGGACGACAGACACGTAAAATCAGTTTGAAAAAAACAATTGCGTATGAACACAGAAAGACAAGACAGACATACTCAAGAGTAGGGAAAAGATGTACTCACTTCAGCCATTTTGAAGTGCCTAAAAAACGATTCATCAGTGCCGAACACAGGGTGCTTCAAGATCCCATCAGTACATCTGGAAACACTCAGACATTTCCATAGTGTCACCCTTGAACCAATCCTGAATTCAACATCTTACATGTACTCCTTTTATTCAAATTATCCACCAAAAGATCAAAAGTTCATATTCTATTCATATTCAATTTCAAATCTTTTTGTCACAGTGGACTTACTAGCTTGGGCTGCTCTTCCCATTCAGACAGTGTCACCGCCGTGCAGCGCTACCCACATTTTTACTAAGATTTTTAGAAAGGCAAGAAGACTTATTAGCCTTCAAGGGGAGGGAACTGCGAAATGAGCCTATCTCTCCATTGTTGTATGCCAGGGCAGCTGGGCAAATACCCTGCTCTTCTCGATTTTCAGCATGCTGTGGAATCTTTACCGTGTGGAGCGTGAAGGCATAGTGTCAGTCTTAAGGGCTGGTTAGCGTAGTGGCAAAGCTTTTGCCTTCTTATCGAACTGCTTGTGTTTGATACTGACTGGGATAAAACTTTTGTGTATGTGGCCTCTAATCCATCAAGCTGTGAATGGATACCTGACCTTTAACATCAAGGGAAGCAAAAAAGCAATGGAGAAGGACACGGCCTTCATAATGCACACCCTGAGAAATGATTAGGTCTCTACCACTTCAGTTCCATACAACCTTAGGATTTCGAGACAACCTTTACCACCACCACCCCTCCTTTTTATCTCCACTCAACTGCGGGACCTCCACCCCTCCTTTTTTTTAATGTCCACTTAATAAATTATTGTAGACCCTTTATTACATCTGACATGTCTGAAAATTTGAAGTTTGAAATATGTTCAAGAGGGATTCACTGCACTCGGAAAACTCCATATGCGCTTCACCTAGTCTGCCAGCAACTATCTGACAAACTTTGCAAGCCTGCGCAAAACCTATGTGCTGGCAAGGTCTTAAAATGGGGAAAGGGGAGAGGGACCTATCAAACATTAAGCTGATACCATCAGAATGATGGAAACATTAAGATGGGCAAGATGGCCAGTTTTCAATGTTACGGGCTTTGATTGAACTCAAGATATCTGATCTTGAGTCCATAGATCTGCAAACTAGCCTGCGTGTGAAGAAAAGTTTACAGATGAAGGAAAATGGATCTGAATCGATGGCTTAGAAGTCTTGGTTTTTTTCGTTTCTGATCTCCTTCAAAAATGTAATCTGTTTTAATACGAGGGACATGTGTATCACTGTATGTGTGTCATGCCGTTCGTCTAGAAACAAAAGGTAACAGAAGATTTCTCAGTTACTTGTGGGTCAATTTTCACCGAACCCAAATTAGTGATCTCTAGAACAATATACTCTGGGGGTAACCGGACAGTAAAAGTCCCACCCCTACCCCTAAGCAAGTATTTCGGCCCTTAGCTCCTTAGAATTTAAAGATCACTAAGTACATAGTTGTTAATGCATAAATACGGATCTCAATGGTCCAATAGTTGGATTGGGAAAATATATTAAAAGTGAAAATATATTACTGAAAATACCTCGACTATCTGACGGCAATTTTTAACATTTGCTATGGAACTACTCAGTACTAAACTGTTAATATATCCTGCAAATTTCGTTGAGACCAACCAAAGGTTAAGGTCATAGCTATGCAAAATATGCTTACAACTACCAAAAAGGATTTCTCACTCATTTATCCGATTTTGATCTCTTCTTGAACTGCACACACAAGTCATCTAGTTTTGGGATGGTTCCAACTCATAACTAGAATCGCAGTGCCTCTGAACTGCCTACAAACATATGATTCTGCTATGTTAGCAACATGTATTCTAATTTCTATTGCTTTTTATCAGTTGTTTATTGACAATTACATATTGAATACAACATACATGATAAACATGTACAAATGCATGTGTTTATCAATATTCAATCTAGTATGTAAAATATTCTCATAACCGATAATATGATATAGTGATGATGATGACAACTGTGATGCTGATTATGTGGTTAAGTGATTACTTCTCGATGGAGCCGAAGATGTTCCAGCACATGTCGTTGAAGCCAGCACTGATGATGCTGGCGTCGACGAACATGAAGATCCAGGCCAGGCCGTCCATGATGATCGTGATGATAAATTCCACTATGGTCTCCTCGATGTACCTATCAGTGAGTACAACAGTAGTGACTATTTTTTAGAAGTTGGTGGGGGATGGGAGGATTGGCAGAAAAAAACGAGAGTAAGACATGCACTGATGTGCGATACGCTCACGGACATCGATTTTCATCCTCTACGGCCACCCACCCTCTCTCTCTCTCTCTCTCTCTCTCTCTCTCTCTCTCTCTCTCTCTCTCTCTCTCTCTCTCTTCTGTCGTATTTTTTGTGTTAAATATGTTGCATGTTCTTCTGTGTACATAAAATGCATGTTCCATATGTCTTGTATTCGGACCCCTTCATGAGGGGCAATGGCCTTAATATTAATAAATCATCCGCATCTCTCTGTCTCCGTCTCTGTCGCTCTGTCTCTCTCTGTGTTCTCTCTCTCTCTCTCTCACTCACTCACAAAACAACCTAGTCTATGGCGAGACAAACAGGTATCCAATAAGTTTGTTTGGTGCTGTGAAGTACATAAGATACTGGATAAAACAGGCTCAAATGGAATGCCACTGACTTCCCTGTAAAATGTATAGTATGTTGTTTGAATTAAAGTAAGGGCTAAGGGAAATACAAACTGAGTAACTAGGGTGAAAATGACAATGCAATAGTAATAGCAGTATGCATTTTAGAAATGTATCAACTGAGATGTTGGGATAGGAATGGATTTTGTCGTTATTTTTGTAAAACGTTGATAGATTTGTACATTACAGACTTGGAACTTCCATGTTCAGGATAATCGTGGCTTTGATTTTTCAATGGCTGTTTAAAAGTTTACAATAGGAAAAAAAAACTTTAAAAATTTACAGTAGAAAGAAACTCTGAGAAGAGCTGGATAGCAGAAGGTCCTCAGAGGAGAAGCCTCTTTCAAGCAAGTGTTTCAGCCCCCAAACTCTATAGAGTGGTTTGGCTGTATACAGGTCATGATTTCCGGATTTCTTTCTGCAATCGCCATTTTTCCTCTCCGTTTGGATTCAAATCTGCGTGTCCAAGGTGGTCGGGCACTTCAAGGCTAAATACCCTTGTGATAGATGGCTTTACCGCTTAGCTACCGAGTATCAGTTGTTCTACGGGAAGTGTTAAGCCAAGTATTAAGTTTTCTTCCGTTCTTCATAACCAGATCCAACTGGAACTTATTTTTTAGGTGCTCGTTATTGCCCTTAGAGCTCTAGTTCTCTCCTTCTCAGAGATCGAGAGCTGTTTCATGACGTCATGGGTGATGTGCCTATCAACCCCTTTGCTCTATCCTCTAAAGTGTAGACTTTGCCTTGGAACCTGGATTTTTTTCAGGCTAACCAGCATACTTTTCAGTCTTGTTGATATGAGCTTCTTCCGTTGTATTTTCATTTGGAACCGTGTGTTCGATCAGAATCATTTGTTCTGAGGTATGAGAGTAGAGTATTATATCCAGTCTCATGCTACTGTAGCTGATGATTTCTGAGTGTTTTTATTATCTTTTTCATTCTGGAAATCTGCTGTGCCACTAGACTCGGCTTCCATGCTACGGATGTCACAGCTTTTTCAGATCACAGTTTGCTGCCCCCTGCCGTGTAGAAGGTTTCCAGAGCTTCTGATGGCATGTTTTTTACCCCTGGCTGTCCTGATCTCTTGGGCA
>CM060308.1:91073122-91075622 GCA_030674185.1 Monoplex corrugatus
ATACAGATTACACCCCTGCCCCACCCCCACCCCCCCCGCCACACACACACACACGACGTGATGAGGTGATAGTAGTAGGAGTAGAAGTAAGTAGAAGTAGTAGTAGTAGTAGCAGCAGCAGCAGCAACAGTAGTAGTAGTAGTAGTATAGTAGTAGTAGTAGTAGTAGCAGCAGCAGCAGCAGCAGCAGCAGCAGTAGTAATAGTAGTAGTGGTGGTGGTGGTAGTGGTGGTGTGGTTTTTTTCCCATCGGATATTGTAATCAGATGTAATATCAAAGCACACAACACACACACCACACACACACACACACACACACACACACACACACTCACACACACACACACACACACACACACACACACACACACACACACAGCACACACACACACACACACACACACACACACACACACACACACACACACACACACACAGTGACACACACACCCCACTGTCCAACGGTTACTTTCTTCCCCGTTACAAAGTGTTTGCATACACAGCTACATCCTGAAAAACCCGTTTCTTTTCCTGAATGGAACAAGAGTCTATTCCGATAGATTTCCGCTGCTAATAGTGGGAGACATTTAATATTTCTTAGTATAACTGGACCAGCGGACTGTTCAATATATTAAACACACTTTTGTGCTTGTCAAAAATACCGATACAATCAACAGGGCTGCAAAGAACTCGTTCTCTGTGTGTTTCTTTCTAGCTATTACAGAACAATAAGTAGACCTACGCATGTCTGGCTCTACAAATTATCTACGGAGCCTAAACAATTATCAGCGCTAATGACACGTCTCAGCTTCTGGGGTCATTGTTACACCGTGACTGTGAAACATACACCACACCTCGCGCATGTATGCATGCGCGTGAGCGCACGCACACACACACACACCACACACACACAACTACAACAATCAAACATATATATATATATATATATATATATATATATATAATGTATACATGAATTGATACATAATATATATATATATAATACACTCATGCATGCGTGCGCGCTCTCACACACACACACATACAACACACACACACACACACACACACACACACTCTCTCTCTCTCTCTCTCTCTCTCCTCTTCTCTCAGTCACTCTCCCTTTTTCCCCCTCAGATGTGTGCCAAATTCACACCGATCATTACACTGAATGACCGTTCCGTTTCTATTTCTTTCAATTTCTAGAACAGTTCTCTTTACGAAAACATTTTTAACGCGCCGTTTTATCACCAAACATACCGGGGTACTTACTTGCACTTTTATTTCAATTCACACAGTACAGGCAATGGCAGAGCTACAGACTGAAGAAGAACGGCAACTGACGCCTTGATTAACTAGTAAGACTAAGAGTTGCGGTGGTTTCCTTTTCTTTTTGTTTTTTCTTGTTTTTGTTTGGTTGTTTATCTTATTAGGCATAGTTAATGAGACAGGCTTTTCTTTTAAACATTGCCACCCAAAAACATAATGCACAATGCACAATAGTATTTACCAATCAACCTCATCAGGGATTAAATCCACAGATCTTGGATTCCCAGAAAGCATCCACCGTCAATGAACTGATGATTCTTTCACGATTTGGATGAGTTGGGGTGGATTTTATTTCGTTGTGTTCCAGGCACAACATTCTTAAAGTTAAACAAATTAGGTTAGAATTTGAGCAACACCATTATTAGAATTTACGCAAAGAAAATATTGATCAGCTTGGAAACCACGCAAACAAATTCCAAAACTAACTATTAAAGATTGCAGCATTAAAACTGATTCAATGGAGACTGGAGAAATTAAACACACACACACACACACACACACACACACACACACACACACACACACACCACACGCACACACACACACATATCTCTCTCTCTCTCTCTCTCTCTCTTTCTATATATATATATATATAATATATATATGTATATATATATATATATAACATATATATCTTGATATTAGCGTACATACGAATGCCCACATGCAGGCTTGTGTGTGTGTTTACGTGTGAATAAGCAAAGCAATGCCGCAAAGTGATCAAAATATACAGGAATCGCAAGACTATATCAACGTGCATTTATAAGGATATCTATGCCCAGCGCATTTGTAACTGGACCAATATCATGATGCACTGTAATGGACGCCCATTTAATCAGTGTCATCAAATTCAAAGATTATCTTAAGAAGGAAAAGATGCAGAGACAAAATCAGAAATCAAAACTACTACTAGATCTACTATTACTACTACCACCACTACAACTATTAACAACAACAACAATAAACAACAACATAACTGCACAGCGCCTCATCTCTGATCTCACAAGAACCCTAAGTAAGCACTCCACAAAAGCATGAAAGACACATAAAGTTATAAGTTACGTGTCAATCCTTACCGATGCGATCTACTGCTCTGCCCCGGAGCTAGATCTAAACGACACACCATGTCCTTCAAACAAGCCCGTGATCAGCAAAGGCAAAATCAGACATTTG
>CM060308.1:91080622-91083122 GCA_030674185.1 Monoplex corrugatus
ATTGGAAATGTCCTGATGTCCGTTATGTAAATTTGAATGTAATCCTTGTAATCCAGCAATCTTCTAGGTATACATATGTTCCACACAATTTATTTATTCTCAAAATATCCTGATGTCCGTTATGTAAGTTGATGAAAATGATCGAGCAATCTTCTAGGTCTATACGCGTTCCACGAAACTTTTTTTTTTTAAATGTCCCGATGTCCATTATGTTAATTTGAAAGTAATCGAGCAGTCTTCTAGGTCTATATATGTTCCACGTCAAACTTTTGTATGTTTGTTTGTTTGTTGTTGAAAATGTCCGATGTCCGTTTTATAAGTTTGAAAGTAATCCAGCAATTTTGTTGTTGAAAATGTCCGATGTCCGTTTTATAAGTTTGAAAGTAATCCAGCAATCTTCTGGGTCTATAAACGTTCCACGTGAAACTATTTTTTTTTCAGAATGTCCCGATATTGTCCATTATGTAATTTTGAAAGTAAACGAGCAATCTTGTAGGTCTATACATGTTCCACGTTTGTTTGTTTGTTTGTTTGTTTGTTTGTTTGTTTGTTTGTTTGTTTGTTTGTTTGTTTGTTTGTTTTGTTTTTTGGTTATTTTTTTTATCACAGTGTCCCAAAGTTTCTGGAAAAATCTGTGGCACGTTGTTTTGCAGGCTGTGTGTTGCTGCACAGTCTGCATACTACGTCTTCGGTGAGCATGCATTCTGAGTGTTTTCATGCTTCTGTGAGAGGAAGGGAAATCTGTTGGTCTTTAAGAATATATAGATGTATTCTACAGCTGTAATATTCTATTGTACACACGACAACAAAGGAGACAATTAGAGACGGGTAGAATTTCACAACTACGTACCTTACAACTGTACATGTATGTGACTGGACAAAGCCTCTCTACAAACAGACCACACGTTGGTAAATCAAATACACAAGATGCACTTTATTTTAACCCTTTGATTCCCTCACCCTACAAGATACATTTCATTTTAATCCTTTGACTCCCTCACCCTATCTGGCAGCATCCTGCATTATTACCCATGGCAGGAAAAACAAAAAAAAAGTTAACCCTTTGACTCCTCACCCTATCCACCAGATTCCTACAGAAACCTGGTGAATAGGGTGAGAGGAAGGTGGTGGGTATGGTGAGGGAGTGAAAGGGTTAATTTTGCAACTTATGGACCGGCTGTGGGAGTGAAACGGTTAAACTATATCAATGCATGAAAATAAAATTAACCAGTCGTCGTGATGTAGTGGTTAATGCAAAGGACTACCGACTGGAATATTGTGGGTTCGAATCTACATCAGTCCCATTAAAAATCATTGCCGGAATTTTTGGCTCCAACCGGCTCCTACCCAGAGTTGCACGTGCTATGGGCTCATTGGGAAAAAAAACTGGGACCACACAGTCGAGTCTCATCCACTTCATGGATGCGTCTTTGAAGGTGCTGCTTAAATTTTCTGACCAACACCGTAGGTGTCTGTATCTGTCAGGCCTGGTTGACATCAGGATACGTTAAGATAGTGAACGTAGTGCACAGCCCTGTCACCCAGTCTCAATCCTAGATGGAACTCCATGGCGTCATGATTATCGTCCTCATATCACCATCATCATCGTCATCGTCATCGTCATCGTCGTCATCATCATCATCATCATCATCATCATCATCAAATTTTGTAAAAGCTGTGCCACTTTCTGTGTCCATCAAAGTGACGTAGATAATGGGGCGGAGGGGGAGGTTGAGCGCAAAGGTAATATCTCTAAGTGCAATGATCCTACAAAAAATAATTGTAAAGCTTCAATCGGTATGAATGATACACATAATACACACAGATTCATTCAATCACACAAGCATTCAGGCAATCACACCAGCATTCAGTCAATCACACAAGCATTCAGTCAATCACATAAGCATTCAGTCAATCACACAAGCATTCAGTCAATCACACAAGCATTCAGTCAATCACACAAGCATTCATTCAATCACACAAGCATTCAGTCAATCACACAAGCATTCAGTCAATCACACAAGCATTCAGTCAATCACACAAGCATTCAGTCAATCACACAAGCATTCAGTCAATCACACAAGCATTCAGTCAATCACATAAGCTTTCATTCAATGACACAAGCATTCAGTCAACCACACAAACATTCAGTTAATCACACAAACACACATTCAATCATGCACGCATTCAGTCAATAATGCAAGCATTCATTCAATCACACAAGCATTCAATCACACAAGAATTCAGTCAATCACACAAGCATTCAGTCAATCACACAAGCATTCAGTCAATCACACAAGCATTCAGTCAATCACATAAGCATTCAGTCAATCACACAAGCATTCAGTCAATCACACAAGCATTCAGTCAATCACACAAGCATTCAGTCAATCACATAAGCATTCAGTCAATCACACAAGCATTCAGTCAATCACATAAGCATTCAGTCAATCACATAAGCATTCAGTCAATCACACAAGCATTCAGTCAATCACATAAG
>CM060308.1:91100622-91105622 GCA_030674185.1 Monoplex corrugatus
GAATGTATGTATGTATGTATGTACGTACGTATGTATGCATGCATGTATGTATATATGTATGTATGCATTCATGTATGCATGTATATATATATATATATATATATATATATATATATATATATATATATATATATATATATGTGTGTGTGTGTGTGTGTGTGTGTGTGTATGCATCTGTATGCATGCATGTATGTATGTATGTATGTATGTATGTATGTGTCATGTATGTGTTATGTATGTATGTATGTATGATTGTATGTATGTATGTATGTATACATGTATGTATGTTAGTATGAATGTATGTATGTATATATGTATGTATGTACGTACGTATGTATGCATGCATGTATGCATATATGTATGTATGCATGCATGTATGCATGTATATATATATATATATATATATGTATATGTGTGTGTGTGTGTGTGTGTGTGTGTGTGTGTGTGTGTATGTATGTATACATCTGTATGTATGAATGTACGTATGCATGTATGTATGTATGTATGTATGTGTCCATGTATGTGTGTATGTATGTATGTATGTAATGTATGTATGTATGTATGAATGTATGTATGTATGTATGTATGGATGGATGGGTGGATGCATGCATGCATGTATGCATGTATACATGTATATATTCATGTATGCATGTATGCATGCATGTGTGTATGTATGTATGTATATATGTATGTATGTCTGTGTATATATATATATGCATGTGTGTATATATTTATGTATGTATGTATGCATGCATGTATGTATGTATGTATAGATCTGCATGTATATATGTATGTATGTATGGATGGATGGATCTGCATGTATGTATGTATGAATGTATGTATGTATGTATGGATCTGCATGTATGTATGTATGTATGCATGTATGTATGGATGGATGGATCTGCATGTATGTATGTATGATGTTGTTGTATGTATGTGTGTATATATGTATGCATGCATGTATGTATGCATGTATGTATGTGTGTATGCATGTATGTGTGTATATATGTATATATATATGTGAGTATGTATGTATGTATGTATGTATATATGCATGCATGTATGTATGTATGTATGTTTGTATGTATGTATGTATGTATGCATGCATGTATGCATGAATATATATATATATATATATATATATATATATGTATATATATATATATGTATGTATGTATGTATGCATGTATGTAAAGTATGTATGTATGTATGTGTGTATGTATGTATGTATGTAAAGTATGCATGTGTGTATGTATGTATGTATGTATGTACGTATGTATGTATGTATGTTTGTATATGTGCATGTATGTGTGTACGGATGCATGCATGCACGTATGCATGCATGTATATATTTATGTTTGCATGTATGCATATGTGTCCATATTTATTGCCAAAACTACAGCACACTGACCACAGCAGTGCAGAGAGGACACAATGAAAGTCGAACAGGACAAAAACGCTATTCAACAAAAGATGGCGTGGTAGAAGTAGAACCCAGGGCTGCCTGACTCCTTCCCATGCAGCACCTATGGAAATGCCTCCAGGATCCTGTCTTCTGTCCCGCATGAAGACCCATACAGGGATGAAGAGTATGCCTTCACATCCTCAGATGGACAGGAGAATCCACCAACTTCAGTGTGAGTTTAAAGGGAAATAAATTCGTCGTCAGTGCGAGTTGAAAGGGAAATAAATCGTCTCTAGACATGGACAATAGTATCAGTTACCAGCGAATGTCCAATTCAATGACGATGATAAAAACGCTGGATTATCTAAAATCAAGATACATGTAGCAACAAACAAATCAAGAATTAACATTGAAAAGTCGCAGTGGTGTGAAGGTTAGAGCAACAGATTAACTACTCGAAGGTTGTGGGTTCAAATCCCATAAATATCAGTCCCTTTAAAATCATTGTGGGATTTTCCGCCTCTAAGTTGAACGTGGTATGGGTTCATTGGGAAGACTGGGACTATACAACCGAGTCTCATCGACTTCATGGATGCGTCACTGAGGGTGTTGCTCAAATATGTGACCAACACTGCAGGTGTCCGTATCTCCCGACTAGTTGACGTCAGGATATATCATGACAGTAAGCCCTTTCACGCATTCTCAATCCTGGATGGAACTCTACAACATCATGGTTATCATCCTCATCGACATCATCATCATTGCATTGTAAAAATTATGCCAGATTCTGTGGCCATCAAGGTGGCCTAGAAAATCTTCTTCTTCATGGCGTACGCTGCTACACAATCATCTGAGTCCGGGCGATGAATGCAGCCGTTTTTCCAGTTCCTGTCTGCAGCCATGAGTTTGGTTGTCAGCGGAGTGTCTGTCGGCCACACGTCCTGTCTTGCCACCTGGTGAAGGGAACATCTTTGGAGTATATGCTCCGTGGTTTGGTCTTTTGATCGCAGGGACAGGTTGGGGAGGGCGCCAGCTTCAGTTTGCGGTACATGTGGCTGTTTAGTGACCAGTGCGCAACCTCACCAGGGCAACTTGTTGCTCTCTAGACAACAGGTGGTAGTCATCCCTGTGTCGTCTCGGCATGGAAAGCGCCCTGATGTGCCCCTCTTCTCACTGTAGCTGACTAGAAAATGATGATGGTGTGGTGGTGGGGGTTTGAAGTACAACGGCAATCTTCCTAAGTGCGATGATCCTATTAGAAAAAACTGAGTAGAAAATGGGACTGGAAAAACCAAACCAAACCAACAAAAGATCAAAATCTAAACCAAAAACACAAAACAAACTTGACACCACCTTTCGAAACGTTCGTAACCTCTGAGAAGTCGGAATTCTGCAAATCCAGGTGATGGGTATTTATTGCGAGAGTATGTTTCTTGTCATTTGTAGCAATTCGATTTCTGTCAATTCATTTTGTTTGGTCACTTTTCTCATCATCTTATCACTTTTACATCACTTACATTACACATCACTACACACACAGACATGCACACAACAACACACACACACAGCCACCACACACACACACACACACACACACACACACACACACACACACACACACACATACACACACACACACACACACACACACGAGCTCTCACTCCACACACACATCACAATCACGACAACACACACACATACACACGAATCATCCACACACACACACAATCTCTCTCTTCATCTACTCATTCCATCTCTATATCATCTCTCAACACATACAATCACACACACACACACACACACACACACATACACACGCACACACACACGCACATACACACACAACGACACAACACAACACAGACACACACAACACACACACCACACACACACACACACACACCACACACCACGCACAGGAATATGCGCGTGCTTTTCTGACTTAAAAATTGGTTCCGATGGGACTTGGTTCTTGAGCGCATGCGTGTGTGGCAAACCAAATTACACACACACAGCTCGGCGGCGTGCGCGCACGTACACACACACATCACACACACACACACACACACACAAACACACACCATGCATACACATACATACACACACACAAACACACAACACACAAACACAACACAAACACACACACACAAACACACACACACCACAAACACACACACACACACACAAACACACACACACTCACGCAACACTCACACATGTACACACAGATAAACTCGCACCACTCACAGCACCGTGCACACGCACGCACACACGATAAAGTGTGTGATTTTGAATTTCTTTATTTTCACAGTCCGAACTATGTTCAGATAAAAACATGAAAAGGGTTGGTGATTGATCTTTTTTAAAATTCTCTCCCCCCCCTCTCCCCTTGCCCTTCCGACAACACATTCTTACACAGACGCGCACACATACATTCACACACACACACACACACACAGCAGACACACAACACACACACACACACACACACCACACACACACACACACACACATAACATGCACACCACACGCACACGCACACACTACAACCAAATTTAGAAAATGAGTTATGTCAGTGCTTAAATTAATCAAATTGCATGACTTTGTACGAAAAAATCGCATGTGACTTACAATACATTCGTCCATGACCCGGGGTCGATTAGTATAAAACTCATAGAAAAAAGTAGTGATAGTAGATAGTGATACATAACCAGCTTTGATGTTTCAGTTTGTTTCTCATGGTAAAGTCCCCGCACTCACAACACATTCCCTATGCACTGACCATGCAGATGCCACGTGATGGAAAAGATCCGAATGATAATACTGTAGAGTAAACTGTAAAATTGCAAGTCAGCCCTGTATGCTGTGACAGTTTTGGGGTCCTTACTAAGGCCTGCGTTCTATGTCTATCTTTGTTTCAATCTATTATTGAAAGAACTTAGTGATATTTTGAAGTGTACTATGTATGTCTAGCGTTTGGGAGGAGTTGCTTGTTTGGGGAAGAGTGGCAGTGTCAAAGAGTGCAGCGGCCAATACTGAACCCGGTGACGCCGACAGGTGAGACAGGTGAGGCTTTACATATATATATAATATATATATATATAATATATATATAATATATATATATCGAGGGTTGACAACCAGAACCAAGTATCTCGATTTTCTGATAGTTTACAGATGATCTTAACTGGGTTTTCAGGGAGAGGCTATTTCTACATTTTGAGATACTGGTTTTTAGTTTTATTGATGATATCATGGCAAAAACAAAGTCCACCAAGTGAAAGATCACATCAAAAGCAACATTTTAATATAAAAAGACAAAATTGACAAAAAAGTTAGATACTGGGTTCTGGCTGTCAACCCTCGATATATAATTATATGTCCATCTACAATGCTCCACGAAGTAAACAAAAACAAACAAACAAACACAGGGGAAAGAAGACCAAACGAAAACAAACAAATAAACAGCAACAACAACGATAACAAAAATCAACCCAAAATTTCAGTGGAAATATACAAAAAAACATCCGTCCACCCTGTGCGAGTAGACTGCACGAACGTCTGATCATCATGGAAACAGACCCATGCCACAGCA
>CM060308.1:91113122-91125622 GCA_030674185.1 Monoplex corrugatus
CGCCAGCAGAGTCATGCTTAGTGCAATTCTCAATCGCCTTTCGGCTGTCAGTGAGGAATTCCTTCCTGGGGATGAGGCTCCTTCATATTTGTCAACAGCGCGGTTGAGCAGATTTTCAACTCAGAGATCGTGATAGAAAAATAACTGCAATGAGAGCTTTGTGACAAATGTGTCGACTTCAACAAAGCATTTGACAGAATCTGGCACGATTGTATGTGGTTAGTTATAAGAAGCTTCAAAATAGAAGGAGATCTTATCCTCGTCACTGATGCGACACCGAGTTCAGGCAGTACGCTGTTCCTCTAGAATCGAGAAAGGAGCACTTTTAGGGCACGGTTGGAGTATGTCAAGGATATACACTATCGCCCTCCTTGTAGTTGTTAATTTCTTTCTCTGGAGAAGATGCCGAAAATCCCCCAGACTATCGTATCTCCACTTCCATTAACGTCAGGAGCATTGGAAGTCTGCACTTTGCTGATGACCCTGACATCATGTTGGGCAGTGTCAGAGTTTGGAGTGTGTTCAAGAGAGATCAATCGCTCTCAGACAATCCCATTATGCGCTCCACTCAAATCTGCAGGTATTTTGGAAGGAGGAAGTCGGTGACTTCGACAGAGGAAGAGCCATTTTCCAAATATGAAAAGATGAAGCAAACTCAGGATGCATGAATAGCTTGCTGTGCAATTCCGGCACAGAGATGAAAGGCTCTTTCAGCCGCTGCGTCTCCTCATTACAGCATGAAAATACATGAGAGAAATGGTTGGACCTCAACAAGATTAGAATATTGTGTGATTGATACACTGAGGTTAAAACTCAGTGGTTTGATCTCACACTTCCCCAGAACCTATGAACGAGATGTTTATAACAGACGATCAGAACCCTAGAGCACGATGAAACAGAAGGGAAAAAAAAACTACACAAGCACAATGATGATGATAATGATGATGATTTTGAATATGGAATTGTCCTAGTGCGATGATTCCTTGAACAAATCACAACCCTCGGACTCCAAAAGCGCGTCCCTTTAGGAAATAAGGCAAACCAAATTTCCGCTAGGTTGATGAAGAGGACTTGACAGTAATGGCAATGTCGGCTCCAAACTTGCCACCCCTCCACAAAGAGTGGAGGCACAAAGAAAGACGCTGGTGCCATTTATTGGCCCAGTCAGTCTAAAACGGTTTTTGTGAGATCTGAGGTGTCTGCACGAAATGAACTGTTAAATAAAATAAACATCGCGCCGTGTAGGCCAAGCTGAATTGTTTCCCTTTACTTTACTCGTTGACTTTGTTCTCGTGTGTAAATAAGCTCCCTGTCTGTCTGTCTGTCTATCTGTCTCTTTCTCTTTCTCTGTCTCTTTCTTTCTCTGTCTCTCTCTCTCTCTCTGTCTCTCTCTGTCTCTCTCTGATTCTGTCTGCCTGTCTCTGTCTCTGTCTCTGTCTGTCTGTCTGTCTGTTTGTCTGTCTCTGTCTCACCCCATCTCTCTGTCTGTCTTTTTCTCTGTATATTTGCTGTTTGTCTTTTTCTATGTCTGTCTCTGTCAGTCTGTCTCTCTCTGTCTCTCTGCCTCTGTTTCTGTCATCTGTCTGTTGTCTCTCTCTGCCTCTGTCTCTGTCTGTCTGTCTGTCTCTCTCTCTCTCTCTCTCTCCCGCTCTTTCTCTCTGATTTCTAGTTCTTTTTCTTTTTTGTTTAAAGGGAGATTCGTTTTGGTCCAGCGGCGACCTCTCCCTCTGTTTGATTCTATCTCTTTGTCTATCTCCTTGTTTCTCTGTCTGTCTGTCTGTCGCTTCCCACCATCCACCCCATTTCCGCCTTTCTCTGTCTGTCTGTCTGTCGCTTCCCACCATCCATCTCATTTCCGCCTTTCTCTATCTGTCTGTCTGTCGTTTCCCACCATCCAACCCATTTCCGCCTTTCTCTCTCTGTCTGTCTGACACTTCCCACCATCCACCTCATTTCCGCCTTTCTCTCTCTCTCTGTCTGTCTGTCGCTTCCCACCATCCATCCTATTTCCGCCTTTCTCTGTCTGTCTGTCTGTCGCTTCCCACCATCCACCCCATTTCCGCCTTTCTCTCTCTGTCTGTCTGTCACTTCCCACCATCCACCCCATTTTCCGCCATTTCTCTCTCTGTCTGTCGTTCCCACCATCCACCCATTTCCGCCTGTCTCTGTCTGTCTGTCTGTCGTTTCCCACCATCCACCCCATTTCCGCCTTTCTCTCTCTGTCTGTCTGTCGCTTCCCACCATCCACCCCATTTCCCGACTTTCTCTTTCTGTCTGTCTGTCGCTTCCCACTATCCACCCCATTTCCGTCTTTCTCTCTCTCTTCTCCCTCACTGTCCCTCTTCTGTCTGTCTGTCTTCCCACCATCCACCCCATTTCCGCCTTTCTCTCTCTGTCTGGTCGCTTCCCACCATCCACCCCATTTCCGTCTTTCTCAGTCTGTCTGTCTGTCACTTCCCACCATCCACTCCATTTCCGCCTTTTCTTCTTCTGCCTTCTGTCTGTCGCTTCCCACCATCCACCCCATTTCCGCCTTTCTGTCTCTGTCCGTCGCTTCCCACCATCCACCCCATTTCCGCCTTTCTCTGTCTGTCTGTCTGTCTGTCTGTCTGTCGCTTCCCACCATCCACCCCATTTCCGCTTTTCTCTCTCTGTCTGTCTGTCGCTTCCCACCATCCACCCCATTTCCGCCTTTCTCTGTCTGTCTGTCTGTCTATCTGTCGCTTCCCACCATCCACCCCATTTCCGCCTTTCTCTCTCTGTCATCGTCTGTCGCTTCCCACCATCCACCCCATTTTCCGCCTTTCTCCTCTCTGTCTGTCTGTCGCTTCCCACCATCCCCCCATTTCCGCCTTTCTCTCTCTGTCTGTCTGTCGCTTCCCACCATCCACCTCATTTCCGCCTTTCTCTCTCTGTCTGTCTGTCGCTTCCCACCATCCACCCCATTTCCGCCTTTCTCTCTCTGTCTGTCTGTCGCTTCCCACCATCCACCCCATTTCCGCCTTTCTCTCTGTCTGTCTGTCTGTCGCTTCCCACCATCCACCCCATTTCCGCCTTTCTCTCTCTGTCTGTCTGTCGCTTCCCACCATCCACCCCATTTCCGCCTTTCTCTCTCTCTGTCTGTCTGTCTGTCTGTCGCTTCCCACCATCCACCCCTTTCCGCCTTTCTCTCTCTGTCTGTCGCTTCCCACCATCCACCCCATTTCCGTCTTTCTCTGTCTGTCTGTCTGTTGCTTCCCACCATCCACTCCATTTCCGCCTTTCTCTCTCTGTCACTGACTAGCTGATACAAACAGAGGGTGGATATCAAACCCACACGGTGGGTAGGATCTCAAGAGCTTGCCGACTCATAAGGCTTATGTACAGGCTTAAGGATCTTTACATGATTGTTTTGGATCTTCTCTCCATCACATGGCATCAGCGCATATAGAATTAATTCTGAGCGCCGAGACGTTATTTTCCAAAATTGTAACTGAAACTGAAACTGAAACTGAAGTATTTCTCTCACTTTTTCCATTGGCGAGATGTGAAAGCACTAATAATAATATAATAATAATAATGATAATGATAATGATATAATGATGATAATAATAACAATAATGATAACAATAACAATAGATGTATAATAATAATAATGATAATAGTAATAATAATAATAAATAATAATAATGATGATAATAACAATAATGATAATAAATAATAATAATAATAATAATAATAATAATAATAATAATAATAATAATAATAATAATAATAATAACAAAATAATAATAATAATAATGATAAACAACTTTACTCTGCTTTTTGCCACAGCTCTCAAAAATAAAAAAAAGTAATTTGGTTTCTCTCTTCGTCAAACGTGAGTGCCATGGCCCTCTATGGCCCCCAGCCCTGAAATTCCCTGTTAAATGATATCAGACATTCTACTTTTGTTTCATCTTTCAACTCCCATCTCAAAAATTACCTGTTGAGACATTGTTTCCATATCCAGTCTTTCTAATGCTCTCTAGCCTGTTCCTCTATCATTGTATGGTTGTGAATAGGTCTGTGACTGTGTGTGTGTGAGAATGTGTCTTCGTAAGTGTCTGGATCCATAGATAAAGCAGTGTATGATTACAAGTCATCATTATTATTATTACTATTCTTCTTCGTCTTCTTCTTCTTCTTCTTCGTCTTCTTCTTCTTCTTCTTCTTCTTCTTCTCTTCCTTCTTCTTCTTCTTCTTCTTCTTCTTCTTCTCTTCTTCTTCTTCTTCTTCTTCTTCTTCTTCTTCTTCTTCTTCTTCTTCTTCTTCTTCTTCTTCTTCTTCTTCTTTCTTCTCTTCTTCTTCTCTTCTTCTTCTTCTTCTCTTCTTCTTCTCTTCTTCTTCTTCTTCTTCTTCTTCTTCTTTCTTCTTCTCTTCTTCTTCTTCTTCCTCTTCTTCTTCTTCTTCTTCTTCTTCTTCTTCTTCTCTTCTCTTCTTCTTCTTCTTCTTCTTCTTCTTCTTCTTCTTCTTCTCTTCTTCTTCTTCTTCTTCTTCTTCTTCTTCTTCTTCTTCTTCTTTCTTCTTCTTCTTTTCTTCTTTCTTCTTCTTCTTCTTCTTCTTTCTTCTTCTTCTTCTTCTTTCTTCTTTCTTCTTCTTCGCATTCTTCTTCTTCCTTCTTCTTCTTCTTCCTTCCTTCTTCTTCCTCTTCTTCTTCTTCTTCTTCTTCTTCTTCTTCTTCATTCTTCTTCTTCTTCTTCTTCTTCTTCTTCTTCTTCTTCTCTTCTTCTTCTTCTTCTTCTTCTTCCTTCTTCTTCTCTTCTTCTTCTTCTTCTTCTTCGCATTCTTCTTCTTCTTCTCTTCTTCTTCCTTCTTCTTCCTTCTTCTTCCTTCTTCTTCTTCTTCTTCCATTCTTCTTCTTCATTCTTCCTTCTTCTTCTTCTTTCTTCTTCTTCTTCTTCTTCTTCTTCTTCTTCTTCTTCTTCTTCTTCTTCTTCTCTCTTCTTCTTCTTCTTCTTCTTCTTCTTCTTCTTCTTCTTTCTTCTTCTTCTTCTTTCTTCTTCTTCTTCTTCTTCTTCTTCTTCTTCTTCTTCTTCTTCTTCTCTTCCTTCTTCTCTTCTTCTTCTTCTTCGCATTCTCTTCTCTTCTTCTTCGCATCTTCTTCTCTTCTTCTTCTTCTTCTTCTTCTTCTTCTTCTTCTTCTTCTTCTTCTTTCCTTCTTCTTCTTCTTCTTCTTTCTTCTTTTCTTCCTTCTTCTTCTTCTTCTTCTTCTTCTTCTTCTTCTTCTTCTTCTTCTTCTTCTCTTCTTCTTCTTCTTCTTCTTCTTCTTCTTCTTCTTTCTTCTTCTTTCTTCTTCTTCTTCTTCTTCTTCTTCTTCTTCTTCTTCTTCTTCTTCTCTTCTTCTTCTTCTCTTCTTCTTCTTCTTCTTCTTCTTCTTCTTCTTCTTCTTCTTCTTCTCTGCATTCTTCTTCTTCTTCTTTCTTCTTCTTCTTCTTCTTCTTCGCATTCTTCTTCTTTCTTCTTCTTCTTCTCGCATTCTTCTTCTTCTTCTCGCATTCTCCTTCTTCTTCTTCTTCTTCTTCTTTTCTTCTTCCTTCTTCTTCTCCTTCTTCTTCTTCTTCTTCTTCTTCTCTTCTTCTCTTTCTTCTTCTTCTTCTTCTTCTTCTTCTTCTTCTTCTTCTTCTTCTTCTTCTTCTTCTTCTTCTTCTTCTTCTTCTTCTTCTTCTTCTTTCTTCTTCTTCTTCTCTTCTTCTTCTTCTTTCTTTCTTCTTCTCTCTTCTTTCTTCTTCTTCTCTTCGCCATTCTTCTTCGCATTTCTTCTCTTCTTCTTCTCTTCTTCTCTTTCTTCTTCTTTCTGCTTTCTTTTCTTCGCATTCTTCTTCTTCTCTTCTTCTTCTGCTTTTCTCTCTTCTTCTCTCTTCTTCTTCTTTCTTCTTCTTCTCTCTTCTTCTTCTTCTTCTTCTTCTTCTCTTCTTTCTTCTTTCCTTCTTCTTCTTCTTCTTCTTCCTTCTCTTCTTCTTCTTCTTCTTCTTCTTCTTCTTCTTCTTCTTCTTCTTCTTCTTCTCTCTTCTTCTTCTTCTTCTTCTTTTCTTCTTCTTCTTCTTCTTCTTTTCTTCTTTCTTCTTCTTCTCTTCTTCTTCTTCTTCTTCTCTTCTTCTTCGTCTTCTTTCGCATTCTTCTTCTTCTCTTCTTCGCATCTTCTCTTCTTCGCATTCTTTTTCGCATTCTTCTTCTTTCTTCGCATTCTTCTTCTTCGCATTCTTCGCATTCTTCTTCTTCTTCTTCGCATTCTTTCTTCTTCTTCTTTCTTCTTCTTCTTCTTCTTCTTCTTCTCTTCTTCTTCTCTTCTTCTTTTTCTCTTCTCTTCTTCTTTCCTTCTTCTTCGCTTCTTCTTCATTCCTTCTTCTTCTCTTCGCATTCTTCTTCTTCTCGTTTCATTCTTCCTTCTTCTTCTTCTCTTCTCATTCTTCGCATCTCTTCTTCTTCTTTCTTCGCATTCTTCTTTCTTCTTCCTTCTTCTCATTCTTCTTCTTCTTCTTCGCATTCTTTCTTCTCTTCTTCTTTTCGTCATTCTTCTTCTTCTTCTTCGCATTCTTCTTCTTCGCATTCCTTCTCCATTCTTCTTCCTTCCTTCTTCGCATTCTTCTTCGCATTCCTTCTTCTCTTCTTCCGCATTCTTCTTCTTCTTCGCATTCTTCTTCTTCTTCGCATTCTTCTTCTTCCTATCCTTCTATTCGCTCTTCTTCTTCTTCATTCTTCTTCTTCTTCGCATTCTTCTCTTCTTCTTCTTCTTCTTCTTCTTCTTCTCTTCTTCTTCTTCTCTTCTTCTTCTTCTTCTTTTTCTTCTTCTTCTTCTTCTTCTCTTCTTCTCTTCTTCTTTTCTTCTTCTTCTTCTTCTTTTTTCTCTTCGCATTCTTCTTCTTCTTCTTCTTCTTCTTCTTCTTCGCATTCTTCTTCGCATTCTTCTTCGCATTCTTCTTCTTCACATTCTTCTTCTTCGCATTCTTCTCCTTCGCATTCTTCTTCTTCGCATTCTTCTTCTCGCATTCTTCTTCTCGCATTCTTCTTCTCGCATTCTTCTCGCATTCTTCGCATTCTCCTTCTCGCATTCTTCTTCTTCTTCTTCTTCGCTTTCTTCTTCGCATTCTTCTTCTCGCATTCTTCTTCTTCGCATTCTTCTTCTCGCATTCTTCTTCTCGCATTCTTCTTCTTCTTCTCGCATTCTTCTTCTTCTTCTTTTTCTCGCATTCTTCTTCTTCTCGCATTCTTCTTCGCATTCTTCTTCTTGTTTTTCCTCATCTTCTTAAAGCCATTGTACATTTATTCTAAACCTTCTTTCGTTGTTTCTCTTCTATACATACCCTCTTCCTACATACACTGAAAGCTCCTGCCGAAGTCTCGAGAAAGCCAGGTTCAAATAAACACATCGAGTTGAAATATTTCTTCCCTTCTACTACACTTTAAATAGTTGTTGGTCTGGGTGATAGCTTTTCTTTTTGGATAAGTGCATGAACCGAGGCCCTAACCAGTCGCCGTGGTGTAGTGGTTAGTGCAACGGACTACCGACTAGAGGGCTGTGGCTTCGAATCCCATCAGACCTTCAAAAATCATTGTGGGATTTTTCGGCTCTAACCGGCTCCTACCTGGAGTTGGGCGTGCTATGGGCTCATTGGAAAGACTGGTCGCACACAGTCTAATCTCATCCACTTTACGAATGCGTCATTGCGGGTGTTGCTCAAGTCTTCTGACCAGCACTACAGGGTCTGTATCTCTCGGGCCTGTTTGACGCCAGGCTATAGTATAAGAGTAAGCGTATAGGACATCTCTGTCATGTAGCCTCAATCCTAGACGGAACTCCATAGCATCATGATTATCATCCTCATGGACACCATCGTCATCGCATTGTAAAAACAGTACCAGCTTCTATGGCCATTAAGGTGGCGCAGAAAATAGGACGAAAAAAAAGGGAGCACAAAGGTAACCTCCCTGATTGCACGGATCCTGTAGACAAAGAAGCCGAGATCCTGTATGCAGTATACATTTTGTGCACGTTAAAGTTTGTATCGTGATGACAAAATTGTCCCTTGACAAAATTTTGTAGAAGTATCCATTTTTGTAGGTGTGACTCGTACAGAAAAAAAGTGGTGTCATACTATGGCTGCATGTTTCCTTCAGGTTGAGAAATCCGCATTTCATGTAGAAAATTTCCGTTGTCATCTACTCCTTAACAAACCAAAAACCAAACCAAACCAAACCAAACCAAACCAAACCAAACCAAACCAAACCAAACCAAATCAAACCAAACCAAACCAAACCAAACCAAACCAAATCAAACCAAACCAAACCAAACCAAACCAAACCAAACCAAACCAAACCAAAAATCAAACACACATACACACAAACACACACACACACACACACACACACACACACACACACACACACACACATACACACGTACACACACAGAGAAACAGACACACTAACAGACAGATACACACACACACATACACACACACAGAGAAACAGACACATTCACAGACAAACACACACACACACACACACACGCACGCACACATGCACACATACACACACACACACACACACACACACACACACACACACACACACACACACACACACACACACACACACACACACACACACACAAACACCCTAATATCCAATAATCCAAATCAGTCCGTCCACGTTCAGTGATTTCGTCTTACCCACAATTTTCAATTGACGTATTATCTTTGTATTAAATGTAACATTGATAAAATGTTCTTCCAATTTCATTTTGATAATTTGATTCAAAATGTTTTTTGTTTTGTTTTTATATTCACTGTTACGTTTAGTTATATGTGCATATTTGATTTGTTGCCTTTCCAAAAAAAAAAAAAAAAAAATCCAGTGTGTCTCTCTTACTCTATATCTTAACACACACATGTTTACTCTCTCTCTCTCTCTATCTCTCATCCCCTCACAGACTGACAGATAGACAGACAGACACACACACACACATACACATACACATACACACACAAACTCACACACACACATACACACACATACACACATACCCCCCACACACACATATATACACATACACACATACACATACACACACACAAACTCACACACACATACACACACATACACACACATACACACACATACCCCCCCCCCCCCACACACACACACACACACACACACTTATACACATACACACACACACACATACACATACACACGCACAAAAACGCAGACACACATACACACACACATACACACACACACACGCGCACACACACACACACATACACATACACACACACATACACACACACACACACACACACACACACACACACACACACACACCCCACAACACATACACACACATATCACGCACACAATCATTTATTACTATTTTCCTTTCTACGTTTCTTGTTCCATCTCTCTCAAACGAAAACAAACATTAATGTTGTCACTCGTTAATACACTGCGTATTATGTCTAAAACTTCTCATGTGTTGAAATAATTTATTTCTTTTTCATTATTTTAAGTTCATGGCAGTTAAACAGATTATCAACGAGAAATTAGGAAAATATTTTCAGCTGACTTCTGTTGTTTAAATATGATGTGCCAGTGTCATTGTCAGAATGTTGAGAGTTCCATGGACAGCAAAGAAAACAAACGAGACAGTCTTGATGGAGGCAGACACAAGTAGATCACACATAAGGAAGATTAGGAAAAGACAGGCAACATTTATAGGCCATTTTATGAGGAAGGGGGATTTGGAGCACCTGGTCACAACGGGAAAGCTGGAGGGAAAGAGAGCACCAGGTAGACCCAGGGAGAGAATGCTGGAGGACTTGCAGAGTGGCTGGGGACGAGGAGGGTGGGGGAAATGCTAGGAGTAACGAGAGATAGAAATGGCTGGAAGTCCATGGTCGCCAACGCCATGCGGCAGGGCACCTAATGATGATGACTGTCATTGTCTCTACCCGTACAATCACTCCCATTCCATGAATCCTTTGTAGACTTGTGATTTACGTTTTACATGTTATTTTTTAAAACTTCATTTTAGTTTATCCTTACATGTCTTTCTGCTCATGTTAGATGTGTGGTGCGGCAAGGACCAGCTATGAGACAGTTCCAGGGGGACCTAATGCTACTATCCTTGAGTAATAAAGACAGAGTGTGTGTGTGAGAGAGAGGGGAGAGAGAGAGAGAGAAAGAGAGAGAGAGAAAGAGGGAAATAAAGAGAGACAGAGAGAGAAGAAGACAGACAGAGAGATCAAGGGAGATAGATAGAGAGATAGCGAGTGAGAGAGAGAGAGAGAGAGAGAGAGAGAGAGAGAGAGAGAGAGAGAAAGATAGAGATAGAGATAGAAAGAGAGAGATAAAATGAGAGACATAAAGAAAGAGACATAAAGAGAGACAAGAGAGCAGACAGACAGACAGAGAGAGAGAGACAGAGACAGACAGAGACAGAGACAGAGACAGACAGACAGACAGAGACAAGACAGAAAAACCAACAAAAATGTCTGTGTGTGTGTGAGTGAGAAATAGAGAGAGAGAGAGAGAGAGAGAGAGAGAGAGAGACAGAGACAGCGACAGAGACAGACAGACAGACAGACAACAGAGACAGTGACAGACAGACAGTGACAGACAGACAGACAGACAAGACAGAGACAGGACAGAGACAGAGACAGAGACAGAGACAAGACAGAGATAAAGATAGAGACAGAGACAGAGACAGAGACGGAGAAACCAACAAAAACGACAGGCTGACAACACGCAAAATGGACAAACAAACCATTTGCAAGGACTTTTTGTGTTAGTGTATGAGTATGTCTATTCAATTTCAAAATGTCCTGTAGTGTTCCGACTTTTTCTCAGATGCGTGTATATACACTATTTCGCCGACACTGTGCAGGCTATCTGTTGCTACACTAGTGTGCATACTCTGCCGTTAGTGAACATGCCAGCTGCGTATGTTGATGTCTCCATAAGCCGTCGGACAATGACACAGCTTGCATGATTTAACGTTTATATTCGATGCTTTGCGTTCGTACGCACAACTAAGGGGCTTTTGGCACTAACAGGTTTTCACACAAGCGGACTCGGGAGATCGGAAAAATCTCCACCCTTTATCCAACAGGCGTAAGGTTGTCGGGCAGGATCGAATCCAGATTCTCCGATTGAAAGTTTGATGTCTTACCCACATCACTATCGCTGCCCGTCAGAAGTGATATATTATTGCTATCATTAGCATCAATGCCCGGCTTACTGTCCTTGAGACTGTCTCTATTGAATTGCCTACTCCATCAATTTACTCAGAACAATGCGCCCAGCCAATCTCTATCATCATCATCATCATGTGCCCTGCCGCTTTGCGTTGGCGATCATGACCCTCCGTCCAAATCTATCCCTTGTCGCTGCATCTACGTTTCCCACCCTCTTTGTCCTCAGCCACCCTGCAAGTCCGTCCAATATTTTCTCACTGGGTCTACCTGGTGCTCTTTTTCCTTTCAGCTTTCCTGTTGTGACTACGTGCTCTAATTTCTCTTGCCTCATAAAATATCGTTTAAATGTTGTTTCTCTTTTCCTGATCTTCTTTATTAATGATCTTCTTGTGTCTGTCTTCTTCAAGACGTCTCGTTTGTTTTCTTTGCGGTCCATGGAGCTCTCAACGTTCTTCTCAGAAACCACATTTCAGTTGCCTTAATCTTGTTCTAACTTTGCGTGTTGACTGTCCACGCCTCACAACCGTACAGCAGTATCGGTTCTACATAACACCCAGGAAAGCTCTTCCAGATATTAATTGATAGGTAAATGTTGGTAAGAACGCTTTTCATCTTCTTGAATGCTGTTTTGGATCGGCCGACACTGCAGGCTATTTCTGATTTGCATCTGCCGTATGGTGGGATGACCGTTCCCAGATACTTAAACATATCAACCTGTCTCAATGTTATGTCATTTGCTATTATTTTGCATGAGGGTATTTCTTGTTTTTTTCTTTTTTGTTTTAACCAATTACCATGACTTCAGTCTTCTTCCTATTTAGCTCCAGCCCTTTATTTTTGCTTTCTATTTCTATCATATTCACAAGATTTTGTAGTCTATATAGACAATGCTATACATACATTCAACTGGAGACATTTCTTCCAATCAAACCAATCGCGGTGGTGCAGTGGTTAGCGAAACAGACTACCGATGATAGGTTGTGGGCACGAATCCCATCAATCCATCAAAATCAGTGGAGGATTTTTCGATCCCATTTGGCTCTTTCTTAAACTGAGTGTGTTGATGCTTTGTGTGAAGACTGGGACTGGGATCGACACAGTCGAGTCTTACCCACTTTACGACTGAGTCATTGAGGGTACTGCTGAAATTTCCCAACCAACACCGCAGGTGTCTGTATCTCTTAGGCCTGGTTGACGCCAAGAAATATTGTGAACCGAACGTAAGCGTAGAGTACAGCCTTGTTACAAAAGTCTCGATTCTTAACAGAATTTCACAGCATGAGG
>CM060308.1:91128122-91138122 GCA_030674185.1 Monoplex corrugatus
AAGTCGGATCGATAGACAAAGACTTGTAAACAAAACAGTCCTTGACCAAGCCTCTGATCTTCAACATAAATAGATAAACAAATGAATAAATTGATAAATAGATAAATAAATAAACAAACTGATAAATAACCAAGGAACAAATAAGAAAAAAGGACAACAAAATGAGAAAACTTTTTTATTATAAAGAAAAATTACAGCATTTCGATGAATAGTATTTGTTTAGGCCGAGGTTGCATACAGGTACATGAAGCGCCTTTCATTCGTTTCTTTTTTCTCTCTACCTTTTTTACGTGCTGAACACGTCCTTTTTTCTGTTCTTTTTCTTTGTTTTTTTTTCTACATTTTGTAAACGTACTTTCATTGTGTTACACATATTTTTAAATCCCTGGTACATTATAGTTCACAGTCTGTGGAATGGATAGTTTTGACATTCCATTTCTCTGCCTGCCTGCCTGCCTGCCTGCCTGCCTGCCAGCCTGTCTGTCTGTCTGTCTGTCTGTTTCTTTCCGTGTCTCTCTGTCTCTGTCACTCTGTCTGTCTGGATGTCTGTCTGTCGGTCGGTCTGTCTGTCATTCTTTCTCTCTTGCTGTCTATAATGGATATTTTGTGAAGAAAGTAAGTATATGTTATGCTTTCGTTCCCATTTAGTCGAGCAAACCTTTCGTGTTTAAGAATGTTCAATGGAAATAAAAGACTTGTGAACAAAAGTGGACACTACGTAAACGTTTATCGACAAATCATCAAGAAAATCTAGCTGAAAATGTTTGTCCACAAACAACATAATACACACACTAGGGCTGATATACTGTTCTGTAATATAAAAATAAACATTAAAAAGGCGATGTTTTTTCTCCCACTTGTTTTACTTTACTGTTTCCCTTCTATATTCTTCCAAAAGGCTCCTAGTTTCCTAGAGAAAAACAATCTTTATTAACACTGTTTTCTGTGAACGCTTAAAAGACGAGTGATAACAATACGAAAACATCACTGTTTACTTTTGAAGTGGAAATTTCACAAGTATCCCTTCCCCTTGACCTTTCTTTTGCCTGGAATCTTTTTGAGGTAGTGGTAGACCAATAACTCTACTTTTGTCATTATTGATACAGTTCAATCCTTGTTCAAGCAAAAATGTGAGTGGACGCTAATCGAAATAACGAACGCACAATTTCAGCCACTTACCATTAAAGTCCTTTCTGAAATTACATTTTACGACCAAAATGAAATCAAGGGACGGATAAAACAATGATAGAGAGAGACAGAGAGAGAGAGAGAGAGAGAGAGAAGAGAGAAGGAGAAGAGAGAGAAGAGAGAGAGAGAGAGAGAGAGAAGAGAAAGAGGGAGAGGGAGAGAGAGAGAAACAGAGAGAGACAGATAGCGAGACCGAGAGAGAGAGAGAGAGAGAGACGGAGACAGAGACAGAGAGAGACAGAGACAGAGAAAGAGAGGAGAGAGAGGGAGAGAGAAAGAAAGAGAGAGAGAGAAAGAAAGAAAGAGAGAGAGCTGAGAGAGATAGAGAGAGAAAGAGGGAGAGAGAGAGACAGACAGACAGACAGAGAGAGAGAGAGAAATAGAGAGAGAGAGAAGAAGAGAGAGAGAGAAAGAAAGAGAGAGAAATAGAGAGAGAGCGAGCCAGCGAGCGAAGAGAGAGAGAGAGAGAAAGAGAGAGAGATACACACATACATACAGCAGACAGACAGAAAGACAGACAGACAGATAGACAGACAGACAGAGACAGACAGAAGGAACAAATACTGAAAACAGGGACGTTCTCTTTTATGAGAAGCACAGAGCTTATTCCTACGGCACAGACCCACACACATACGTTCAAGCGAGAAAATCCTGTGTCCTTGACCTGAGACTTCGGCAATGTCAGTGACCCTCCTCGTCTGTCAGTTTTCCCCTGTGTACATTTTATTCCAGACACAGATGGGTCTGTCCAGTCTCCTGTGTGCTCACATTTACCTACTTCAACTCTGTACTCCTACAATTTAAAATCAATTCCCCATCCCACATCATTCTGGTGTTGCTTTAGATCAAACACATACACTTACCAGCTCTCTTACGTACATATATCATTACATTGTAGCCTATATTGTATGGGGAAGAAGAGTGGCAGAATGGTTCAGACGTTCGCCTGCCAATAACTGAACTCGAGTTTCCAGGGTTTGCTCCCCGTAGAGGCATCGACTTTTCTCCTCAGTTTGACAGGAAGATCGAACTGAATGTCTGGCCCTTTGGAAGGGGACGTTTTTGTCGGACCCCTGTGCTTTCTGGCTGAACACGCTAAAGATCCTACGACAGTTGAAAAAATAGAAGAGTAAGGCATTGCACGGCTGCACTGGTAATAACATTGGAGAGATAGTTTGATTTCCCAGGTCCCACCCCTTGAAGACCAATTAACCTTCTTGCCTTTCTGAAGTCTTGCTAAAAAAATGTGCATATGAATATGAATTTGAAGTGAGGGAGAGGGGATGGGCGTCGCCCTCGTGGTTGGCGCCGGGAAAAGTTGAGGTCTCTGCCACCTCACTCTCCTACCATCCCCAGGGTTGTGGAACTATCTAGGTAGGACCTCAGGATCTGGCCAGCTCCTGGGTTTATATGCAGGCTGAAGGCTTGTGCTGTGATCATTCTGAATTTTCTCCATGACATGGCACCTATGACGTTAGTGCATATGGAATTCATTCCGAGCGCGGAGACGTCATCTTGAAAAATTGAAAGTGATACAGGCTGATACACATACACTAGGTAGGACCTCGAGACTTTTTGGACATATAGGACTTATGTGCAGGTTTAAGGCTTATGTCATGATCATTTGGGATCTGACAGTGGCATCAGTGCATATGGAGTTTATTCCAAGTCCAGAAACGTTATCTGCACAAACTGAAACTCCCCATATGACTTGCTCTATTACCCCTAACCATTTTCAATTTTCTTATTTATTTATCCCCCAACCCTATTCCTCCTTGACAGTCCAATCTACCCATCACCACCCTCCCCCACTATTTATTCCACTCACACCCCCCCCTGTACTACCCATCTGCTACATCCATAAACTAACCCACCTAGTCTCTTTCATCCACTACATGCTTAACCTTTATGCCAGTCCCCAATGTCTGTTCCATCCAATTGTTCCCCTTGGCTGTTCCAACCTCTCTAGCCTCTTGTCTGTCCTCTGACTTTCACCCTGTCTGCCCCTGTCTGTCCCATACCATCCACCAAGTTTAATAATAAATATTGTTTTCTATCAAAGAAATAAGAGGGAAGCAGGGAGAATTTTTATAGTATCAACCAAAGGACATAACTCTTGAGAGTCACGTAGGACTGTTCTGAGCTTCGGGTTTTTGTGCTTTGTATCTGCTTCTATGCTAGCTGAATGGGTAGCGCAAACAATGTTAGATTTGAGAATTCCACAACATGGGAGACAATTCTTACGTGACTCTCAAGAGTTATGTCCTTTGGTTGATATTGTTTTCTATCTTATATCCAATTTTCTTCTTCGATTATGTGTCTTTTGCTGTGCAACGATTTGGCCTCTGCGTCGAAGGGTAACGTTGATTTGTACAGTTGTATTCAATTTTCTTCTTTAACCCGTATGTTTGATGTGCGAAGGCTTGGCCTCAGCGTCGAAGAGACTAGTACCATAGTACAACAGAAGCGTAGAGTTTTAAAAGCATCTTCCACTTCTAACAGGAACTGAACTTTAGGGTCTTCATTTCGAAACGAGTAGACGAATCACAAAGTAATGTTGTTTTGAGAATCCATTGCATCGTTTGAAGTGGTGTAAGTTCTCGAGCATTTTAAAGAAAAGTTTACATTAAAGCAAAAATACTTCTTTCCGTTTTCTCAAATGAGACGGAAAATGATCTCGTTTGGACAAACTGAGGCTGTTTGATTCTCTCTTACAACAGACAGATCAAATCGTGATTCTTGAGTGCAGGTAAGTGTTGATCTAGTTCTGCTTTACCATTTCTCTGTATCAAAAACTTTGCTGAAATTTTGTTACAGCTGGTAGGTTCTGTCTGTCTGTCTGTATGTCTGTTTGTCTGTCTCTCACTGTCTGTGTCTGTGTCTCTCTCTGTCTCTGTCTGTCTGTCTGTCTGTCTGTCTCACTCTGCGTCTGTCTCTCTCTATCTCTGTCTCTCCGTCTCTGTCTGTCTCTCTGTCTCTGTCTTTCTGTCTCTGTCTGTCTCTTTCTTTCTTTCTCACTCTCTCTCTCTCTGTGGCGTTGGTGCATATGGAATCTAGTCCAGACCCGGAAACCTCGTTTTCAGAATAAAATGAAAACCCAACAGAAACATATTTATCAATATTAATGTACCTATACTTCCTAACGAGATGACCAAAATTAAGTGATATGATTTTTCAGTGGGTATACAAGAGATAAAGACAAACTTGTTTACAGAGTTGAAGTGGAATGACAAGGGGGGGGGGGGGGGGGTAGGGGATGAAGATGGTCAGCGTTGTGTGTGTGTGTGTGTGTGTGTGTGTGTGTGTGTATGTGGTGTGCGTGTGTGTGTGTATGTGGTGTGCGTGTGTGTGTGTATATGTGTCTGTGCGTGTGTGAGTGCGTGTGTATGTGTGTGTGTGTGTGTGTGTGTGTGTGTGTGTGTGTGTGTGTGTGTATGTGGTGTGCGTGTGTGTGTGTGTATGTGGTGTGCGTGTGTGTATGTATGTGTGTCTGTGCGTGTGTGAGTGCGTGTGTGTGTGTGTGTACGTCTCTCTCTCTCACTCTCTCTCTCTCTCTGTTATTGTGTCTGTGTGTGCGTCCGCGTGTGTATTTGTGTATATGTGTGGGTGTGAGAGTACCTATGGAGTGTGTATATGTCATTGTACATGAGTGTGTATGTGTGTGTGCGTGTGTGTGTGTGTGTATGTGTGTGTGTGTGTGTGTTTGCACTGTTGTGATATTCTACTACTGTCCTCACTTCACATCAAGTTTTGTTTTATCTGACACTTCTTCAAAGTGACAGCGACCTCGCATATGACAAATTCTGGAATTTTTGGTAAGGAACAATATTTTCGAATCGTTTGAACAGGCAGACAGTTCGAATGGCATGACAATAATGTAGATGTTTCTGGTGTGTAGCAAAATTTCAATCAATTAAAGAGGGGATAGTTGCACGTAGAATGGCATGACCATTCTGTTTATATCCTTTACCTTTTGACCCCCGCACCCTGTCCACCAGCATCGTCTATTGTAAACTATGCTAGCAAAACGAAATCTTAACCTTTGACTCCTTTACCCTATCCACCAGCTTCCTCCAGGAAGCTGGTGGATAGGGTTAGGGAGTCAATAGGTTAAGTTTTTGCTGTTGGCGGAGAGGAAACGGGAGTCACACGGTTAATGCCAGCGCCCACGCAAGCTAACGATAGCTTTCCGTGACATATTAGACAGGAACTCTGGAAATGTCTGGGGTGTACTGTCGCCCTCCCTCGTTCCTCTGCATTCACTTCCTTCTTCCATTTCTGACAGTCCGCGCCTGTCCTCATCAATCTGAGCTCTCCCCAAATCAGTTTGGTGGCGGTGGACATAACGACTGGCCACACAATTTGAAAATACCCTGTCAAAATTTATTAGACAGCAATCGCCATGGTGCAGTGGTTGGGCACAACTGATCATTAACTGAAAGGTTGTGAATTTGAATCCCCAACAATCCTGTCGAAAAGATTGGATTTTTGTCAGTACCAAACTGGCTTCTATCCGGATGTGAGTGTGCTATGGTCTCTTTGGAAAGACTAGGACCACACAATCAAGTCTCATCCACTTCAAGGATGCACCATCGAGGGTGTTACTGAAATCGTCTGACCAACACCACAGGTGTCTTTATCTCTTGGGGCTGTTTGATGCTAAGATGTACAGTGATGATAATGACATTTACAAGGCGCTAAATCTTGGTTCAAGAATCAAGTCAAGCACGCACTCTCTTCATTCACCAAATGCAATCACCTTGTAATGACCATAAACTTTCTTGATCCTAGCAATCATCCTCCTTGTCTCTCTCTCTCTTTCAGTCTCTGGTTCTCTCTCTCTGTTTCTTTGTCTCTGTCTGTCTCACAAACGCATACACACAATGACACACACACACAAATACGTACACTCACATCCACACACACAGACACACACAGACACACACACACAGAAACACTCGCCAATCCGTCCTGCCCTCAGGGAGGTCACGACCTCTGCACTATAATAAGGATGAAACCAGATAAGACACACCGCTATTCTATATATGTATCAACGTCCAAGAGAAAGAGAAAGAAGAGAGAGAGAGAGAGAGAGAGAGAGAGAGAGACAGACAGACAGACAGAGAGACAGACAGAGAGACAAACAGAGAGACAGACAGACAGATAGAGAGAGACAGGCAGAGAGACAGACAGACAGACAGATAGAGAGAGAGAGGGGGGGGGAGAGAAGAGAGAGAGAGACACACACACAGAGACAAAGACAGACAGAAAGACAAAGACAGAAACAGAGACATAATGAGAGAGACAGACAGAGGGAGACAGATAAAGTCATAATGCATGCTCTATTTTTGTCCATTTGATTTAACTTTTCAAAAAAGGAAAAAAGTAGGATTTCTTTTACTAATACACTTCCGCGCTGAAGCCTTGATCTTCCAAGAAAGTTTATTTAATAACAACAAAAATGAAAAAAAAGACCCTCAACGCTGGCAGATCATCCACTTATTGAGACGAGTTTCAAGTTTCAGATATCTGAAGACACATCACTATTACCACGCTGTCCAATCGACATAAGAAGCATCGCCAGTGAAGCTATTCAAAGGAGAAATCCCTCAGGCTTTTCTGGCATTGTCATCTACACTCACCAGTCCACCCTGCCCTTTGGGAGGTCACGACCTCTACACTTTAATAAGGATGAAACCCCATCAGACACACCGTTATGGTGCTAGTCAGCAACCCCTTAACACCTCAGCAACAGAAAATCACTCTGGGGCAAACCACGATGAAAACTAGCAAGAAACAGTGAGAAGATCTTGACAGCGGAAGACTCTCAGAGGAAAAGCCCCCACCCCCGCCTCATCCTTCATGTAAATGTTTCAGCAAGTGTTTCAGCTTTTACCGATTCCCTGTCCTAAAGGATTAATGCTGGTAAGAACGAATTTTGGAAAGAACGACAGTGGGAAGATTGAGAACAAAGAAAATAATTTTAAAAAGTAAGAATGAGATACTGACGTCGGGGAGAATGAAGAAAGATAATTGAAAAGAGAAAGAATGGGAAAACTGGCATCAGGGAGAAATCGTGTTTCATAGAATGACGTTAGGAAAAACTACACTGGAAGTATTACGTCATAGGAATCACGTTGTGAAGGATTATATTACTAAGAGTTGCATTGGAAGATTTGTATTGGAAAGAATTTTGCTAAGATGTTTTTTGTTGTTGTTGTTGTTGGTTGTTTTATTTTATTTTGATTTTCCCTGACAGATAGATGTTTCATGTCATCCAAAGAGAGGGGTGTGTCTTCACGTGGTTGTCCATGTGTGTGTGTGTGTGTGTGTGTGTGTGTGTGTGTGTGTGTGTGTGTGTGTGTGTGTGTGTGTGTGTGTGAGTGCCTGTGTGTGTGTGTGTGTGTGTGAGTGCCTGTGTGTGTGTGTGTGTGTGTGTGTGTACCTCTGTGTGTGTGTGTGTGTTTGTGTCAGTGTGTGTGAACATATGTGTGTGTTTGTGTATTTGTGTATATGTCTGCGCGTGTATATGTGTATGTTTATGTGTGTATGTGTAAGCTCACGTGTGTGTGTGTGTGTGTGTGTGTGTGTGTGTGTGTGTGTGATGTGTGTGTGTGTGTGTGTGTGTGTGTGTGTGGTGTGGTGTGTGTGTGTGTGTGTGTGTGTGTGTGTGTGTGTGTGTGTGTGTGTGTGTGTGTGTGTGCCCAAGTTTTCGCAATATATTTTGGGATATTTTTGGTTAAATCATTTACCAAGTTTAGATTAATGTTGCATTATCTTTGAGGGGTCACGATAGGCTGAGTTTAGAAATCAGAACACCAAAATCAAAGTCACACAGACCGACCTCTCCTCCAAATAAAAAAAAGTCAAAATCAGATTTCTTATAAGGAAGGTATGTCAACAGTACTTTCTCATGAACGTTTTACAATACAAACATTCCGTTTCCAGTGTTGTCATTTTCTGCCACTGTCCTCACTTCACGTCATGTTTTGTTTTATCTGACACGTCTTCAAGATGACAGTGACCTCGAGAATGACAAAATCTGGATTTTTTTTGCTGGTAGGAAACAACACTTTCAAATCGTATCAAAACGGAGATATTTCGATTGGCATGACCATAGTGTAAATTTTCTGGTAGGAGCAATATTTTGAGTTGGTGAAGAGGGAGATAATTAGAATGGCATGATCATCCTGTTTATTTTGTTAACCCTTTGACTCCTGCACCATATCCACCAGCATCCTGCGTTTCAACTTTGCTAGCAAAACAAAAGCTTAACCCTAGCAGAGCAGAAACTTAACGCTTTGATCCCTCACCCTATCCACCAGTCAAAAGTGTAAGTTTTTGCAGTTAATGGTTGTGGTGCGGGAGTCAAAAGATTTGTTTTTGCAGTTGGTGGATATAGTGAGAGAGTCAAAGAGTTAAGTTTTTGCAGTTGGTGATTAGAGTGCGGGAGTCAAAAGATTATCAATTTTTGCAGTTAGTAGAAAAGGTGAGGGATTCAAAGGGTTACATTTTGCTGTTGGTCGATAAGGTGCGGAAGTCAAAGGGTTAATGCCAGCGCCCACGCAATCTCAAGACAGCCTTCCGTGACATATTAGACAGGAACTCTGGAAATGTCTGGGGTGCACTGCCGCCCTCCCTCGTTCCTCTGCAGTCACTTCCCTCTTCCATCTCTAACAGTCAGCGCCTGTCCTCATCAATCTGAGTCCTCCCAGAATCAATTTGGTGGTGGTGGACATAATGACTGACCACACAAATTGAAAATACCCTGTCAAAATGTATTAGACACCAATCGCCGTGGTGCAGTGATTAGCACAACTGACAATAGACTGAAAGGTTGAGTTCGAATCCCTGTCGGTCCTGTCAGAAATATTGTGGATTTTTTTTTCAGAGCCAAACTGGCTTCTATGAATATACTATGGGCACGTTGGAAAGGCTGAGACCGCACGGTCGAGTCTCATCCACTTTATGGATGCGTCATTGAGGGTGTTGCTCAAATCGTCTGTCCAAAACCACAGGTGTCTCTATCTCTCGGGCCTGGTTGTCACCAGGATACATCATGACAGTAAGCGTAGAGAACGGCATTTTCACGCAGTTCCAATCCTAGATGGAACTCCAAAGAAACAGCATTATCATCCTTATCCTCGTCATCATCATAGAATTCTTAAAAATGTCCAGGGTTTCAGTCGCCATTTACGTGGCAAAGAAAACGAGAGAGAGATGAGAGATGAGAGAGAGAGAGAGATGGTGGGGGAGAAGAAGAAGAAAGACAGAGAGATAGATAGAGAGAGTGAGACAAATAGATAGAGAGATAGAGTTAGAGAATGAGAGAAACAGAGATAGATAGATAGAGAGAGAGAGAGAGAGAGACAGACAGACAGACAGACAGACAGACAGAGAGAAACAGAGAGTGAGAGAAAGAGAGAGAATGAGAGAGAGAGAAAGACAGAGAGAATGAGACACAGAGAGAGATAGAGAGAGAGAGTGAAAGAGAGACAGACAGACAGACAGAGAGTGAGAGAGAGAAAGAGAGAGAGAGAGAGAGAGAGAGAAGAGAGAGATGAACACAAATAAAACTGTGTGTGATTCTAGAAGACAACAATCATAAAACTAAAGCTTGACTGGTGCGATGGTCGAGTGGCCAAGCAATAGGTTTTCCAGTTGAATAGTCTGAACTGAATTCGAACCTGCCTGAGTACCGCCTAGTGAGTAAAGAGTCATTTTTTTTATCTCTTACGTCAAGATGTGTGAGACATGTCCTGTTACCACTTGTATCACCTTTGAGTGTATATGTATACAGAAGATCAGACAC
>CM060308.1:91143122-91153122 GCA_030674185.1 Monoplex corrugatus
TGTGTGTTTGTGTGTGTGTGTTTGCCTGTGTCTCTTACTCTCTCTGTCTCTGTCTCTGTCTCTCTCTCTTGTGTGTGTGTGTGAGTGTGTGTGTGTGTGTGTGTGTGTGTGTGTGTGTGTGTGTGTGTGTGTGTGTGTGTGTGCATGGACGCTCGCCCAGACAGATGAGTGATGGGTCTATGATTAAAGCGTTGCGAACTGCTGTTATGTGCGTGTTTTTGCGTGGGTGTGTTGGGGATGGATGGCTTTACGTGTGTGCTTGTGTATGTACATGCATTTGTGTGTATGTGAGAGAGAGACAGAGAGAGAGGGAGAGAGAGAGAGAGAGAGAGAGAGAGAGAGAGAGAGAGAGAGAGAGAGAGTGTGTGTGTGTGTGTGTGTGTTTGTGTGTGTATGTGCGCGTTTCTGTCTGTCTATATGTGTCAGTGTGTGTGTTTGCGTATGCACGTGTGCATGTTTCCTGTCGCTTAAAACAACAACAACAACAGCAACACCAACCACAACAACAGCAACAGCAACAACAACAACAACAACACAACAATATATCTCAGACAAATGACTTTTCAATTTATTCTAAACGGGATTCATCATACTCGGTCATCTCATTACACGCTGCATCTGAAATGCCAGTATCTGACAGACTCCTTAAGCCTGTGCAAAATTCCATGCACTGGCTAAGCCTTGAAAAGTCCAGGAATATGGGTTGTGTTGAGGAAACAGGGCTTTCGAAACACTGATCTGACACCACCAGGATGACAGATGCTCTTCCCTCTGCTTTTTCCAAATTTTTCTCTTCCAAAATTCTTGATCTGCGAACAAAACTTGATTCAACTCCTTTTCAGTCTACGCTCCCAGATCCTCCATTCACGGGCACCTCTCTCTATTCTTTCTGCCCAATGTCTGAAATACAAGTTTCAACCATCCTCAAGCAAATGTGTTTCAAATCGTGTGAACTTGACCCAATTCCAGCCTTTCTTTTCTCACAGATATACCCCCAACTTCTGCCGTTAATCACATCTATTATCAATTCATCCTTGACCTCTGGAGTTTTTCCATCTGAGTACAAAACTGCTCTTGTTCGACCACTCCTCAAGAAAAGCAACCTCGATCCTAACATCCTTAAAAATTACAGACCCGTTTCAAATCTTCCATTTCTGTCTAAGCTCCTTGAGAAAGTAGTACTACAACAATTGAATGATCATTTATCTCTAAACAATCTTAACTACCCTCATCAATCAGCCTACCGGGTAAATCACAGCACAGAAACAGCTCTTGTTCATATAGTAGATGATCTTCTTCTTGCTTCTGATGCTGGTAAAATCTCTCTGCTTACACTCCTTGATCTGTCTGCCGCTTTTGATACCATCGATCACTCAATACTACTCTATCGCCTTGAGCACACTTTCGGCATTCACGGTACCGCCCTGTCTTGGTTCTCCTCCTATCTGTCTGATCGCTTTCAATCAGTCCTTGTTAACGGGATTAAGTCCGATCCAGTTAAGCTTTCTTGTGGAGTTCCTCAGGGCTCTGTACTCGGGCCTGTCCTGTTTACCCTCTATACTTTTCCTCTTGCCAATATCATTAATCAGCATGAAATGAAACACCATTTTTATGCTGATGATACCCAACTCTACAATAGCACTAGCCCTGAAAACCTTAGTTCTCTTCTGTCGGAAGTCTCCAGCTGTTACACTGACATCCAAAATTGGATGACCCAAAATAAATTAGTTAAACGGAGATAAAACTGAAGCCATGCTTGTAGGCACCAAAAATAAACTAGATGCTGTTTCAATCAATAACATTCAACTCGGAGACAACACCATCCCTCTTTCGAACTCTGTCAAAAACCTTGGTGTGATTCTTGATAAATCTCTTTGTATGCAGAAATTTACCACCCAGACCTGTCAATCATGCTACCCTCAGATTCGACGCATTGGCTGCATTCGCCGATTCCTTTCAACCGATGCTGCATCTAAACTAGTAACTTCCCTTGTTCTGTCACGCCTGGACTACTGCAATGCTCTTTTATCTGGCCTACCAGCTTCTCGTCTCCTTTGCCTGCAACGCTTACAAAATACAGCTGCCCGCCTCGTCCTTAGAAAGAAAAAAAATTGATCATGTTAGTCCCCTCCTTCGGTCTCTGCATTGGCTTCCTGTCGCTGATAGAATCAAATACAAAATAGACACCTTATGCTATAAATCTACTCATCATTCTGCTCCATCCTATCTCTGTGACAAGATCAAAATTCATACATCAGCTCGCACCTTGCGCTCTTCCTCTGATACTCTTACCCTACAAATTCCCAAGGTTAGACTCTTAACCGTTGGTCAGCGCTCTTTTTCTGTCTCAGGACCAGCTGCGTGGAACAATCTTCCCCTATCGCTCCGGACAACATCTACTCTTTCCGCATTTAAGTCAGGTTTGAAAACTCACCTCTTTCCACGTCAATGAATTTCTGAGGCCTTTTTCGCCGTTTTTTACTATTTTTCCATTGTTCATAATTTCAGCATTGTATGGACATTTATGCCTATTTTTGACTTAATTGATTGTTTTACAAATGTTCATCTTTGAGTGCGATCCTGCGTGTGATTGGTGAGTGAGCGCGCTTTGATTTGATTTACCAAGATTTAGCGCGATATAAATATTGTAATTATTATTATTATTAAGATGGCCAGCCAACAGGGCATGTCTTATGTTGCGGGCTGGGATTGAACTCGAGACATCAGATGTTGAGTCTGCGGCTTTATTACAAGATCCACCCAGTATATGTTATCATCACCATCAAGTGCCTTGCAACATGGCGTTGGCGATCATGGCCTTCCATCTGTTTTTATCCCTTGTTGCCGCAAGCACCTCTTCCACCCTCTCTGTCTTCAGCCACTCTGCAAGTTCGTCCAATATTTTTTCCCTGGGTCTACCTGGTGCTCTCTTTCGATCTAGCTTTCCTGTTGTGACCATGTCTTCCAGTTCCCCTTTCCTCACAAAATGGTCTATAAATGTTGCCTTCTTTTCGTAATCTTCCTTGTGAACTATCTTCTTGTGCTGCCTCCATCAAGACTGTCTCGCTTGTTTTCTTTGCTGTCCATGGAACTCTCAACATTCTTCTTAGAAACCACATCTCGGCTGCCTCAAACTTGTTCTGGCTTTGCTTGTTGACTGTCCACACCTCACAACCGTTTAACATCATCGGTTCTATATAACATTCAAGAACTCTCTTCCTGATGTTGATTGATAGGCATTTTTTGGTAAGAATGCTTTCTGTTATGTTAGGAGACATCAATCAATATTAACCATAAAAAATTTTAGGAACTGAAATTTCAATCACAACTTATGAATAGAGAATGACTGTCAGAGACGTTGATAGACTAGCAAGGAAAACTCTGGGGAGACCTGGACAGGAGAAGGTCCTCTGAGGAAAAGCACTCGTCAAGAAAATATTTCGGCTCTTAACCCTTTACATTCTAAAGAAGCCGGGCCGCGTTTGGTCATTACTCATCGATGCCCTTCTGCTGTCGCCATTGTTTTTTCACCTGGGTTCGAACCCACGTTTCCATTGAGATCTGGCGTCAAGCCAAATCACTCTTGTGACAGATATCTTGACCACTTTACTATCAGATATTTGCTGTATTTTGGGGCATTTCAATCCTTTTCGTCCTCCTCGACCAGATCCAGCTGACAATCTTTTCTTCTGCTTCTATCATTGTCATTAAGGCTATGGCCATCTCTCTACTCGAACCTTTATAACGAAGACTACTTTCTTTGCCTGGGGGCTATAAAGACATATCTGCATTTACGTGACATGCCCGCAAATATAAAATTAATAACAATGTCAATAAGACCTGGCGATTCTCACATATTGATGGCTTCCATACAACCTGTAGTTGTCCCATGACTAGAGTGATTCTCAGGATGATAACGATTGACTGCCACCAAACTGGATGTATGACTGTGACCATCCACCACAAAATGATTAGTTCCTCATCAGAGAATATTGTTTGTGTATTGAGAAATCTTAAACCAATTAATTTGTATGCTCTTTCTGATGCTGAAACTGTTTTAGAATCAGATGTCTGCTTTCTGAGATTTAGGCTCTGGAAATGATGTCAATCTGATTCGCCATTTTTGAAAAAAAATCAGTTTCAGCAATAATTTTTTTCTTATAAACCCAGATCCAATATTTATGTATAAAAATCCTTTTATGTGCAGTTCAACGAGTCTGTTGCAGAAACTGAAAGGGTAACTGGTTGTTTAAACTCATTTTCATTTAAACAAACGTAAACTGTTGGTGGGTCATTTCAGATAGCATGTGAAAAGAAAAGAATCATACTTTTAGGAATTTACAGACAGTAGCATGTGCAGGAAGAGTAAAAGTAGGCTTAAAGCCTTAAATCAAAATCCCCAAGTATACCTCTACCTCATGGTTTGGCTGCTAGCGGCCAAAACTGTGAGGTGATAACTGACTCATTCCTTGGTGGAAGGTGTGATATTTTAGTGGTTCTGTTCATAGTGTTCTGTGTGGTGCTAGTCCAGGTCTGTACAGTCTAACCTTCGATACGTTTTCAGATGTTCCTTGCTTATCTCACACTTTAACTCTCTCATTGTCATCTGACAGATATCTTTTAGTAAACTGACTGACTAAATCTACAATGATTTTACTTTCGAAATCCATACAAAGTTTGCTGTAGACAGAAAGTTCATGTTTATGTAGTGTGCAAATAATGGCTTGTCAGGTGTTGCTGTATTTTCAGTTTACCATGAAATCAATGAGATATAGAACCACCTTTGTGCAGCTTCTCATTCTCAGCTCTTGCAATCTTCTCTTAGAGAAAAACAATCTCTACACGTCAAGCCTTCATATGTATACACAAACATAAGCTCTGTAATATTGTGTCAATGATGAATTTACTGAAAATAGGCCTGAACAGTCAGTTGAGATGTTTTTAAATTTTATTAGAAACACATTTGTTTCGTTTGGAAAATCTGGTGATAGAAACCGACAAACCAACGAAAGAACCAAGCAGCCAACCAATGAACCAACTAAGCAACCATTCAACCAAGCAACCATTCAACCAAGCAACCAACAGCAACAAGCAACAAGCAACCAGCCACCAAGCAAGCAAGCAACTAACCAACCAACCAACCAGACAACCAACCAACCAACCAACCAACCACAACCAACCAACCGACCACCAACCAACCAACCAACCACCCATCCATCCAACCAACCCGACCAACCAACCACCCAACCAACCAACCACCCACCCACCCACCCAACCAAACCACCAACCCACCCAACCAACCAACCGGCAAATAACCATCCAACCAGCCAACCAACCAACCAACCAACCAACCAACCAACCAACCAACCAACCGACCGACCAACCAACCAACCAACCAACCAACCACAAACCAACCACCAACCAACCAACCACCCACCCACCACCCACCCAACCAACAACCAACCAACCAACCAACCAACCAACCAACCAACCAATTGCAGAGGGAACTGCATGATTTTGAATTCGTTAGCAGCTCTTCTTAATGCATTCTGTCCAGCATTATCTTTCCATTATAAGTCATGAAACATTCTTTGCAAGGCCAGTCTTCTAACGTGATCCTCTGAACGTGACTCTTCTTAACGTAGCTCTTCCCAAAGTCCTCCTTGCCTTGAATGAAACAGGACATCTTACTGGCGTCCAGGATGGTTTTATCCCGTCAGCTGAATTCGTTACATTCACGAGGGCTGGGCAGGTTCATAAGCAGACGACGATATCATGAAGGCCTTGAACACACACACCATACACACACACACACACACACACACACACACACACACACACGCGCGCGCGCGCGCGCCGTGCACACACACACACACACACAACACACACACACACACACACACATACACAACAAACACACACACAGACACACAACACACACACATACACACACGCAACACAACACACACACAACACAACACAACACACACACACAACAACACACAACACAAACACACACACACAACACAACACAACACACACACACAAAACAACACAACACAACACACACACACACAACACAACACAATACAACACACACACACACAACACAACACAACACACACACAACACAACACAACACAACACAGCACACAACACACACAACACAACACAACACACAACACACAACACACACACACACACACACAACACACACACAACACACACACACACACACACACACACACACACACCCCAACACACACACACACACACACACACACACACACACACACACACACACACAACACACAAACACACACACACACACACACACCACACACACAACAACACACACACACACCACACACACACCACACACACACACACAACCACAACACACACACACACACACCACACACACACACACACACACACACACACACCACACACACACACACACACACACAACACACACACACACATACACACACACATACACAGCTCTCCAGTCGATACGAAACAATTTCTTCTAACAAGTAAAAAAAGGAGATAAAAAAGGAACCGTAGAAGCGTATTATCTATGAAGTTGAGAGAAACAGTGTGAGCGAGAGAGCGAGCAAAAAAAAAAAAAAAAGAGGGAGAGAGAGAGAGACAGACAGACAGACAGACAGACACAGAGAGAGACAGACAGACAGACAGACAGAGAGAATGTGGGAAAGAGAATGCGATAGAATGAGAGAGAGAATGAAAGAGAGAGAGAAGAGAGACAGACAGACAGAGAGAATGTGGGAAAGAGAATGCGATAGAATGAGAGAGAGGGAATGTAAGAGAGTGTGTGTATCAGAGAGAGAGAGAGAGACAGACAGACAGACAGACAGAGAGAGAGACAGACAGACAGACAGACAGAGAGAATGTGGGAAAGAGAATGCGATAGAATGAGAGAGAGGGAATGTAAGAGAGTGTGTGTATCAGAGAGAGAGAGAGAGAGAGAGAGAGAGAGACAGACAGACAGACAGACAGACAGACAGACAGAGAGAATGTGGGAGAGAGAATGCGAGAGAATGAGAGAGAGAGAGAATGTGAGAAATAGTGTGTATACGTCAGAGAGAGAGAGAGAGAGAGACAGAGAGAGACACAGAGAGAGAACGTGGGAGAGAGAATGCCAGAGAATGATAGAGAGAGAGAACGCGAGAGAGAGTGTGTGTGTCAGAGAGAGAAAGAGAGAGAAAGGGGGAGGGAGAGAGAGAGAATGTATGAGAGAGAAAATGCAAGAGTGTGAGAGAGAGAATGTGAGAGAGAGAGTGTGTGGTTGTGTGTGTGTGTGTGAGAGAGAGAGAGAGGGAGAGAGAGAGATAGAGAAAAGACAAAGAAGACAGACAGCAAGAGACAGCGAGAGAGACATACAGACCAAAACAGAGAGACAGACGGACAGACAGACAGACGGACAGACAGACAATCAGACAACAGACAGAGACAATGAGGGGGGGGGGGGGTCTTCCGGCTATCTGAAATGGTTGCTTTTCTAGTAATTTAAAATAACGAGCTCTGTAATTTGCTGCTCAATCGATCAGCCCTGAACAGGGAAATAAATTTTATTTTAGCTGATCACTGAGCTGCTGAGACAAGCAGGGTCAGCAGCGAAGTCATTCAAGTGGAATTTCGAAATACTTTTTGTGTTTATTTTTCTGTCCAGGTGTTCGCGGCATTAAAGTACAACCCCCCCCCCCCCCCACTCAACGTATATATAAAATAAAAAAACCGTGTTGATCTATGCTGCAGTTTCAGTTGCGGTTTCTCAACGTAGCATCTTCGTGCTTTGAATGAGTTCCATACGCTCTGATGCCACTGATTCCGCGTGAGACATAGGCAGACAGACAACAGACAGACAGACACACGTGAACACACACAAATACACACGCATACCATTCATACACATACACACGCACTCACACACATCAACACATATACACCACCACACACACACACACATGACGCGCGCGCATACACACACATACACACACACACATACACACAATTCAGACCACACACATAACACATCATGCACACACCATAACACACACACACACACATAATACAACACACACATACACCCACACACACGCACCACACACACACACACACACACACACACAACACACACACACACACACACACACACACACACACACACACACACACACACACACACAACACACACACACCACACACAAACACACAGCTCTCGGGTCGAACACAATTTTTAAAAAAGAGAAGAAAAAGAAAAAGATAGATTAAACCCCTTTGACTTCCGCACCCTGTCCACCAGCCTCCTACATTGTCAACCATGCTATCAAAGTAAAAACTTAACCCTTTGATTCCTTCACCCTATCCACCAGCTACCTGCAGGAAGCTGATGGATAGGGTAAGAGAGTTATTGGTTAAGTTTTTGCACTTGGTGTATAAGATGCGGGAGTCAAAGGGTTAAAAAACGGACTGTGGAGGTGTATTATCTATGATCTATGAGAAAGAGAGAGAGAGAGAGAATAGAGAGACAGAGAGGACAGGCAGACAGACAGACAGAGACAGAGACAGAGACAAAGACAGAGACAAGAGAGAGAGAGAGAGGACAGACAGACAAAACAGAGACAAAGAAAGAGAGAGAGAGAGCAGAGACAGAGACAGAGACAAAGACAGAGACAAAGACAGAGACAAAGACAGAGACAGACACAGACAGACAGACACAGACAGAAGACAGAGACAGAGAGAGACAGAGACAGAGCGAAGAGAGACAGAAAGAGAGAGAGAGAGACAGACAGACAGAGAGAAATAGATAGAGACAGACAGAGATAGGGATAACGACAGAGAGAGAGAGAGACAGACAGACAGACAGACAGCAGACAGAAAGAGAGAGGGAAAGAGAGGCAGACAGAGAAAGAGACAGAGACAATGAGAGACATTGAAAGACAGAGAGAGACAGAGACAGACAGAGACAGAGACATGTAGAGGAAAAGAGAGTGAGAGAATGAGAGAGAGAGAGACAAACAGAGACAGAGAGAGAGACAGAGAGAGAGAGAGACAGACAGAAACAGAAAAGATAGACAGAGAGAAGACAGAGCAGAGACAAAGACAGAGAAGAGACAAAGACAGAGACACACACACACACACACACACACAGACACACACACCACGCCGCGCACAGACGACACAGAGAGATACAGAGACAGGGGTATAGAGAGTTGGGATGGTAGCTATGACCTACGCTTATTATCTGTGAGTACAGTAAGGTCTCGATAAACCGTTTGTGTCCAGGAAAGTGGTGTGTGTGTGTGTGTGGTGTGTGTGTGTGTGTGTGTGTGTGTGTGTGTGTGTGTGTGTGTGTGTGTGTGTGTGTGTGTGTGTGGGTGTGTGTGTGTGTGTGTGTGTGTGTTTTACCTTGCAGACGCTGGTTAGTGTGCAGGAGTGGATGGGTGGGTGAGCATGGGGAGGTGGGTGGGTGGACAAGAATGGTGATAGGGTCACTGACCTTTCCATAGCGGCGTGTCAATGACGGGATTTCCAGTCTGGCACATCAGTCTGAAGGCCTGGCATCGTGATGGTTAGCCCCGAGTTGTTTTTTTAAAACATAAAGGGGTCTGACTGTCTTGTCTGTCTGTTCTGACTGTCTGTGTCTGTCTCTCCACGTCCATTATTGCCTTCCTATCTACTTTTTCGTCTACCTGCATTCTTATTCTCTTCTGCTACGTTTTCGCTAAACACATTTTCCACCATCATCATCATCATCCCCATCCTCATCACCATTATCGTCATCGTCATCATATCATCACCATCACCATCACCATCACATCATCACACCATCACCATCCCATCATCTTTTACTTCTTCTTTTGATTCTTCTTCTTCTGATTTTTCTGATTCTTCTGATTCTTCATCTTCTCCTTCATTCATCATCATCATCATCATCATCATCATCATCTCTTCTCTTCTCTTCATCTTCTTC
>CM060308.1:91160622-91165622 GCA_030674185.1 Monoplex corrugatus
GTGGGAGGCATGGGTGGAGGGAGGGAGGTATGGGTGGAGAGTGGGAAGCATGGGTGGAGAGAGGGAAGCATGGATGGAGAGACGGAGACATGGTGGAAAGAGGGAGGCATGGTAGGAAAGAATGAGGCATGGATGGAGTGAGGGAGGCATGGGTGTAGAGAGGGAGGCATGGGTGGAGAGAAGGAGACATGGGTGGAGAGAGGGAAGCATGGGTGGAGAGAGGGAGGTATGGATGGAGAGTGGGAGACATGGGTGGAGGGAGGGAGGAATGGGTAGAGAGAGGGAGGCATGGGTGGTGAGAGGAAGGCAAGGGTGGAGAGAGGGAGGCATGGGTGGAGGGAGGGAGGCATGGGTGGAGGGAGGGAGGCATGGGTGGAGGGAGGGAGGCATGGGTGGAGAATGGGAGGGATGGGTGGACGGAGGGAGGCATGGGTGGAGAGAGGGAGGCATGGGTGGAGAGAGGGAGGCATGGATGGAGAGTGAGAGGCATGTAGGAGAGAGGGAGTCATGGGTGGAGAGTGGGGTGGTGAGTGTAGAACCTTGAAAGCAAATTGGAGTGCAAGAGTGTTGCAAGCATTAAATCGAACTTTTCGCGTGGTTTAAACGAATTTCAGGAGCTAAGGACGGATTTGGAACATGTCAACGACGGAAAGAAGGGAGAGTGAGGAAATTTAAGAAAAAAAGGAGAGAAGAAAAATAAAAAAGATATAGAGGGGAGAAAGAAAGAGTGAGAGAGAAACGAAAACGAGGAGAAGAAGAAGCAGAAGAAGAAGAACAAGAACAAGAACAAGAACAAGAAGAACAAGAAGAACAAGGATCAGAACAAGAACAAGAACAAGAAGAACAAGAAGAAAAAGGAGAAGGAGAAGAAGAAGGAGAAGGACAAGGAGAAGATGGAGAAAATGGGAAAATCAGCCAATTCAATTGGTTTATGAAAACAAAGTTAAACGTCCAGCTCGTTTTCCTGATAATTAACAAATTAGCGAACACCCATACACAAAGACATAAAAGCAGACACACAAAAACACAAACACACGCACTCACACACACACACACACACACACACACACATACACACACACACACACACACACACACACACACACACACACACACACACACACACACACACACACACACACACACACGCACGTACATAGACAAACGTAAACACACGCACACAAACACACACACACACACACACACACACACACACAAAGCACTTAAATTCACATATACACACACAGAGAAACAGGCGCACCACACACACCACACACACACACACACACACACACACACACACACACATACACACACACACACACACACTCACTCACTTATACACATACACACAGCGCCACCCAATTTTTACCAAGAGTTTAGAAAGGCAAGAAGAATAATTGGCTTTCAAAGGTTTTGTATCAGGACAACCGAGCGAATGCCTTGCTCTTCATGATTCTTAACTGCCGTAGGATCTTTCGCGGGTGAGGACCAGAAGGCACAAGGGTCCGACAAGTTTTTCATCTCTGTCTGAGGGACTAGATGTTTAATTCAATTTGCCATCAAACTGAGGAGAAAAGTCAAAGTCTGAGTGGGGAATGAACCCTAGAACCTCGCGTTTACTGATCAGCAGGTGAACGTTTTAACCATTATGCCACTATTCTCGTCAAGAGAATATAGACGGCATCGTCATGAAGAGATGATGGAGATGGATTAAATACATCAACTGAAGAGAGCAGAATAACATTACTTGGATGGCCCATCTCTGGATACCAGAAGGAAGATCTAAGTTAAGAGGGGAAGACTCAAAAACCCGTGGCGAGGAACATCTGACGGAGAAATTAAGGCATGAAATACATCTGCGTTTCTATACAGAGACTGGCTCAGAACACGCAGGAGTGGAATACCTTTATTGCTGCCCTATGAACCGAGAGTGTATCGGCAATAAGTAACTAAGTAATAAAGAAGTAGAGAAATAGAAAAAGTTAACGTCTCCACCACCCTATTCCCCTATGACTTCAGGGTTAAAGAACAACCTTTACCTAACCTTCATAAATAACACAAGCTCCTCCTAAAAACTCTCTGGCAGTCGAAAAAGTCCATTAATATAATTTGATTTGTTCTGTGGGATGAAAGAGTTAATAGCTATATAGCTTTTCTCCAGGCCTGCTCTTTAACTGTACTTCTTCTATACCTCCGTAGTAGCCTACAGTCACAAGTCCCTGGACTGAGAGTTTGTGGACCGTCTGGGAAAACAAGACAGACCGAGTGTTCGTGAAGAGGACAAGAAGTCAACAGATCAGAGTTTATCTAGACCACACGAAGTATTAGTACCTAAAATAGACAGCGGTTTGATGTAGCAGCGAAGCTCCCGTTTTCCGATCTGACTGTACAAGTTTAGGCTTGCTTGAGGACTATTGTCTTTGCAGTCTCCAGTATACACATTTGTGAATGGATGTTCAATTGTGATTCAGTATTATAAGAGATATTGTAGTAATTTAGGATTAGGGAGGTAGTATAGTAAGAAAAGTTTAAGGAGGGACGCTGTTGTAAGGAAAGGGTAAGGGAGTCATGTTATTAACGAAGGGTTGGGAGAGTTACTGTAGAAAAAATAAAATTAGGAGAAATGCTGCAGTAAAGAAAAATTAAGTTAGATATCGTAGCAATGAAGAGTTAATGGAGTAACTGTAGCAAAAGGGTTAGGGGAGATAATGTAGCAATAAAAGGTTAGGGGAGATAAAGTAGCAATGAAAGGTTAGGGGAGATAAAGTAGCAATGAAGGACTAGGGGAGATATTGTAGCAATGAAGGGTTAGGGGAGATAATGTAGCAATGAAGGGTTAGGGGAGATAATGTAGTAATGAGAGGTTAGGGGAGATAATGTAGCAATCAAGGACTAGGGGAGATAATGTAGCAATGAAAAGTTAGGGGAGGTAATGTAGCAATGGAGGGTTAGGAGATAATGTAGCAATGAAAAGTTAGGGAGTAAATAGCAATGGAGGGTTAGGGAGATAATGTAGCAATGAAAAGTTAGGGGGAGGTAATGTAGCAATGGAGGGTTAGGGGAGATAATGTAGCAATGAAAAGTTAAGGGATGAATGTAGCAATGGAGGATTAGGGGAAACATAGTTGCAAGAAAAGCAAAAAAGATATGCCTTGTGGTGTCATGATCTTTTTATCTCAGACAATACACATAATGTACATCTGATTGCAAAACAGTTTCTGCCATTAGAAAGAGCACAGAACCTGCTTTACGATTCCGCCATAAACTAAACATAACAGTCCAGTCAATATGACTCATTCAGTGGTGGCAGCCGAGATGTGGTTTCTCAGAAGAATGTTGAGAGTTCCATGGACAGCAAAGAAAACAAACGAGACAGTCTTGATGGAGGCAGACACAAGTAGATCACTCATAAGGAAGATTAGGAAAAGACAAGCAACATTTATAGGCCATTTTATGAGGAAGGGGATTGGAGCAGCTGGTCACAACGGGAAAGCTGGAGGGAAAGAGAGCACCAGGTAGACCCAGGGAGAGAATGCTGGACGGACTTGCAGAGTGGCTGGGGTTGAGGAGGGTGGGGGAGATGCTGGGGCAACGAGAGATAGAGATGGTTGGAAGTCCATGGTCGCCAACGCCATGATGCAGGGCACCTGATGATGATAATGGTGAGTGGTGGTAGGTCACAAATACTCCTCTACCGGTTTGTTAAGGCCTGCCATAGCTTCACAAGCGCCCTGTTAATAACCAGACTTTGTCTGTTTTCAGCACCACCACCACCCCTCGCTCCCTGAGACGATGAAGAGGAGGTGGATGTCAGAGTACTGATCTCATAACACCAACCCAGAGAAAGCTGAAGCTCTTCACCCCCTCATTCTCCTACGACCACAAGCTTATGGAACAACCTTTAGATACACGGCTGGCTCTCACAGAGCTTTCTGGCAGCAGTCGAGACAGAACACTGGTATGATCTTATTAGTTCTGTTAGTCGAAAACGTGTGTTGATAGGTTTTTTTTATTATCTGAATCTGTCTCGTTAGTCTCTCATCCCCTAACTATACAGTGTAGTCAGAAGTTACCTAACTCTATGGTACCATCACAAGTTCTCTAACTCAAAGTTACCATCAAGAGTTCCTTTACTGAAAGTTTGTGGACTGTCTGGGAGTACTGGTGAGAGCCGCACGTGGTATTTGAACATGAAACTACTTTAAATACCTGCCTTTTTATCTGTTTGCTTTTCTCTCTTTTTCCCTTTGAAAAAAAATGATGTTTAAAGAACCTCCTTCTCATGCTTTTCAACACGATTATCTTTATCAAACAACTGCCACGATTCAAGCAAACAGAGACCAGAAACACAGGAAAATGGAAAGAAGAAGGCGTATTTATTCAACAAAACAAGGCAATTCTTAATTTACAGCCAACTGGTCTTTACCAAGCGTACACAAAAGACAACGAGGGGAACAAAAACCACTGGATTCAGGACAAAAACAACGCCATTAGAACTGCTAAATTCCCCGATGTTTAACTTCTCTGATGTTTCGATGATGTGAAGAAAATGATTGTCTTTGATGTTTTGTTTCTCGATGAGATCCCTTTAGTTAGACACCATTCAAACTACCTCGCTTGCTTTCTCTCAGCACATTTTGACAGGCTCAGCGTTTGCTTGCAATGTAGCCATTAAATCCTAGTCATGCAAGTATGTCTAATCGTTAAGCTTTCAGGCTTTTTAATTCTTCCTCTTCTTTTTTTTCTTTGCATCGTAATGCAGAACAGAACAAACACACCCATCTAAACCAAACCAAACCAAACCAAACCAAACCAAACCAAACCAAACCAAACCAAACCAAACCAAACCAAACCAAACCAAACCAAACCAAACCAAACCAAACCAACCCAAACCAAACCAAACCAAACCAAACCAAACTAACAGAACGAAACAAAACCCAACGCAATGAAGCAAAATAGAAAGGAACGAAATGAATGGACAGGAAAGGAAGCAAAAG
>CM060308.1:91183122-91195622 GCA_030674185.1 Monoplex corrugatus
CTTGTTATGTATCTTACCTGGAAATCTCATCATTCTAGGTGACATCAATGTCCACTATGACAACACTCACCGTTATGACACAAGACATATCATCAACTCTCTGTCCAATCACAATATGACTCAACACATTTCTGAACCAACCCATCAAAAAGGTCACATTCTTGACTGGATCATTTCTCGTGATCACCACAATTCAGCTACTGACAACTGCTTAGTTCTTTCTACCCGTCTAACTTCAGCCCTTCCATCTGACCACTCTGCAATTCTCTGTTCTCTTGACATTTCTCCTCCTTCCTGTACCACGCGCACAGTGACTCGACGCAATCTCAAATCTATCGACCTCTCCACATTTTCATCTGATGCCTCCCGTCTCCTTTCTGAAAAGTCACATAACCTTGCCGATGAATTCTATACTACTCTCCACCATCTTCTGGACACTCATGCTCCAGCCACAACCCGTCTTTTACCTGACCGCCCCCCTACCCCCTGGCTCACTCATGAGATTGCCTGTGCAAAAGTGCCCACCGCAGAGCAGAGCGCCGCTGGCGCAAATCCAAACTCACTGTACACAGGCAACTTTTCCAAGCCTCTAAAACAAAAGTATCCACCCTCATTGCATCTGCAAAAACAAGCTATTTCCAAACCAAAATCCTGAATGCCTCTTCTTCAAAAGAACTCTTTACAACCATGAATCATCTCCTTGGCACACGAAAAGACTTACCTCTCCCAACAAAACATACAAATGAAGAACTCCCATCTGTATTCTCCAAGTATTTCACCACCAAAATACAAACTCTTCGTGACAGGCTTGACAGGACACCCTGTCAACCATGCCCACCTGACCCTTCCTTCTCTGGCACACCTCTCACTACTTTTACCCCAGTCTCACAAGAAGAAATTTTCAACACAATCAGATCCATGTCGTTCAAAACCTGAGAACTGGATCCTCTTCCAGGTTCTCTCTACTCCGACTGTCTCCATACTCTCCTCCCATTCATCACTGACATCATCAACACTTCTTTTCAAACTGGAACTGTCCCAGATTCTTTCAAGTCTGCTATTGTTCTCCCTCTCCTCAAAAACAATTTAGACCCAAATGAACTGAAACATTACAGGCCTATCTCTAATCTCTCTTTCTTGTCAAAACTCCTTGAAAAGGTCGTCCTCAACCAGCTGAACTCTCATCTGTCTGCCAACAATCTCCTCAATCCTTTCCAGTCAGCCTACCGCCAGTGCCATAGCACTGAAACTGCCCTACTACACATTCTCAACAATCTTCTCCTTGCAACTGATACTGGCAAAGTCTCTCTCCTCACACTCCTTGATCTCTCTGCAGCCTTCGATACCATTGACCATGGTATTCTCCTTTCTAGACTTCATCATACTTTTGGCATCTCTGACATTGCTCTCTCCTTTTTCACTTCATATTTATCAAACAGAAAACAAACTGTTCTCATCAATGGCACTTACTCTCAACCTGCATACCTGACCTGTGGTGTTCCACAAGGATACTGTCCTTGGCCCTGTTCTTTTCACTCTTTATACCTCCCCCCTGTCCACCATCATCAACTCCCACTCTATAAAACACCACTTCTATGCTGATGACACCCAACTTCAAGACAGTGACTCACCTGATAATATACAGCGCCTGTTGATCGCACCACTGAGTGTTACTCGGACATTAAGAACTGGATGACACACAATAGACTTCAGCTTAATGACGACAAGACAGAAGCTATCCTCATTGGCACCCGTCAGAAACTTTCCCAGCTGCCTCCTCTTTCTCTCCCATTATGTAACACATCAGTCCCAATTTCTGATTCAGCTAAAAACCTTGGTGTCTGCATTGACTCTACCCTGTCCATGAACAACTTTGTTTCTCAAACTGCCAGATCTTGCTACTATCATCTCCATCGTATAAGCCTGATCAGAAGTATCTCTCTGTTGAAACAACTGCAAAACTCGTTCTCTCCTTCATAATGTCTCGCATTGACTATTGCAATTCACTCCTGTCTGGTCTTCCTGCCTCCACCATTCACATCCTACAGCGCATTCAAAACAATGCTGTACGCCTTGTACTCATAAAGAAAAAAGCTGACCACATATCTCCTCTCCTGGCACAACTTCACTGGCTCCCTGTATCAAAGCGCATACAGTACAAACTAGACACCATGTGCTACAAAAGCCTCAATAACGCAGCCCCCGATTACTTGTCAAGCCTACTTGAGATCTATGTTCCCTCACGTACCCTCCGCTCTGCCTCCGATCCTCTGACTTTTCGCTTTCCACGCACTAAGCTCAATACCTATGGTCCACGAGCCTTCTCTGTTTCTGGTCCACTCTCCTGGAACAAACTTCCTCTCTCAGTCCGTCAGCAACCTACTTTTGCCTCCTTCAAGTCCGCTCTCAAAACTCACCTTTTCTCCTCTGCATAAAATCCTAACCTCACTCAACCCCCCTCTGCAGCCTGTGTCCGCTCGGAGGGGAATCACTTTGTTTTAATATATAATTGTATATGATGTGCTCTCTGTGGTTTTCCATTGATTTTATTCTTGCTTTTATTGCTTTTATTCTTTTCTCCCCATTTGTGGCCATGCATATATATATATATATATATATATATATATATATATATATATATATATATATGTGTGTGTGTGTGTGTGTGTGTGTGTGTGTGTGTGTGTGTGTGTGTGCGTGTGTGTGCGTGCGTGCGTGTGTGCGTGTGTGCGTGTGTGTCTTTTCGGCGCTTGGATTTGATTTTGTCGAGATTTGCGCTATATAAATATTGTAATTATTATGTATGCATGTGGTCGTATGTATGTATGTATGTATGTATGTATGTATGTGTGTATACGCTTAGATTTATGTATGTATGTATGTATGCATGTATACGCTCAGCTTAGATTTATATATGTAAGTATGTATGCATGTATGTATGCATGTATACGCTCATATGTATGTAGGTATGTATGCATGTATACGCTCAGCGCTTAGATTTGATTTTATCAAGATTTTGCGCTATATAAATAAAATATATTATTATTATTATATTATCGTTCCACAAAACTGGGAACGCTTTCATTCCTACATATTTGCAACGATTTTTGGTGCTTTTCAAGAGGGCGTGGTGGTGGTGGGGAACAGAATAGACACCAGACACCAGACACCAGACACCACAACCATGTTCAAGTATAATCATGTTAATCTGTAGAAGCTTCGATATGTGCAACAAGTGATAGAATATTCTATATATAAAGACTTTTGGAGTTATTCGTTGCATTTCGTATATTTACGTTTTTTTCTAGAAAATGCTTTGCTGCTATCTATCTATAAATCAATTTATCTGTCTGTCTGTCTGTCTGTCTGTTTGTCTGTCTATCTATCTAACTATCTTTTTGTCTGTCTGTCTATCTATCTATCTCTATCTATCAATATATCTATCTATCTATCTATCTATCTATCTATCTGTCTGTCTGTCTGTCTATCTATCTATCCATCTGTCTATCTATCTATCTATCTATCTATCTATCTATCTATCTATCTATCCATCCATCTATCTGTCTATCTATCTATCTATCTATCTATCTATCTGTCTGTCTGTCTGTCTGTCTGTCTATCTATCTATCTATCTATCTATCTATCTGTCTGTCTGTCTGTCTGTCTGTCTGTGTATGTATGTATGTATCTATCTATCTGTCTATCTATCTATCTAGCTATTTATCTAACTGTCTGTCTGTCTGTCTATCTATCTATCTATCTGTTTATCTGTTTATTTATTTATCTATCTATCTATCTGTCTGTCTATCTATCTATCAATCTATCTATCTATCTGTTTATCTGTTTATCTGTTTATTTATCTATCTATCTATCTATCTATCTATCTATCTATCTATCTATCTATCTATCTATCTATTTGATGACTGTCATCGAAGAAAGTGCCATGTACATTGTACGTATATACAAGTTATATGTACTCATTATTGTTTTGTAGTCTGGACACACAGACACAAACAATGCAATCCACGGAACAATGTGCTATGATATCACACTTAAAGGGAAGGAACATACTTTCTCTGTTTGTCTGTCTGTCGGTGTGTCTGTGTGCCTGTCACTCTTTCTTTCTCTCTCTCACACATACATACACACGCAAACAATCACATACAAGCACACACACTCACGCAACCCCCCCCCCCCCACCAACACGCACACATAAACACACACTTACACACACGAACGCACGCACTCACACACACACACACACACACACACACACACACACACACACACACACACACACACACACACACACACATACACAAGCATACAAACTGACAGACAGAAACACGGACACCGACTGACTGACAGTGACAGACAAGACACAGACAGACACACAGGCAGAAAAACAGACTGACATACAGACAGACAGACACACACATAACACACACACACAAACACACACACACATACACACAAACACACACACACACATACACACACAACTTTGGATGTGTATCAATATACAGCTTATTCCACGACTGAAAATATTACAAGAAGGAAAAATAAATATCTATCATAGTATCGAAGAAGAGAAATATGGAGGTGGGGAGAAGTTAGCGTGTTGATGGTGGCAGTGGTAAAAAAGATGGCGGGATCGAAGATGGAAGACAGTGTGAATGTCAGTTGGAGAGCATGAGGAAAGATTGTTCACAGTTTGGTTAGCTCTAAGAGAGCACAAGTGGTCCGTGAATTAATTGAATTGCGAGAGGAGTTCAATTTCATATTGTTCGTAACCCAGCATACCACCAGGGCCCTATCAGGGCTAACACTACATTACGAACAATTCCAAGTTAAATTACGAAAATAACACTTGAAAACCGAGCACATAAATATCCTTTCAAGTCTAAATGTATTTCAATAATCTTTCTCTTACATGGTCATGTAAGACGAAATCTATTGATCTCTTGTAAATAACTGGAAAATTTCTTCTGGAGGAACGTCTCCTGAGAGATTATTTAAGGGGGCAGACTTACCCAGATTTGGTTACCAAGATTGTGATGTTCAGTGTTTCAGTTCTAATTAACCAATCACCATTTATTTGGCAAGAAGATACCTCAGACAGAATTCTTTGGATTGAATATCTTTGTTGGGGTCTGTGCGTTATGAAAAGTTGACAAAAAGTAATTAATTAAAAAATGTTCCCGCGAAAATGAAAAAATATAGTACATACTGTGACATTTATAACTACACATATATTCATGCTAGGAATTTGATATTTAGTGAGCAAACACATCTGTATAGTATGTATGGCATGTAGTAAAATCTTAGCTCTACTATCATTATTTTCTGTACATCACACCAATTTTCAGAATAATTTTAATAAAAAAAATTCTGATACAACTTTTGATAAAAATATTTTTTTCGAGCAGAACTGCAAGATTTTACTACCGGCTATAGGTACCTGTCCCTACTATATGTGTGCCAAATATTAAGGAAATCGGATGAAAAATTTTGAACATATTATGTCTGATGTATACAATCTCGCGAAAAATCGCAAACTTTCGCGGACTAAAAAATGAACTCAATTTTCTACCTTGTGATGTCTTAATGTCCTCCAGGAAGGCATGTTGCACTGTCAGAGGTATCTTCTTGCCAAATATCACGGTGACTGGTTAATTAGAACTGAAACACTGAACATCACAATCTTGGTACCCAAATCTGGGTAGGTCTGCCCCCTTAAGGACACTTCTGTATATCCTGAAAACGTCGACTCTCTTACCTTATCCACAAGCATACTGCATCTTTGTAAATGATGATCATCATCATGTGCTCTGCCGCATGGCGTTGTCGATCATGGCCCTCCATACTAATCTATCTTTCGTTCCTGTAAGTACATCTCCCACCCTGTCTGTCATCAGCCACCCTGCAAGTCCGTCCAATATTTTCTCCCTGGGTCTAAATGGTGTTCTCTTTCCCTCCAGCTTTCCTGTTGTGACCAGGTGTTCTAATACCCTTTCCTCATAATATATCCTATGGATGTTGTTTGTCTTGTCCTAATTTTCTTTATAAATGGTCATCTTGCGTCTGCCTTCTTCAAGACTGACTCATTTGTTTTCTTTGCTGCCCCCTGACTCCCTCACCCTGTCCACCATCTTTTCGAAAGAAGCTGATGAATAGGATGAGAGAATCAAAGGGTTCAGTTTTTGCAGCTGGTGGATAGGGTGCATAAGTCAAAGCATTCAATAAGAAACTGTTTGATACCGAGTGGTTTGTCAAATGGTAAGCACCATAATACTTTTTGATTTTTTAAAAAATCTTTGAGTGATTTGTAAAACGTGTGACGCGTGTGTAACGTGTAAAACCCTGTCTCTTTCCTACAATTTTGGAGAGGGTATCATTTTTAAAACTTTCCAACAAAGAACACAGCGGGATAAGATCACTGGGACTGCTCACCAGAAGGATCATGCTAGAGAGGGTTACCTAAGAAAACAATCCAAGGAACAACAGGAGACGTTAAGGCCCTGAAACACACTTGAGATATTGCGCAGAGGCTGGCCTAGAACAAGCTGGCCCAGAACAGCTAGCCCAGAACAGGCTGGCCTATAACAGTCTGGCCCAGAACAGGCTGGCCCAGAACAGGCTGGCCCAGAACAGGCTGGCCCAGAACAGGCTGGCCCAGAACAGGCTGGCCCAGAACAGACTGGCCTATAACAGGCTGGCCCAGAACAGGCTGGCCCAGAACAGGCTGGCCCAGAACAGGCTGGCCCAGAACAGGCTGGCCCAGAACAGGCTGGCCTATAACAGTCTGGCCCAGAACAGGCTAGCCCAGAACAGGCTGGCCCAGAACAGGCTGGCCTATAACAGTCTGGCCCAGAACAGGCTGGCCTATAACAGGCTGGCCCAGAACAGGCTGGCCCAGAACAGGCTGGCCCAGAACAGGCTGGCCTATAACAGGCTGGCCCAGAACAGGCTGGCCCAGAACAGGCTGGCCCAGAACAGGCTGGCCTATAACAGGCTGGCCCAGAACAGGCTGGCCCAGAACAGGCTGGCCCAGAACAGGCTGGCCTATAACAGGCTGGCCCAGAACAGGCTGGCCCAGAACAGGCTGGCCCAGAACAGGCTGGCCCAGAACAGGCTGGCCCAGAACAGGCTGGCCTATAACAGGCTGGCCCAGAACAGGCTGGCCCAGAACAGGCTGGCCCAGAACAGGCTGGCCCAGAACAGGCTGGCCTATAACAGTCTGGCCCAGAACAGGCTGGCCCAGAACAGGCTGGCCTATAACAAGCTAGCCCAGAACAGGCTGGCCTATAACAGGCTGGCCCAGAACAGGCTGGCCTATAACAAGCTAGCCCAGAACAGGCTGGCCTATAACAGGCTGGCCCAGAACAGGCTGGCCCAGAACAGCTAACCCAGAACAGGTTGGCCTATAACAGGCTGGCCCAGAACAGCTAGCCCAGAAAAGGCTGGCCCAGAACAGACTGGCTTAGAACGGGCTGGCCCAGAACAGACTGGCCTAGAACAGGCTGACCCAGAACAGGCTGGCCCATAACAGGCAGGGCTAGAACAGGCTGGCCCATAACAGGATGCTCATAACAGGCTGCCCATAACAGGTTGACCTAGAACTGACACAAGTGGAGAAGTTTCGTTGCTGCTCTATCTGCCTATGGCATGATGGACAGTAAGTAAATAAGAAAATACATCATAGGAAAGAGAGAGGGTGTTTAAGAAAAATAAGGCAGTTAAAGAAGAAGAAGAAGAAGAACAACAACAACAAGAACAAGAAGAACAAGAAGAAAAGAAGAACAACAAGAAGAAGAAATACAGAGTGAAGTAGAAAAATAGTTGAAGGAGCTCCAGTTTGTTTAAATGTCAGTCGTAATTTAGCTGTCCGCCCAGGCCATACACACTCACACACACACACACATGCATGCGCACACACACAAACACGGATGCATTCACACTGTAAGAGTATGTGATTGTGTGTGTGTGTGTGAGTGTGCGTGTGTGTGTGTGTGTGTGTGTGTGTGTGTGCGTGTGTGTGTGTGTGTGTGTGTGTGTGTGTGTGTGTGTGTGTGTGTGTGTGTGTGTGTGTGTGTGTGTGTGTGAGTGAGAAAGAAAGATAAACAGAAGAGACAGATAGACATACGACAGACAGAGACAGAGCGAGAGAGAGACAGACAGAGAGAGAGAGAGAAAGAAAGACAGAGAGAGAGAGAGGGAGAGAGAGAGAGAGAGAGAAAGAGGGGGAGAGAGAGAGACGGGGTGGGAGAGTCAGAAGGAGAGAGAGAGTACAAGAGAGAGAGCAAGGAAGAGAGAGAGAGGGAGAGAGATAGGGAGGGAGAGAGAGAGAGAAGGGAGAGAGAGAGAGAGAGAGGAAGAGAGAGACGGGGAGAGACAGGAGAAAGAGAGATAGAGCAAGGAAGAGAGATGGAGAGGGAGAGAGATAGTGGGAGAGGGAGAGGGAGAGAGAGAAAGAGAAAGAGATAACAGAGAGTGCGAGACGGAGAGGAGGGAAATAGAGGGAGAGAGATAGAGACAGAAAGAAATAGACAGAAGGACAAAGTGAGACAAAATGAATGCATGTTGCCTAAGGGATAATGACCCTTTTCTATACACAGAAACTTTTAGCACTGAAACAAATAGATTGGAGAAATAAATAAATAAAAGCTCAGGCGAATGAACACTACACAAATGATATTTGCATTCGAAATCAGTGTCGGTGTAAGCTTTCTCCCATCAGCTCAAAGCCTGGGTCATCTCAGTTTAATGCTGCTGCTATTTGGGTTTGAAGGTTTTTCAAGACGGATTCATCACACTGGAACAATTGTATAATGCGCTCTGTCCACATCTGTCAGTTATTATCCAGTAAACGCCTTGGGCCTGCACAAACCACATGTGCCAGTAATTATCTGGTAAACGCCCTGGGTCTGCACAAACCGTATGAGCCAGTTGTTATCTGCTAAATGACCTGGGCTTGCACAAACAACAAGTACCAGCAAGATCTTGAAATAAGAGAGAGGGAAGGGAATCATAAAAAAGCTAATCTCTAATCAAACACCTCCATATTGATTGAAGCATTAAGATGGGCAGGGAACAGGCCAATGTTTGTGCTGAGAGCTGGGACTGAACTGGAAACTTCAGACCTTGAGTCCACGGCTCTATCAACCCATCTAGCCAGCCTGTGTAAAAATTGTGGTCTGTACGAGGATCGAACCCAGGACCCTGGTATCATCACCGACGAACTCTAACCAACTGAGCTAACTAGCAGATCAACAAAGGAAAGAGAAAGAAGAAAGAAAAACGAAGACGAAGGTAACAAAGAAGGAGAACTATACACATATTTTGTTTGTTTGTTTGGTATTACGATATTCGTTTATTGGCCATGTCAACTATGAAAGTAAAAGCAACAAACACAACATCCTTCACTGGCAGTGTCCCAAATGACGAAACGTATATTACTGACTGGAAATGTACAAACAGTTCCAAAGAAGGTAAAAAGCAAAAAACAAAAAAAAACCACCCCAAAAAAAAACCCCAAGCAAAACAAAACAAAACAAAAAATCTTCACTGGCAGTGTCCCAATTGACGAAAATTATTTCACTGATGGGCGATGTACAAACAATTCTAAAGAAATGTGACTAGGCAAGTGTAAAGTGTCTGTTCACTACGTTTCAGCTTCAATGGGCAGGACACGATATACTTATAGAAGATACACGCATTCCAGAGATGCTCCTGTACAGAAAAATGAAAATAGATGAAATGACACAAAAGCTGAATGGAGTACTGAACCAAGAACATCGAGATCAAGGGAGACCACTAAAGCGATTCAAGAATACTCTGAAAGCCAACCTAATCAGGTTCGGCATCAGCGACACCAGCTGAGAATCATTGCCCGCAACAGAGAAAGCTGGCAACAGCAGTGTGTGCAAGGCACAATTATATTTGAACAGCGCAGTACAGCTGCTGTACAACAGCAAAACAAAGGACTGGCGGAAGCAAACCTCACAGCCGCAGGACTGCCTCTCCCACTGAGTGCCCACAGAAGGACAGATGTGCTTCCTGGATCAGTCTAGTTGGAGAGTCCATCACAAAAGACAGAGAAAGAGTGAGAGAGAAAAGAGAGAAACAGAGAGAGAAACAGAGAGAGAAACAGAGACAGACAGACAGACTGACAGACAAAGAGACAGAGACAGAGATAGAATGAGAGAGAGAGAGAAGGGGAGAGAGTGAGAGACTCTTGAAACAGAGAAAGAAAGAGTGAGTGTGTGTGTGAGAAGAGACAGACAGAGAGAGAGAGAGAGAGGGAGGGAGGGAGAGAGTGACATAGAGTCTTGAGAGAAAGAAAGAGTGAGTGAGAGAGAGAGTGAGAGAGAGAGAGAAAGAGAGAGAGATTTGAGAGAGAAAGAGTGAGAGAGAGAGAGGCAAAGGGAGACAGAGATAGAGAGAGACGTAGAGAGAGAGAGACTTGAGAGAGCGAGGAGAGAATGAGTGAGAGAGAGAGAGACTTAAGAGAGAAGAGAAGAGAGTTAAAGAGAGAGAGAAATAGAGAGAGACGCAGAGGGAGAGAGAGAGAGCGAGAAAGAAAGAAAGAAAGAGTGAGTGTGTGTGGCTGTGAGAGAGAGAGAGAGAGAAAGAGAGAAAAACTTGAGAGAGAGAGAGAGAGAGACAGACAGACAGACAGACCGAGAGAGAGAGAGAGAGGGGGGGGGGAAGTGATGTCAAAACACGAATGGTATTTTCTCAGACACAGGATTTATTTGCTCTGAAAATGTGCTTAAAAGGATGCGATGAATATACCACAGAAACAACGTTTGCATTTGAAAGACGTATACCGTATACACAAGTGAAAATGACAAAGATAGTATAACTGTATGCCAGCAGCTTTAATGGGGCTGTGTACAGTCTAACCAATCCTCCAATTTCCATTGTCTTGTCTATTCCTGTCTTGTCTCATTTTTATTTTGTTTCATTCCTGTCTTGTCTCATTCCTGACTTGTCCATTCATGTCTTGTCTCATTTTTATTTTGTTTCAGTCCTGTCTTGTCTCATTCCTGACTTGTCCATTCCTGACTTGTCTCATTCCTGTCTTGTTTCATTCCTGTCTTGTCTCATTTCTGTTTTGTCTCAATCCTGTCTTGTTTCATTCCTGTATTGTCTCATTCCTGCCTTGTTTCATTCCTGTCTTGTCTCATTTCTATTTTGTCTCAATCCTGTCTTGTTTCATTCCTGTCTTGTTTCATTCCTGCCTTGTCTCATTTCCGTCTTGTTTCATTCCTATCATGTCTCATTTTTTCGTCTCTCATTCCTGTCTTGTCTCCTTTCCGTGTTTTTTATATTCCTGTCTTGTCTGATTCGTGTATTGTCTCATTTCTGTCTTATGTCATTCCTGTCTTGTCTCATTTTTTGGTCTCATCTGATTCCTGACTTGTCTGATGCCCATCTTGTCTGATTCCCATCTTGTCTTATTCCTATCTTGTCCGATTTCCATTTTGTCTTATTCTCGACCTGTCTGATTCGATACTGTCTCGTTCTTGTCTTGTTTCAATTCCTGCCTCGTCTGTTTTCTGTCTTGTCTCGTTCTTGTCTTGTTTTGTCTTGTACCCATCTTATCCCATTCCCATCTTGTCTCATTTAGCATCTCTCGCTTTCGTACCGAGACCACTGACCAAAGTTCATTCTCCTTCCAGGTCCCATCTGCATGGAAGTGACCGCCTGTGTCATTCCATAAGTCTGATTCTCTGTCACCATTCAGGGCTTCTCTGAAAACTACTCTTTTCACACCTTGATTGACATCCCTTTATTGACCTGTTTTCTGTTGCCTTGCTCTCTGTCTTGTCTTGCCTCTCTGTCTCTCTCTCTCTCACTCTCATTCTCTTTCTCTGTCTGTCTGTCTGTCTGTCTTCTCTCTCTCTCTCTCTCTCTACCTCTCCCTCTCTCACTCTCATTCTCTTTTTTCTCTCTCTCTCTCCCCCCTTGTGGTGTGTGTGTGTGTTGTTGTTGTGTGTGTGTGTGTGTGTGTTGTGTGTTGTGTGTGTGTGTGTGTGTGTGTGTGTGCGTGTGTGTGTGTGTGTGTGTGTGTGTGGTGTGTGTGTGTGTGTGTGTGTGTGTGTGTGGTATGGTGACTGTGCGTGCATGTGTGTTTGTTGTTGTGTGTGTGTGTGGTGTCGTGTGTGCGTGCTGTGTTGTGTGTGCATTGTGTGTGTTTGTTGTGTGGTGTGTGTGTGTGCGTGTGTGTGTATGTGTGTGTGTGTGTGTGTGTGTGTGTGTGTGTGTGTGTGTGTGTGTGTGTGTGTGTGTGTGTGTGTTTGCCGACGCTCGTGTGTCCACGAGTGTGTGTGCGAGTGTGTATGAATATGATTGTTGCATAAATTGGTAATTGTATGACGTTGATGCCGTTCGGCTTCTGCATATTAATTTGTTTATGTGTACGCGTTTTCGTTATTGTAAGCGCTTTGGGGTTATTTGTAAGACAAGCGCCATAAACGTTCGTTACTAAGATT
>CM060308.1:91200622-91205622 GCA_030674185.1 Monoplex corrugatus
TTGAAGAAAAAATCTTGGGAGATGGGGAAAAATCCCCACCTTTTACCTATGGCTTATCGGCATTTTGATGGTACCTTGCCTATCTACCTCTCTTCTGTGCTTAAAACGTCCAGGCCTGAACGCAGTCTCAGGTCAAGCAACCAGAAGCTTCTGTCAAAATTAAAATCAAAATACAAAACCATAGGACTCCGAGCCTTCTGTTGAAAGGCCCCACTTGTCTGGAACGATCTGCCTTTTTCTCTCCGCTGTTCATCATCTCTCTCTTCTTTCAAGGCGGGCCTCAAAACTCATCTTTTTGATAAATACTACCAGTAATGAAACATGATTTTTGATCTTTCTGATTCAGTAATGCATATATTAGTACTTGCTTGCGACAGATGTGCTAGTGTGTGTGTTGGTGGGGGGGTGGGGGGTGGTGACTAGGAGAGGGAGTTAGTATAATTGACCACTAGGCATAGGGCTGATTGGGAAAAATGAACTAATTAGTTTAATGTAAAGCGCAGTAAGTCTTTACCTATGTGTACGAAAATAGCGCTATACAAAAATGATTTCATCATCATCATCAGGTGCCCTGCAGCATGACGTTGGCGACCATGGACTTCCAACCATCTCTATCTCTCGTTGCCCCTAGCTTCTCCCCCACCCTCCTCATCCCCAGCCACTCTGCAAGTCCGTCCAGCATTCTCTCCTTGGGTCTACCTGGTGCTCTCTTTTTCCTTCCAGCTTTCCCGTTGTGACCAGGTGCTCCAAATCCCCCTTCCTCATAAAATGGCCTATAAATGTTGCCTGTCTTTTCCTGATCTTCCTTATGAATGATCTACTTGTGTCTGCCTCCATCAAGACTGTCTCGTTTGTTTTCTTTGCTGTCCATGGAACTCTCAACATTCTTCTGAGAAACCACATCTCGGCTGCCTCAATCTTGAAAAATGATTTACTATTATTATTATTATTAAAACTAGAATCTTACGGTTGGAAGTCCAATGTTTATTCACTTGACTACCAGATCCGTACTTTTTTGCACTAAGAAGATAAATTATTGGCTGTGCTACGGACAGACAGCTGGGGTAGGGGGGGGGGGGGACACCTCGCTCTGTCCAGACATGTTGTCGTCTACTGATTGTTCCTCTCACGAACACTGACTCTGTCTTGTTGATCCAATCAGTCCACAGATTTGCAATGAAGGGATGCGTACTGTGGCATGATTTCCCACCCCTGGCACAGTTTCTCACCAGACTGAGAAAGAGCAAGAAGACAGAGAGAGAGAGAGAGAGAGAGAGAGAGAGAGAACAGAGACAGAGACAGAGACAGAGAGACAGAGAGACGGAGGGAGACAGACAGACAGACAAACAAGGACAGAGAGAGAAAGAAAGACAGAGAAAGACATTTGGAGAGAGAGAGAGAAAGAGATAAGAAAGACAGAGAGAGACAGACAGACAGAAGACAGAGAGAGAGAAAGAGAGACAGACAGAGACAGAGAGACGGAGGGAGACAGACAGACAGACAGACAAACAGAGATAGAGAGAGAAAGAAAGACAGAGAAAGATAGTTGGAGAGTGGGAGAGAGAGAGAGAGAGAGAGAGAGAGAGAGAGAGAGAGAGAGAGAGAAAGAAAGAAAGAGAGAGACTGAGACAGAGAGATAAGAAAGACAGAGAGAGAGAGAGAGAGTCAGAGACAGAGAGAGACGGTGAGAGAGAGAGAGAGAGACAGAGAGAGAGAGAGACAGAGAGAGAGAGACAGAGAGAGAGAGAGAGACTGTGACAAAGAGATAAGAAAGACACAGAGAGAGACAGAGAGAGAGAGACAGACAGACAGAGAGAGACAGAGAGACAGGAGTGAGGAGAGAGAGAGAGAGAGAGAGAGAGAGAGACAGGGAGAGAGAGACAGAGAGCGACAGAGAGAGACAGAGACAGGCAGACCGACACAGAGACAGAGACAGAGACAGAAAGAAATGCATGCACTATCTTTGTCGATCGAATTGTTAAAAAAAAAAAAAGCCAGTATTCCCATTACCTATAGCCTCCCACTCTTCCAGAAATGACTGAAGAAAACGATCAATATCATATAATCATTCAACAAATATATCTTTTTTCTTTGAATGTTCTCAAATGTTCGTCTGCTGTTTCTCAAACTGTTTCTAAGACTTAAAAATAATAAATCACAGATAAACAAAGATAGGAAGCATCTGTTGACTGCATGAGCTATTTCTTATTGTTTCACACTCCAAAGATCATAGATGAAATGTTTATTGATATACATCATATTATAGACAGCAAATTACAGACATCCCAAATTCTCATGAAAATCTCTTGGAAGTCGAGAAAGATCACAGATATAATTCGATTTGTGTCATTGGTTAAAGAAAATAGTTGATAGATATTCAGTTTTCCTTCTGGGCTACTCATTGGTAACGTTTCCTTTGCTGAGCTCGAAAGATGATTTTTAAAACCTTGCACTCATTTGTATTCATTGTACATAAAATATGATCAGCCGTTTTAGTGGAGCATGAATAAGGAACTTATGCTGAAAAGAGAATTAACCATAATCCACTATCTTGTTGTATAATCTGCATTTTCAGTCGGCGTGTATGTCAGCTATTTTCGTGTGTTTATACGCCAGCCACTGACAGAACAACATCAACACAAAGGGGGTTTAGGCGCTGGGAAATCTGCACACATGCTGGCCTGAAAGATTAGGAAAAAAACACATCCTTTACCCACCAGGTGGGGATGTCTAGGCGAATCAAACCCAGGATCTTTGAATTGGAAGACCAACGCTTTCCTACTTGACTACCACATCTGTCCTTTATTTTTCACACATAAAAGATCACATATCAGCTGTCATCATCGTCACCAAGTGCCTTGCCACATTGCGTTGGCGATCATGGCCCTCCATATGTTTTTACCCCTTGTTGCCGCAAGCACATCTTCCACCCTCTCTGTCTTCAGCCACTCTGCAAGTCTGTCCAATATTTTTTCCCTGGGTCTACCTGGTGCTCTTTCCCTCCAGATTTGCTGTTGTGACCAAGGTGTTCCCGTTCCCCTTTCCTCATAAAATGACCTATAGATGTTGCCTGTCTTTTCTTTTTATAAATGATCTTCTTGTGTTTGCCTCCATCAAGACTGTTTCGTATGTTTCCTTTTGCTGTCCATGGAACTCTCAACATTCTTCTTAGAAATCACATCTCGGCTGCCTCAATCTTGTTCTGGCTCAGCTGTACCACTGATAAATAGAAGGGGAAAAGCACTATTGGGCTCTTCAGACATTTCATCATCTACCGACTCGTTGTTCCTCTCACGAACACTGACTGTGTCATGTTTTTGACAGCAATCCACAAGTTTGCAGATAAGACACACGAGTTATCACACGATTCCTCACCTAGGTAATTGGCACGTAAATAAATGACTTTGACAAAACACCCGCTTCACAGAATTTGACCTGTCAAAAGAATGGAGGGAGAAAGAGAGAGAGAGAGAGAGAGAGAGAGAGAGAGAGAGAGAGAGAGAGAGAGAGAGAGAGAGTGACTGGATGAAAAAGATAGAATGACTGAAAAAGGGGGAGTAAATGAGAAAAGTGAACGCGAAAAAGAGCGAACGAGAAAGAGTCAGTAAGAAAGAGAGAGAGGATGAGAAAAACAATGAAAGAAAAAAAGAAGCATGAGTATATGTGTGTATATGTACGTGTGACCGTGTGTGTTTGGGAGGGAGACAGGGAGAGAGACAGAGAGAGGGGGAAGGGCGGATATGAAAGATGAGTGAGGCTTCATGCGAAATGGTGAATGAAAGACAGAGAGAGAGAGAGAGAGGGGAGAGAGAGAGAGAGAGAGAGAGAGAGAGAGAGAGTGACTGTGTGTGTGTACATGTATGACTGTGTGTGTGTATTGGGTGTGTGCGTGTGTGTGTGTGTCTGTGCGTGTGTGTATTTGTGTGTTTGTGTATGTGTATGTTTGAGTGTGAGTGAGTGAGTGAGTGAGTGAGTGAGTGTGTGTGTGTGTGTGCGTGCGCGCGCGCGCGCCTGTGTGTGTGTGTGTGTGCGTGTGCGTGTGCGTGTGCGTGTGTGTGTATTGGGTGTGTGCGTTTGTGTGTGTTTGTGCACGTCTGTATGTGTGTGTGTATGTGTGTGTGTGCATGTGCGTGTGTGTGTGTGCGCGCGTGCGTGTGTGTGTGTGTGTGTGTGTGTGTGGGGTGAATGTGTGCGTGTGTGTGCGTGTGTGTGTGTGTGTATGTCCGTGTGGGCGTTAGTGCATCATTTGCTCAATTTGTTGACCTCTTTTCACTCTTAGTGATTTTAAACGGAAAACAAACACACACACACACACACACAAAACACACACACACACACACACACACACACACACCACACCACACACACACACACACACAACACACACAGACACACACAACACACAACAACAAAACAAAAACAAAACAAACAAAAACAAAACAAAAAACGAATAGAAAAATGGTGGAGAAAAGGAAAGGAGAGAGAGAGAAAAACCAAAATATTGTAAAAGGGAGAGCGAAGTGTATGAAAAAAAGAGACAAGACAACAGAATAGAGAACTGACTTAGTAGTTAACTAGAGCCGAAACTCAATTGTAAAAAGAGCAGCGAAGTGTATGAAAGAAAGATACAAGGACACAGAATAGAGTTCCGACTCAGTAGATAACTGGAGCCGAAACTGAATAACAGTCATCATCATCAGATGCCCTGCCGCATGGCGTTGGCGATAATGGACTTCCATCTGTCTCTATCTCTCGTTGCCTCTAGCATCTCTCCCACCCCCCTCGTCACCAGCCACTCTGCAAGTCCGTCCAGCATTTTCTCCCTGGGTGTACTCGCTGCTCTCTTTCCCTCCAGTTTTCCCGTTGTGACCAGGTGCTCCAAATCCCCCTACCTCATAAAATGGCCTATAAATGTTGCCCGTCTTTTCCTAATCTTCCTTATGAGTGATCTGCTTGTGTCTGCCTCCATCAAGACCGTCTCATTTGTTTTCTTTGCTGTC
>CM060308.1:91215622-91235622 GCA_030674185.1 Monoplex corrugatus
AAACATGGTGATGCCCACTCTGGCAATATCCTCCTGTACCACTTTCCACGTATCCACCACCAGTTCCCGCTGGCGCTCAGTGAAGGGTGGCAACTCCTGGGCAGCTTTGTCTTCAATGGATGGCGTCCCTTCATGATTACCACAAAGCGCTCCGTTGGCAGCCGGGAGGTATTTCTTCTTGCTGCTGTTCCTCTCCAGAGAGGCAAGATTTCGCCACCTTCTCTTGGAACTGTGGGCTCCCATTGTTGTTGTCACGGTTTCTGACGTTACTTGAACAAAGACAACTTTCTCAGAACGCTGAGTGTCGATCGAAGTTTCGCCAGAATGCCAATCAATTCCGACCTTAAAGGTGACAATTTCGGTATTGTTCACCAAGTTTAGTCTCGTTGTAGAAGTAAAATGTTTCTGTCAGTATACCAGACTTTGTTCACAAGCAGTGATCGAACTAGTTTTTGGATCTGTATATCTTTAGAGCAACATTATTCCTTTGTTTTTCCTGTAGCGTAGGCGTTGTGCGGACCTGGAAACAATATCAGAATAAAACAATATCAGAATGAGAATATTAGTTAGATAGTTGGATGGTTGGTCGATAGATCTGGATGGTTTGTAAGTTAGTTATCGAGTTATTCAGATAGTAAGTTACGTTTTCGTTTGTTGGTTTGCTTGTTTGTTTGCACATGTGTAAGTTGTTAGTTTGTTATTTGGTTGATTGCTTGTCAGATTGGCAAGGTGGTTAAGTTAGTTTGTTGGTCAGTTTGTTTATTAGCTTGTTTTTTGGTGTGTGTTTTAAGTTTGTAGTTGCTTGCATGCTTGATAGATGTGCTGGGTGGTTGGTCAAATGTTTTAATTTGTTTGTTAGTCAGCCAGTCAGTCAGTCAGTCAGTCAATCAGTTAGTTAGTTAGTCAATCAGTCAATCAGTCAGTCAGTCAACCAAACGGTCAGTCAGCGAGTAAGCCGGTTGGTTTGTTGGTCGGTTGTTTGTCTGACTAGTTAGTTTGTCTTCAGTGGATGGCGTCCCCTCGTCAATAGAATACCACAAACCATTCTGTTCCTGGCCTGAGGGTACTTCTTTCGTCTGCTGTGTCTCCCCACAGAGACAAGAGTTTGCCATCAGTTCTTGATGATGTGCGATTGTTTCCATTCTTCTTGTCACAGTTCCTGGGGTTATTTTGTGAACAAGGCAAAACAAGAGTGACCACCCACGTTAAATCGGACAGAAAATAGAAAAAAAAGAAAATATGGTTCTATTTTCATCCATTATGGTTCTATTTTCATCCATTATGGTTCTATTTTCATCCATTATGGTTCTATTTCATCCATTATGGTTCTATTTTCATCATTAATGGTTCTATTTTCATCCATTATTAGTTCCCATTTGAAAAAAAAATGTAAGCTTTCGCAAAACGCAACCAGTCGCCGTGATGTAGTAGTTAGCGCAGCGAATTACCGGATGGAAGGTTGTGGGTTTGAGTCCTCGTAAGTCCTTTCAAAGTTATTGTGGAAATTCTTTTGGGGGGTGGGGGGGGTGGGGGTGGGGGTGAGGCCCAACCGGCTTTTGCCCACAGTTATACGTGTCATGGGCTCGATGAAAAGACTGGGACCATGCGTCAAATCTCCTGGCCAGCACCGCAAATGTCCAAATCTCTCGGGCCTGATTGACGTCAAGGCCTTGTCACGCAGTCTCAATCCTAGATGGATCTCCGCAGATCATGATTATCGTCCTCATCGTCATCATCATCCAACTTTCTGTGGCCATTAATGTGGCGTAAAAATAGAACCCCCCTTAACAACATTAACGATAACAACAACAACAACAACGACGACGACGACGACGACGACAACAACAACAACAACAACGACGACGACGACGACGACGACAACAACAACAACAACAACAACAACAACAACAACAAAAAGCACAAAGGCAACCGCCTACATACAATGACCACAAAACTAAGGAGAAAAAGAAATTTAAAAAGAGAATTTTGCAAAACGCTACGTGACGATCAGACCTATTTTAGCCTCGAGGTTGAGAAATTCCCTTATTGTTTGCTGGAGTTGTCCCGCGGAAGAAGTAAAAAGATTTGTCAATACAGGAATTGTTTCTTCACAGACAGTGGTGGAGTGAATCCATTGTTCTGTCTGTCTTTTAACTCTTTAAGTAGCAGAGCTCCTTTCTTTCCTGTAGCGTAGGGCCTTAGGCGTAGGACTGAATACAATCAACCTGGATCAATAGTTTTCATTTAGTTCATAGATTTAAACAAAAAAGTTCCTTTCTTTCAAGTAATGTGGGCGTTTCGTACAACTAAAAACAATGAAAATGGATCAATAACCAAATATAGTTAATACATTTAGAGCAAAAGCGTTCCTTTCCTTAGAATAAAATAGAAAATGAAGTGGAATCAAATAATCAACAACAAAAAAGAAATCAATGGTTCACTTTAGTGGGTACTAAGGTCAGATCTCCATCTTGTTTTAGGATCGCAGGAATTATCTACTTTGGTTTTAGAGAGTCACGGTATACTGTATATATATATATATTCCTTCTTTGAAGGTAAGATACACACATACACATGCCATTTACATGCAACCAAGATTATTCCAGTCGTAGACTGATAAAATACCAGTACAAAATATAGACTAGGTAAAACATAGTCTAGGTAGGGCCTCAGGACCTGGCCAGCTCATGGGTTTATGTGCAGGCTTAAAGCTTGTGCCGTGATCACCATACACGTGGCACCTGTGACGTTAGTGCATATGGAATTCATTCCGAGCTCGGAGACGTCATCTTGAGAAACTGAAACTGAAACAGAGTCAGGGGTTCCCTTCTCCTGTCATGTTCTCTATTCCTCACAAGATTCTTGTTTCTGTCTTCCTGATAATTTACCCGTATTCCTCAGCTTTCCCAAGATGAAGAATGGCTTACTTTTAAGGCAGACAAAGAACGGTCATGCACAAGAAATCCGCTCCCTCCGCTAGGTAGGTGGGTCTGTATAAATGTATATATGCATTGACAGGAATTGTTGGCAAGAGCTCTGGTTTGCGTGAGAAGAAGAAGAAGAAGAAGAAGAAGAAGAAGAAGAAGAAGAAGAGAAGAAGAAGAAGAAGAAGAAGAAGAAGAAGAAGAAGAAGAAAACAGAAGCAGAAACAGAAGCAGAAACAGAAGCGAAAGAAGAAGAGGTTTAGTTATTCGTTTAGTTAGTTGTTCCTTTCATGTTATTTCATGTTATTTCCATAATGTAGTCTGTTAAGTAGAGGAGTGTGTAGTATTTTGCGGCTATCACGCAAGTCTCATATTGCATTCATGCAATAAAATGTATTGGCAAAATACATCCTTCTACAGTACATCCATAATTTGTCTTTGTATCTGACATCGTTATTGCACTGTTAAATGTTCCTTTCGTTTTTTCATTTGAGATAGTGATAAATGATCAAGATTTCCAGAAACATTTCACTTCCATATCTGTAAGTTAATGTTTTTTTTCGTTATTTTGTCTCTCTGCTTCTACGGAAGGATTTGTCATGGAGAGAAAGGTTTGGTAATCAGCAAAGATTGAAGATTGAAAAGGGAAAATGACGAGAGATTTCGCTCTTCTGCATACCGTTGATAATAATAATAATAATAATAATAATAATAATAATAATAATAATAATAATAATAATTACAGTATTTATATAGCGCAAAATCTCGACAAAATCAAATCTAAGCGCTGAAACAGACACACACGCACGCACGCAAGCACTCACGCACACCACGCACACACACACCACACACACACACACACACACACACACACACACCACACACACACCACACACACCATGGCTATAAATGGGGAGAAAGAATAAAACCAATAAAAGCAAGAATAAAAGCAATGGAAAATTATAGAGATCATATATACAATTATATATTAAAACAAAGTGATTCCCCTCCGAGCGGAGACAGGCTGCAGAGGGGGGTTGAGTGAGGTTAGGATTTTATGCAGAGGAGAAAAGGTGAGTTTTGAGAGCGGACTTGAAGGAGACAAAAGTAGGTTGCTGACGGACTGAGAGAGGAAGTTTGTTCCAGGAGAGTGGACCAGAAACAGAGAAGGCTCGTGGACCATAGGTATTGAGTTTAGTGCGTGGAAAGCGAAAAGTCAGAGGATCGAAGGCAGAGCGGAGGGTACGTGAGGGAACATAGATCTCAAGTAGGCTTGACAGGTAATCGGGGGCTGCGTTATTGAGGCTTTTGTAGCACATGGTGTCTAGTTTGTACTGTATGCGCTTTGATACAGGGAGCCAGTGAAGTTGTGTCAGGAGAGGAGATATGTGATCAGCTTTTTTCTTTTTGAGTACAAGGCGTACAGCATTGTTTTGAATGCGCTGTAGGATGTGAATGGTGGAGGCAGGAAGACCAGACAGGAGTGAATTGCAATAGTCAGTGCGAGACATTATGAAGGAGAGAACGAGTTTTGCAGTTGTTTCGACAGAGATATATTTCCTGATCAGGCTTATACGATGGAGATGATAGTAGCAAGATCTGGCAGTTTGAGAAACAAAGTTGTTCATGGAGAGGGTAGAGTCAATGCAGACACCAAGGTTTTTAGCTGAATCAGAAATTGGGACTGATGTGTTACATAATGGGAGAGAAAGAGGAGGCAGCTGAGAAAGTTTCTGACGGGTGCCAATGAGGATAGCTTCTGTCTTGTCGTCATTAAGCTGAAGTTTGTTGAACGTCATCCAGTTCTTAATGTCCGAGTAACACTCAGTGGTGCGAGTCAACAGGCGCTGTATATTATCAGGTGAGTCACTGTCTTGAAGTTGGGTGTCATCAGCATAGGCGTGATCCAAGTTCTCCTTGGTCTGCCTCCTCTCAGTTTAAATTTAGATAATTGTTTGTTGTTGTATGGTTATTTCATGAACTGGTGGGTTTCATTATGGTCAGAAAACAAAACCACTTAGTCTCTGATGAGAACAACATGATGGACTGGTGTTGCTTCCACCATCTATTTGTGTTTCGGATCATATCTGGTTTTCTTGACACTTCTGCTTACCCAGCATGCTTTGAAGGCAGACGACACCGTGCTAATTGCAGAAAATGAAAGAGAGCTACAAACCCTTGTGAATGTAATAGAAATACAAAACAAAAATAATGCGCTGCAGCTAAATAGCAAGAAGACTGAAGTCATGGTAATCTGTAAAAAAACAACAAACATGAAATCCCCTCACGCAAAATAACAGCAAATGGCACAACTTTGAGACAGGCTGATCAGTTTAAATATCTGGGAACGGTAATTTCACAGACGGCAAATGCCCATTAGAAATATGCTCTCTATAATTTTCCATTGCTTTTCTTCTTTTTTTCCCCATTTATAGCCGCGTGTGTATGGGTGGTGTTGTGTGGTGTGTGTGTGTGTGTGTGTGGTGTGTGGTGTGTGTGTGGTGTGTGTATGTGTGTGTGTGCGTGCGTGCGTGCGTGCGTGTGTGTGCGTGCTGCGTATGTGTCTGTTCAGCGCTTAGATTAAATTTTTATCAAGATTTTGCGCTATACAAATGTTGTAATTATTAATTATCATTATTATTATAGAAATAACCAGCAGAATTGGCCAAGCCAAAACAGCGTTCAAGAAGATGAAAAGCATTCTTGCCAACAAATGCCTATCAATTAACATCAAGAAGAGAGTTCTTGAATATTATATAGAACCGATAATGTTATACGGTTGTGAGGCGTGGACAATAAACAAGCAAAGCCAGAACAAAATTGAGGCAGCCGAGATGTGGTTTCTAAGAAGAATGTTGAGAGTTCCATGTACAGCAAAGAAAACAAACGAGACAGTCTTGGTGGCGGCAGATACAGGAAGATCATTCATAAGGAAGATTAGGAAAGGACAAGCAACATTTACAGGCCGTTTTAATAGGAAAGGGGAATTAGAGCAGCTGGTTACAACAGGATAGCTGGAGGGAAAGAGAATACCATGTAGGCCCAGGGAGAAAATACTGGACGGACTTACAGGGTGGCTGAGGACGGACAAGGAGGAAGATATGTTTGCAGCGACAATAATAGATGCATATGGAGGTCCATGATCGCCAACGCCATGCAGCAGGGCACATGATGATGGTGAATGTACTACGTCAGTGCAACTATAGTCAACCCTTTGACTCCCGCACCTTTTCCACCAACAACAAAATCTTAACTCTTTGACTCCCTCACCTATCCACCAGCTTCCTGCAGGAAGCTGGTGGACAGGATGAGGGAGTCAAAGAGTTAAGTTCTTACTTTGCTGGCATGGTTGTCAATGCAGGATTCTCGTAGACAGGGTGCAGGAGTCAAAGGGTTAACATGACAATATATTGATTTGTTCTTGATTAAGGTATTTAATCAGGGTCTAAGCCTGGCACTGATATGTCAAGGCGGGGATGAAAATGGACGTGGGACTCTTACATGATCAATCTCGTCCTATCACCACTATACACTATGGCTGCCGCTGCCATTGATACTATAGCTATTATTTCTGCTACTACTGCTATTATTGATGCTACTGCTGCCACTTGATGCTATTGCTTATCAGGACCTGGTCAGCTCATGGGTTTATAAGCAGGCTTGAGACTTGTGCCATGATCACCATACACGTGGCACCTGTGACTTTAGTACATATGGAATTCATTCCGACCACGGAGGCGTTACCTTGAGAAACTGATACTGAAATTATTGCTTATGCTGCTTATGGTACTACTAATATCATCACTGCTACTACTGTCACTGCTACGACTGGTCCTGCCACTTCTCCTCTCTTTGCCGCTGTCACTACTGCTACTGCTGCTATAGCTACTATTATTGTTTCTACTGCTATTGCCGCTGATACAAGTGCTGTTGCTACTATTGCTGCTGCTCTTGCTCTTTCTTTCAATACTGCTATTACCACTACCGCTATTGTTAATATTGCTAATGCCACTACTGCTATTGTTAATATTGCTAATGCCACTACTGCTACTGCCACTGATAGCAGTGCTGTTGCCACTGTTGTTGGTGCTCTTCTCTTTCTTTCAATGCTGCTATTATCACTACCGCTATTGTTAACATTGCTACTGTCACTACTGCTATTGTTACTGCTACAGCTGCCCCTACTGTGACTGCGGTTACTGTTATTGCTGCTACTGTTGCTCCACTGTTACTGCTGCTATTGTTACTACTGCTGCTGCTACTGTTACTACTGCTACTGCTGCTGCTACTGTTACTACTGCTACTGCTGCTGCTATTGTTACTACTGCTACTGCTGCTGCTACTGCTACTGTTACTACTGCTACTGCTGCTACTACTGCTGCTACTGCTACTGCTACTGCTACTACTGCTACTGCTGCTACTATTGCTGCTACTGCTGCTGCTATTGTTTCTACTGCTACTGCTGCTACTACTGCTGCTACTGCTACTGTTACTGTTACTACTGCTACTGCTATTGTTACTAATGCTACTGCTGCTGCTATTGTTACTAATGCTACTGCTGCTGCTACTGTTACTACTGCTAGTGCTGCTGCTACTGTTACTACTGCTACTGCTCTCACTACCGGTTACTACTGTGACTGCTACTACGATGGCCATTGATGCCCTAAGATTCTGTTTACTGCTACTTTGAAGAATTTTGTCATAGACTAAAAACAGTCAAAATGAGATCAGTAGTTAGTAAACTGGTTGGTTAGTTCGTTAACTAATTAGCTGGCGTGTTACTCAACGCCACACAAACGCGACAAGGGTCACTCCAATGATTGTCAGAAAACAAGGCAGTGAACAGTATTGAAATCTTAGATTGATTATAGGGCATTACTTCATTCAGACCAATAGAGCAAATAGGTCATCTGTGTGTCTGAGAGAATAAACCAATTAAAAGACTATCATGACAGTTTAGACATTATTATTCGGCGTGGACCTATGAAGAGCTACTGGTGTGGTAGATGGTATTGAGTTGAAAGATTGATTAGTCTGGGATACCGGTGTGTGACGTGTGTGACAGAGAGAGAGAAAGAGAGAGAGAGAGAGAGAGAGGAGAGAGAGAGAGAAAAGAGAGAGAAACAGACAGACAGACAGACAGACAAGCAGACAGAGACAGACAGAGACTGAGACAGACGGCTAGTCAGATAGACGGACAGACAGACAGACAGACAGACAAACAGAAAGACAGACAGACAGAGACAGATAGACAGACAGACTCACAGACAGACAGATAAACAGAAAGAGAAATACAAAAAAAGAGAGAAAGAGAAGAAGAGAGAAGTGTAAATGTGTGTGTGCGTGCGTGTGTGTGTGTGTGTGTGTGTGTCGTGTGTGTGTGTGTGTGTGTGTGTGCGTGTGAAGATATACAGCAAGCGAAAGAGCCAGAGGAAGAGAGTGGGGGAGAGAGGGAGAGAGAAGAAGCAGACGAAAGCTTTCTCATCACCATTGCCATGAATTATTAATATAAACGAAGTAAAGAAACAAGTAAACCATATACGGACAAACGAGCTATTATCAAAAGTAGATCATTAAAAAGGGAACAGAAACAAACTGGGAAATTTATCAAAAGACACCAATTAAATATGCGCATATAACTACATAAAGAACTCAGTTTATATACACTCATATGACCATGTTTATTACAGTTTTCAGTATCACTTATGACATAAAGAAACTATAATATCAGAGTTTCCTTTTCAATTTTACATGATCAAGATATGTTGCACAACAAACATTTCATACCAAAACCATTGTGCTAGTTTTAGAATACTTAATTGGTGCGGGTTTTTCCCTTGTTATTGTATTTCTGATCTGTATAATTTCACAAGACAAAATATACATGACATTGATGGTCCACGAGCCTTCTCTGTTTCTGGTCCACTCTCCTGGAACAAACTTCCTCTCACAGTCCGTCAGCAACCTACTTTTGTCTCCTTCAAGTCCGCTCTCAAAACTCACCTTTTCTCCTCTGCATAAAATCCTAACCTCACTCAACCCCCCCCCCCCCCCCCTCTGCAGCCTGTCTCCGCTCGGAGGGGAATCACATTGTTATAATATATAATTGTATATGATATGCTCTCTATAATTTTCCATTGCTTTTATTCTTGCTTTTATTGCTTTTATTCTTTCTCCCCATTTATAGCCATGCGTGTGTGTGTGTGTGTGTGTGTGTGTGTGTGTGTGTGTGTGTGTGTGTGGTGCGTGCGTGTGTGTACGTGCGTACGTGCGTGCGTGCGTGTGTGTCTGTTTCAGCGCTTAGATTTGACTTTATCAAGATTTTTGCGCTATATAAAAAAAAAAAAAATATTGTAATTAATTAGTTACCACCGAAGTAGTATCAACGGCATCAGAGATTTAAAACATATGCAAGTCTTTCAGATTTTCAACAAATGACATGCATAGCGTGCGTTCACTATCAGCAAAGTGGAAAACAAAATTAATATAAAGTATATAGGTAAGTTACAGAGAAATAAGTACTTGGTAATCAACTGGAAATCAAGATATCACCTGTTGTTTTCTCTCCCAGATTGAATTAAGTGTAATGTTGTTCTATTTTGATGTCGAGATCTTCTTGTTCTGTTGTTCTTGTTCTTGTTCTTGTTCTTATTATAGTTTTTGTTCTTGATCTTCTTCTTCTTCTACTGCTGCTGCTGCTGAATGATCTTCTTCGTCTTCATCATCGTCATCGTCGTCATCGTCGTCGTCGTCGTCGTCGACGTCGTCGTCATCATCATCATCGTCATCGTCGTCGTCGTCGTCGTCGTCATCATCATCATCGTCATCATCATTTTCTTCTTTCCCTTTTTCTTTTTTCTTTTTCTTCTTCTTGTTCTTCTTGTTTTACTTCTTCTTCTTCTTCTACTTCTTCTTCTACTTCTTCTACTTCTTCTTCTTCTTCTTCTTCTACTTCTTCTTCTACTTCTTCTTCTCTTCCTTCTCTCGCAACTCCGTGAAGAGTCATTGAGGGGTCGCATTAAAGAACTCTTCACCAGATTCCTCCAGCTACGTCGGTCGTGTGACAACGTATGGTTTCTCTGTCCATTTTGCAGTGTTGTCAGTTTATCTTTTTTCGGGATTTTCCCCTGTCTGCCCCTCCGTCACCCTCACCCTTCCCCAACAGTTCCCTGGAGGACTGATTTAGCAAGGACACTTGATCTTGTTACATGGTCATACCAACGTAGTTTTTTTTTCTTAACTGAAAAAAAATATTCACATGGTCCAATGTCCTACTTGATGCTTTGGTGCATTTGTTTATCGGTGACATGATCAGTGTATCTGCTCTCTTAATGCACACTAGAAAAAAAGTGTCACCAGAAAACATTACGTGAGGAATGTGATCACCATCTTGACTGTAAACTCGTGCCTTCCTCGTGTGCCAGTTTGGCGTTCTCCAAGTAAAATGCATCGTTTTTACTCGTATGCAAAATCCATTCTGTACTAAATGATCTTACACCCTTCCCATATCCCAGCATCGCAATTGTTTGTCATTCATGTGCGAGAAAATGTAAAAGGATTTATATTTCCTTGACATAATTTTGTTCCCCAAAATGTTGAGAAAAAAAATGAGGACATCTTTTACATGGGAAGGGACATTCCATCACACATGGCAAGCAGACCTGAGTACTGACTGCATCGCGCTTCCCTGTTATGCAGCACAACAGCAAATTAATCAGTTATTACCTTACAGCTCCGACAAACAGCCATCTGTGGTCGATGTACAGGGATAGATATAATGCTAGTCTTTATTTATAGATAGTCGGGGTTTAACACCTGCTTACCTCCCTTCCACCACTCTTACCCCGTATCAACCGAGGCTTACTGTCTAATGTCTATTTGTCTGCCCCCCCCCCCCCCCACATCTTTTACCACCCCTATCTTCATTCTCTCTGTCGTATTCTGAACCGTCCCCCTCCCCTTTCGTTTACCTCCGTCATTCAGTCTCACATTGTGTGGGCATATGTCCCACAATCCATAATGCATAATCCTTTCACTGGTTGTCAAATTCAAAGTGCTGTCAATCTGCGTACATGCACGTATCCAATAGGAAAAAAGTCCAAGAAACTTAAAAACGCCAAGCAAGGAAGTATTATATATACTTGAGAAACATTCAGTTGCAAGACAGTGCAGTGGAGAGTTGAGAACTTAAGTGTGAGTTCTCTTTGGAATCTTCTTGCGTAGGGACCTTAAGTCCCAATGTCAGTATATATAGTTTTTCTTTTCTGAATTTATTTTTCATTGAATTAATATTAGCAATTTAAGTCACAACTCATCAGCCATACGTCAAGATGTGCTGATGTTGAATCTTCGTTATCAATGTTCATATATTTTTGTTGTTTAAAGTCAATAACCAAAGAGTAATATTCGCCTTTTTCAATTAGATGTATTAAGTAAAGTGTATTATATATATCGTTCAACTGAATGTGATAAAATCTATCATGCCCCCGTGGAGATGCCGAGGGCTCTTTCAGTATAAATAGTATCCCCACCTTCTGGAAATTCTGTGCTAAAATTTTCCTCTTTTCAGTCACTCTCTGTTTTTGTCTTCCTCCTTTGCTCTCTGTCATTTCTTTCTGTCATATTCTGACTAGCTGGTCCATTCATCTGAATGTATTCGATAAAGTCTTTCATGCTTTCTCTTCGGGTTGATACTTGTATACATGTATCAAATGCATTTTTGCCTTTAGGGAAGTGAGATATGCGAAAGCGATTTTAGGTAATTAAGGCCCGTTCTTTTTACATGTCTTGGTGCCTTTACTTATGTTTCAATTTGTATTCAGGCACGTTTTTTTTTAAATCCGCTGTGCGATAAATTGGACAGAGTGGTCAACGCCAGGGGCATCTCTTTAGATTATGTGCGCGAATGCATTGATATGTGTATTTAATTTTCTTTTCCTTTTTCTTTAATGTTGAAGTATTGTGTATGTTTTGAAACGGTTATAGCCTTGATATGGCTCTACGCAGTCGGCTGGGCTTTAAACAAAAATAACAATACGTGTATCATGTGTATCATTCAACAGAACGTAATAATGGGTATAATGTTTATTATCCATATGAAATGAGACCAGTGTATCTGATATGAGGTATCTTGCAGTAGCATCCCATTTTATGAAGAATCTTGCAGTAACATCCCATTTAATGAAGAATCTTGCAGTAACATCCCATTTTATGAAGAATCTTGCAGTAACATCCCATTTAATGAAGAATTTTGCAGTAACATCCCATTTTATGAAATATCTTGCAGTAACATCCCATTTATGAAGAATCTTGCAGTAACATCCCATTTTATGAAGAATCTTGCAATAACATCCCATTTTATGAAGTATCTTGCAGTAACATCCCATTTATGAATAACCTTGCAGTGACGTCCCATTTTATAAATATTTTGCAGTAACATCCCATTTTATTAAGTATCTTGCAGTAACATTCCATTCTATAAATATTTTGCAGTAACATCCCATTTTATGAAGAATCTTGCAGTAACATCCCATTTTATGAAGTATCTTGCAGTAACATCCCATCTCATGAAATATCTTGCAGTAACATTCCGTTTTATGAAGAATCTTGTAGTAATATCCCTTTTATGAAGTATCTTGTAGTAATATCCCTTTTATGAAGAATCTTGTAGTAATATCCCTTTTATGAAGTATCTTGTAGTAATATCCCTTTTATGAAGTATCTTGTAGTAATATCCCTTTTATGAAGAATCTTGTAGTAATATCCCTTTTATGAAGTATCTTGTAGTAATATCCCTTTTATGAAGAATCTTGTAGTAATATCCCTTTTATGAAGTATCTTGTAGTAATATCCCTTTTATGAAGTATCTTGTAGTAATATCCCTTTTATGAAGTATCTTGTAGTAATATCCCTTTTATGAAGTATCTTGTAGTAATATACCTTTTATGAAGTATCTTGTAGTAATATCCCTTTTATGAAGTATCTTGTAGTAATATCCCTTTTATGAAGTATCTTGTAGTAGTATCCCTTTTATGAAGTATCTTGTAGTAATATCCCTTTTATGAAGTATCTTGTAGTAACATTCCGTTTTATGAAGTATCTTGTAGTAACATTCCGTTTTATGAAGTATCTTGCAGTAACATCCCATTTTATGAAGTATCTTGCAGTAACATCCCATTTTATGAAGTATCTTGCGGTAACATCCCATTTTATGAAGTATCTTGCGGTAACATCCCGTTTTATGAAGTATCTTGCGGTAACATCCCATTTTATGAAGAATCTTGCGGTAACATCCCGTTTTATGAAGTATCTTGCAGTAACATCCCATTTTATGAAGTATCTTGCGGTAACATCCCATTTTATGAAGTATCTTGCGGTAACATCCCATTTTATGAAGTATCTTGCGGTAACATCCCGTTTTATGAAGTATCTTGCGGTAACATCCCATTTTATGAAGTATCTTGTAGTAACATTCCGTTTTATGAAATATCTTGCGGTAACATCCCATTTTATGAAGTATCTTGCGGTAACATCCCATTTTATGAAGTATCTTGCGGTAACATCCCGTTTTATGAAGTATCTTGCGGTAACATCCCATTTTATGAAGTATCTTGTAGTAACATTCCGTTTTATGAAGTATCTTGCGGTAACATCCCTTTTTATGAAGTATCTTGCGGTAACATCCCATTTTATGAAGTATCTTGCAGTAACATCCCATTTTATGAAGTATCTTGCGGTAACATCCCATTTTATGAAGTATCTTGCGGTAACATTCCGTTTTACGAAGAATCTTGCGGTAACGTTCCGTTTTACAAATATCTTGCAGTAACATCCCATTTTATATAGACCCTTTCCGTAACATCCTATTTCATGAAGAATCTTGCAGTAACATCCAATATTCGTGACTTGAATTCGCCTTTCCAAATCTGTTCTGATGGTTCATGTCTTATATCCATAAAGTGTATATTGTGTATTATTTAGATGACAGTGTATCTGATATGTATATTGTGTATTATTTAGATGACAGTGTATCTGATATGTAGATTGTGTATTATTTAGATGACAGTGTATCTGATATGTAGATTGTGTATTATTTAGATGACAGTATATCTGATATGTATAATGTGTATTATTTAGATGACAGTATATCTGATATGTATAATGTGTATTATTTAGATGACAGTGTATCTGATATGTAGATTGTGTATTATTTAGATGACAGTGTATCTGATATGTAGATTGTGTATTATTTAGATGACAGTGTATCTGATATGTATATTGTGTATTATTTAGATGACAGTGTATCTGATATGTAGATTGTGTATTATTTAGATGACAGTATATCTGATATGTATATTGTGTATTATTTAGATGACAGTATATCTGATATGTAGATTGTGTATTATTTAGATGACAGTGTATCTGATATGTAGATTGTGTATTATTTAGATGACAGTGTATCTGATATGTAGATTGTGTATTATTTAGATGACAGTATATCTGATATGTATATTGTGTATTATTTAGATGACAGTATATCTGATATGTATATTGTGTATTATTTAGATGACAGTGTATCTGATATGTAGATTGTGTATTATTTAGATGACAGTGTATCTGATATGTATATTGTGTATTATTTAGATGACAGTGTATCTGATATGTAGATTGTGTATTATTTAGATGACAGTGTATCTGATATGTATATTGTGTATTATTTAGATGACAGTGCATCTGATATGTAGATTGTGTATTATTTAGATGACAGTGTATCTGATATGTATATTGTGTATTATTTAGATGACAGTGTATCTGATATGTATATTGTGTATTATTTAGATGACAGTGTATCTGATATGTATATTGTGTATTATTTAGATGACAGTGTATCTGATATGTATATTGTGTATTATTTAGATGACAGTGTATCTAATATGAGGTATCTTGCAGTAACATCGCATTTCATGAAGAATCGTGCAGTAACATCCCAATTCATGAAGAATCTGGCAGTAAAATCCCATTTCATGAAGAATCTGGCAGTAAAATCCCATATTCAGTTGTGAAGGTTCATGTCTTACATCCATACAAATTGGTGGAACGTAATGCAGATCTATGTTACGTAATATCTCTATAAGATTGCAAGCCAGACGCAAAACTTAGAACGTAACGCTCGTTTTTCATCCTGTTCAAAGGCTCAAACTACAACAAAATTCAATTGTCAATGCGCTCTTAACATTTGTCTTGTGTCAAAGTGAAAAAAAAAACTCGATTAAATTCGTTTGGTGTGGTCAAATTGGCTTCCCAGCACACGCACGCATGCACGCCCCACGCCCACAAACACACACACACACACACACACACATGTGTGTCTCTGTCTCTCTGTCTCTCTGTCTCTGTCTCTCCGTGTCTGTCGTTCTGTTTTTGTCTCTGTCTGTCTGCCTGCCTGTCTGTCTCCCCCCCTCTCTCTCTCTCATATTAGTGTAGTGCACACGCACGCACACACACACACACACACACACACACACACACACACACACACACACACACACACACACAGGTAGACACACATCCACCACACACAGACACACACACACACATATACCACACACACATGCGCGCGCGCGGATCTGAGGCTGAATCCTCTCTCTCTCTCTCTCTCTCTCTCTCTCTCTCTCTCTCTCTCTCTCTCTCTAACACACACACACACACACACACACACACACACACACACACAAAACACACACACACACACACACACACACACGCACGCACATACACCAGACCTCCATCCAGACCCATCCCATCCCATCCCTTCAAAATCGTTGGAACTCGATTAATCAGACGCCTTTGACAGATTAATGGGCAACACTGATCGAAACCTGTGGGGGAAAATGTGAAATGACTAGCTTGTTACGTCCATTCCATTCACTTCTTTCGCCCCCTCCTTCACTCTCGTGAAAAGGTTTGGAGGTTTGGACGAGCAATTATTGAGAATCAGATGGATGTCGGTATTGTTTGGCTGCCATGTTATTTTGTGTGGTCTTTTAGTTTATCTTCAGGCTGGAAATGTCAGAAGCAACTTGTTGATTAGATATTAAGGTCACCGCTGTTTTGTAGTTTTATTGTAGGCCTTCATATTTTCAAAATGTTATGAAATATTTTATAAAGTCTTGTTGGCTTCGATGAGTTCTATGTTTTATATAGTTTGTGAAAACTTGTAAAGAAAACCCTTGATTCACATTCCGAGTTTATCTTACACAGATGAATTTCTGATTTAACCCTTCTCACTCCATCACCCTGTCCACTGGTTACCCCCCCCCAAAAAAAAAAAATTAACCCTTTCCCTCCTTTACTCAATCAGCTAGCTTCCTTGCAGGAAACTGGTGGATAGAGTGAGAGAATTGAAAGGGTTAAAACTTTTGCTTTGCTATCTTGGCTCGTTGAAGTTGAGGAAGAGCAGTCACAAGGGTACACAATCACGCCTGTGGAACTATATACGTCTGTGTGGCCTCAGACCTACCCAGCTGCGGATGGGTACCTGACGTTCTCCAAAATTAAGCAAAAGGCCAAGCAGCGAGTGAGAGGGCTACAGATGCCCCCCCCCCCCCCCCACACACACACACACGCACACACCGCCTCACAGTCCTGGCTGAGAGAAAAGGTGACATCTCTGCCACCTCACTCCTCCAACGACCTCAGGGTTACAGGGCAATCTTTATCACGGCATGGAGTTGGTGGATAGGGTGAGGGAGTCATAGGTGTATGCTGACATTTCTTCGCATACATTCATCATCATCATCAAGTGCCCTGCCACATGGCGTTGGCGATCATGGCCTTCCATCTGTTTCTATCCCTTGTTGCCTCAAGCATCTCTTCCACCCTCTCTGTCCTCAGTCACTCTGCAAGTCGGTCCAATATTTTTTCCCTGGGTCTACCTGGTGCCCTCTTTCCCTCCAGCTTTCCTGTTTTGACCAGGTGCTCCATTCCCCTTTTCTCATAAAATGCCTATAAATGTTGTCTATTTTTTTTTTTCCAGATCTTCCTTATGAATGATCTTCTTGTGTCCCCTCCTGTCTCGTTATTTTCTTTGCTGTCCTTGGAACTCTCAACATTCTTCTTAGAAACCACATCTCGGCTGCCTCAATCTTGTTCTGGCTTTGCTTGTTGACCGTCTACGCCTCACAACCGTACAAAAGTATTGGTTCTATATAACATTCAAGAACTCTCTTCCTGATGTTAATTGATAGGCATTTGTTGGTAAGAATGCTTTTCATGTTCTTAAATGCTGTTTTGGCTTGGCATACATTAAAAGTGTGATTACATTGATTTGTTGGTAACGGCAATGCCAGCAATATAGAAGAAACACTGTGAACTGAAACTAGTTCCATATTATAGATTTCTTCAGAATAGGGACTTTATCCGACAATTCCATATGCGTTCCACCCAATCTGCCATTAAAAATCTGACCAACTCTCCAAGCCTGCACAAAGCCATTAGCACCAGCAAAGGTTTTAAAATGGAACGAGGAACGGGAACAAGACCCACAAAACAATCTCTTTCTCTGTTTCTATTTCTGTCTGTCTCTCTGTTTCTGTCACTCTCTGCCTCTTTCTGTCTCTCTGTCTGTGTCTGTGTCTGTCTCTCTGTCTGTGTCTGTGTCTGTGTTTGTCTCTCTGTCTGTGTCTGTGTCTGTGTCTGTGTCTCTGTCTGTCTGCCTCTGTCTGTGTCTGTGTCTCTGTCTGTGTCTCTGTCTCTGTCTGTCTGCCTCTTTCTGTCTCTTTGTCTGTCTCTGTCTGTCTCTGTCTCTGTGTCTCTCTCTCTGTCTCTCTCTGCGTCTTTCTGTCTCTTTGTCTGTCTCTGTCTGTCTCTGTCTGTCTCTGTCTTCCTGTCTCTGTCTCTGTGTCTCTGTCTCTGTCTCTCTCTGCGTCTTTCTGTCTCTTTGTCTGTCTCTGTCTGCTCTGTCTCTGTGTCTCTGTGTCTCTGTGTCTCTACGTCTCTGTGTCTCTCTGCCTCTTTCTGTCTCTCCGTCTGTCTGTCTCTCGGTCTCCCTCTCTCTGTCTTTCTGTCTCTGTGTCTGTCGCTCTGTCTTTGTCTCTGTCTGCCTGTCTGTCTGTCTGTCTATCTGTCTCCCCCTCTCTCTCTTTCGCTCTTTCTCACTCTCTTTCTCTTTCTCTCTCTCTCTTTCTCTCTCTGTCTCTTTCTCTCTCTCTCTCTCCTCTCTCTCTCTCTCTCTCTCTCTCTCTCTCTCTCTCTCTCGTATTGGTATAGACACTCTGGAGGCAAGCGCTGGATGTGAGAGGGCCATATTCTGGATGTTCCACTACCTTCAAAAATATTTTTGTTCTCTTTGCCCCCACCCTCTCCCTCTCCCTATACCTCTGTGTATCTCTCTGTCTGTTTATCTGTTTCTGTCTCTGTCTCTGTCTGTCTGTCTGTCTGTCTCTCTCTCTCTCTTTCTCTCTCTCGTTTTAGTGTAGACCCTCTAGAGGCAAGCGCTGGATGTGAAAAGGCCATATTCTGGATGTACCGCTACCTTCAAAAATATCTTTGTCCTGTTCTTGTTTTTGTTCTCTCTGCTCCCACCCTTTTTTATCTCTATACTTGTGTGTATCTCTCTGTCTGTTTCTCTGTTTCTCTGTCTGTCTGTCTGTCTGTCTCCCTCTCTCTCTTTCTTTTTCTCTCTTTCCCTCTTTCTCTCTGTTTCTTTCTCTGTCAAATATACACCGCACACACACACACACACACACACACACACACACACACACACAACACACGCATGCAACACACACACACACACACACCACACACACGCATACACACACACACACACATACACACACACATACACTCACACACGCGCGCACACGCAAAGCAGGCACGCATGCATGCACACACGCACGTACGCAACTTCATACACCCACATACGGACTCATGCTGACGAACGCTCATATCAATAAAACCATACAAATAGCATTGTCTCACATAACTAAGCGTACGATTCAGTACGGACAGTAACGTAAAGAGAATGAGGGAAAAAGAAATGACTAATACATGTAAAAATATTGTTTGTAGGATGAGGTTTTCTCAGAAGAGTGTTGAGAGTTCCATGGACAGCAAAGAAAACAAACGAGACAGTCTGATGGAGGCAGACACAAATAGATCACTCATAAGGAAGATTAGGAAAAGACAAGCAACATTTATAGGCCATTTTATGAGGAAGGGGATTTGAGCACTGGTCACAACGGGAAAGCTGGAGGAAAGAGAGCACCAGTTAGACCCGGGGAGAGAATGCTGGACGGACTTGCAGAGTGGCTAGGGATGAGAGGGTGGGAGATGCTGGGGGCAACGAGGATAGAGATGGTTGGAAGTCCATGGTCGCCAACGCCATGCGGCAGGGCACCTGATGATGATGATGAGGGATGAGGCTTTAGAGCTAAGGGGCGGATTAAGTGTGTGTGTATGTGGGGGGGGGGTGAGGGGTTCTGGTTCCAGGGTTTCGCAACCCTCCCCCCTCTTCCCCTGTGCTGTCCAAGAGTCCAACTGTTGTTCAAGAGTCAAAGTAATACGACAAATCATTTTAAGTTAGAGCAAATGTTATGCTTTCATTTGTAGTATGCAGATCACATCCCCCGTGGAGATACCGGGGTTTCTTTCAAATTAATAGCATCCACACCTTCTGGAAAGTTTGTGCGAGAAATTTCCTCTTTTCTGTCACTGTCTTTGTTTCTTTCTTCCTCCTTTGCCTTCTGTCATTTCTTCCTATCATTTTCTGCCTTGCTGGTCCATTTACCTGTATGCGTTCGATAAAGTATTATTACTTTTTCCTAGGATTGATACTTGGGTACATGTATTGAATGCATTTTTGGCTCTAGGGAAATGAGATAAGCGGAATCAATTTTAGGGAATTTATGCCCGTTTTTATACATGTTTTTGTGTCCTTACGTATGTTTTAATTTGTATTTAGGTGTGCTTTTTTTAATCCCCTGTGCGATAAATTAGACGAAGTTGTCAACGCCAGGGGCATCTCCTCAGATTATGTGTGCGAATGTATTGATATGTGTACTTAATTTTCTTTGT
>CM060308.1:91248122-91263122 GCA_030674185.1 Monoplex corrugatus
AAGTGTCGAGGTTCACTTTGGTCTATGAAAGCTCTTGAAGCAATCAGCTTTTTACAAGTAAGCTCGTATGCCAACTGGTGATGTGCTATTTATAGCAACGAGACCAACCTTGCACCCGCAATGCTGACTTTTGCTAACCTAATATGACCTGGGCCAGGCAGGTCCCCGGTGTCTCAGTGGACATACACGGCACTGCTCTAGCGTGCTGGTGGTCACTTAGTTGTGGAGTTTTCTGTTGGCTGTCTTGGCTGCCAAGCCGGTGTTTCATTAACCTTTTGACTCCCGCACCCAATCCACCAACTACAAAAAAACTTATTCAAAGGGTTAAGTTTTTTGCTTTGTTAGGATGGTTGACAATGCAGGATGCTGATGGACAGGGTGTGGGAGTCAAAGGGTATACTCAATGTAACGAAGACCACATGTTGTTTAACCCTTTGACTCCCGTACCCTGTCCACATTATGATATGTGATATGCATATATATATATTATATATATATATATATATATATGCGTGTATGTGCAATATATGCATATGTATGTATGTATGCACACACACACACACACACACACACACACACACACACACACACACACACACACACATATATATATATAGGTAGAAAGAAACTCTAGGGAGAGCTAGACAACAGAAGGTCTTCAGAGAAGTAACCCCCTTTAGACAAGTGTTTCGGCCCTGAACTCCTTACACTCTCGGGGGGCGGGCCACATCCAGGTCATGACTCCTGGATGCCCTTCTGCTGTTGTCTATTTTTTTTTTTTCTTTTTTCCCACGCCGGGGAGCGAACCTGGGCGATTCTGCGCTTCAGAACTGCGGTACGCGGTTTTAACCAATGTGCTAACGGGGCACACATCATCTGTAGGGAATTTAATCCTTATGAAGTCCACTTTGGTTCCTCCTTGCCCAGATCCAGCTTGAGCTCCTTTCTGCTGCCTCTGCCATCGCTTTAAGGGCTCTAGTCCTCTTCTTCCCAGAAATGGCGAGTTGTTCCATGAGATCATAAGCGGAGGTGCCCACAAACCCTCTTGCCCCGACCTCTATGGCGAAGATTTGACCCGCAGACCTGCTTTCTTCAGGGTGCTGGCAAGACCGGCGTATTTTTCGGTCTTGTAGATATGTGCTTTCGTATGGCACAGTGAGTTCTATCAGAATCACTTTTTTCGAGGAGTCAGAGTGGAGAGCGATGTCTGGTCTCATGCCTGTCTTGCTGATGACATCTGGGTAATTTCTCAACTCTGGGAGGTCTGCTGTACACTCCCAGTTGACTGCTCCATCCAGAAGACCCTTTGGCAATGTGCTGGTTGTTATAGCAATTTCGGGCCAGACCTGTTTCCCTCCTGCTTTGTAGAACGTTGTCATAGCAATTGGTGCGTTTGGGGTCATGGTTTTTTCGCTAACCACGTCTGTGATCACTTTCAGAACTTGGTTGTGCCTCCATGTATACCTTCCTTGGGCTAGCGCTACTTTGCAAGAGCTTAGGACATGTTCCACTGTTTATATATATATATATATATATATATACCGATTGGATGGCTCTACTGATAGAGCTGTCTTCTTCTCTCGTTCCTTATTTCAAAACTTTGCAAGCTCAGAAAACATTTTTCGGCCAAGCTTACAGCTAATTATTGGTGGATATGGGTGAACCACACATGGAATTGTCCAAAAACCACGAATCCTTTTGTATCAGCTCTCACTTAAAAACTTTGCTTTGAAGATATGGGACGTTTGTTACATCAGTTTTCTGCCCCTGTCTGGTGCTCTCCTACTCTGCATTCATTCAAACACATAGGATATTACAACATATAAAAAAGAATCGGTGCTACCTAGTTGATAAACTTTTCCAGGAAACAACATCTTCAAGCGACGAACCCACTCTTGAACAAAATATAAATTCCTTTTTAAGTGCTGTTATTACGGATGGCTGTAAGGAACAGTTCCCACTTTCTCCACGCAGTAAGAGTATTGCTAAAGACGAATGCGAAGAGTACTAGTACTGTCTGTCCCATCTTGTTAATAAAGACCCGCTCAACACTGTCTGTCCCATCTTGTTACCTAAAGACCCGCTCAACTGTCTGTCCCATCTTGTTACCTAAAGACCCGCTCAACTGTCTGTCCCATCTTGTTACCTAAAGACCCGCTCAACTGTCTGTCCCATCTTGTTACCTAAAGACCCGCTCAATACTGTCTGTCCCATCTTGTTACCTAAAGACCCGCTCAACACTGTCTGTCCCATCTTGTTACCTAAAGACCCGCTCAACACTGTCTGTCCCATCTTGTTACCTAAAGACCCGCTCAGCACTATCTGTCCCATCTTGTTACCTAAAGACCCGCTCAACACTGTCTGTCCCATCTTGTTACCTAAAGACCCGCTCAGCACTGTCTGCCCCTCTCACTTCACAGAGCCGTCATATCAACATGGGATGGAGAAGTGTCAGTCCACATAGCACATGGCTTAACCCTTTGACTCCTGCACCCTATCCACCAGCTTCCTGCAGGAAGCTGGTGGATAGGGTGAGGGAGTCAGAGGGTTAAGTTTTTGCTTTGCTAGCATGAATGACAATGCAGGTTACTTGTGAACAGGGTGCAGGAGTCAAAGGGTTAATCTTCTCGATGACTGTCTCAATGTGACATCTTCTTGTGCTGTCAGCTCCCTATTAGCTGTACAAAGACTATGGTTTAGGTCTTGTCCTTATTCCATCTTAGATTTGACTGTACTGTGGCATTCATTCTGGTGGTGTCAGCTAACTGACGCATATAAACCCTAACACTATGTTCTAGTACTGTTCTTATTTCTTCTTAGAACTTCGCTCAGACACAATAGAAGTTACCACATAACTCTTGAGGTGGTACAGATCTTTGCATTGCTCAATGCCAGTAGTATGATTTGGGCACTATCATCACGAAAAGAGAGTTCTTAAATGTTATATAGAACCCAAACTGTTATACAGTTTTGAGGCGTGGACAGTCAACACGCAAAGCCCAGAACAAGATTGAGGCAGCCGAGGTGCGGTTTTTGTAAGAAGAATGTTGAGAGTTCCATAAACAGCAAAGAAAACAAGCGAGACAGTTTTGATGGAGGCATGTACAAGAAGATCATTCTCAAAGAAGATAAGGAAAAGACAGGCAACATTTATGGGCCATTTTATGAGGAAAGGGGAATTAGAGCACCTGGTCACAAGAGGGAAAGAGAACATCAGGTAGATCCAGGGAGAAAACATTGGACGGACTTGCAGGGTGGCTGAGAACAGAGAGGGTTGATGATGTGCTTGCAGCGACAAGGGATAGTTAAATATAGAGGGCCATGATCGCCAACGCCATGTTGCAGGGCACACGAGGATGGTGATGATCATGAAAAGACGATGGAGATGGATTGGGCATATCGTCCAAAGAGAGCAGGGTAGCATCACCTGAACTGTCCTTCACTGGGCACCAGAAAGCCCATGTACGAGAGGAATATCCAGAAACACCTGGCACGAACAACAGAAAGGGACATAAAGGCCCTGAAACACAAGTAGGGTTGTGGTCTTTCATTTAATGTCTATTCACCTTAAGTGATTTTAGAACAACAACAACAACAACAAACAACAAATATCATGCTAGGATGAAAGAGTATACTTGAAATGGTTAATCTTCAGTAAAAAGAAATGAACCAGAAAACAGCTGTGTCGAAGACGAGAAGGAACAAAATCACAAGACGCTATCATAATTAACGATTGAAACAATAAAACTGGCTAACCATAACATTGAACATGTGAAATAACGGCGTGTTAAAGATAATTTGCTATAGGACTTTTTGACAGGCTAACAAAAAAATTCGCATGTTAAGGATGGTGAGGCAAATATATCAGAAACTGTCTTAGATAGTGTAGGAATATGTCTTTTCACTCGAACGCATGAAAGAATATGACTATGTGTTATCTTTTTTCCACACAAGTAGGGTACTATGTACAGGTTAGTCCAGAACAGACGGTTTTGGGGAACCTTCGTTGCTGCCTTTACATATCAATGGCATAATGGGCAGACAGTAGGTAATACGAACGTAAAATACAACATTTGAATCATGCGATGCCTTTGACCCATTAAAGAAAAAGATTCGAGTGATGAATGATGAGTTTCCTTTTATCTTGAATTACCGATGGCTCTGAAGAACACAGTCCATTTCCCCCACTTAGTGAGTGAACTGTTATAGAACAGTGTGACCGGTACTGTCCTATCTTGTCAATTGAGGGTCCACTTATCACAGTCTGGCCCCTTCATGTAGCAGAGCCATCCTGTCAACATTGAATGGACAGATTTCAGTCTCAGTCTAGTCAGTACAAGACTTAGTCTGCTCGATGTCTCCTTAATGTGACGTTCATCCTGGTGCTGTCAGCTTACTGTTGGATATACATGTAGACCCTAACACTGTGTGTCTGGGTCCTGTCCTGCTTTCTTCTCAAAACATCGCTCAGACAATAAAGTTATCTCTTAGCTCAAAGGTGGTAGAGACTTCAACTTGTCTCTAAGTAAGTATCAATAATGAATATTATAATGTTTTATAAAGCGCTAAAATCTTGATGTATAAATCGAAAACGAAACCAGAAGAACAAGCAAACCAAAGTAAGCGCGTATTCAACACAACAAAACAAGACAAGAGCAAATTTTCGGCCAACCGGTCTTTGTCAAGCGCGAATGCACGGTCACAAACAGACCACAAACAACACCAAACAACGGATAATAAGAAGAGGACTAAAAACTTCCCTGCCGCCTCGTCCAGTGGATAAAAAGGGACCAAATGGAATAAATCAAAATCACAGTGGACACTCTCAGTAGTCACTAAAACATTCACTCACATAGCCGAAAACTTAAGGTGTGCAAAACACATACACAAGACGGGGGAGGGGAGAACAGTGGGGGAGTGAGACAAAGGGGTGGGTGCACAGAGACAGAAACCACTGCTGGACCAAAAGGTGTCTACAGGTTAGATATGACGGAAGACTGAGAGTATGAAGAAGCAGCTCATTCCACTCGTATGGACCAGGCATATATGTGACCTCCCACCACGAAATCAGTCTTAACTCGCAGTCAGTCGAACAGCACTAGGAGCTGAAAAGGTGACTGAGGGTCTATCTGGGTGTTCTGACTTTTTCTCAAAATTGATTTCTGTAGACTATAATCTATCCCCCACAGAATTTTTTTTTCTTGAAAAAATATTATTAATCAATTTAAAATGGTATTTTATTGCACTGATGCAGCAGAAAGAATGCAATTTCCTACCAAAAGTACCTATTTTTGTCTCTTATTATAAACCGTAACCTGTGTAGTACCCGCACATATAATATTTATACTTACATAAAGCTCTTTGGTGCACCTTTCAGATAATGACAGCGAAAATTACAAACAAACTGGGTCAAAGACCACCAAATAAAGAAATTTAAGGAAAATGTGTCGGAGAGCACACAAAAACTTTAGAGGCCATTTTCTCAAAATGGCGTCATACAACTTAATGATTTTAAACATACATAACTTCTCTATTTTTTTGAGTACAAGCTTTATTCAAGTACCAAAATAATCAGCAGAATGTACACCTTCCAGTGATATGTATATCTCAAAATGCCCAAAATGCTAGTTAAGACTGATTTCGTGGTGGGAGTTCACATTTGGCGAACGACTGTGGAACATTTGCGTCGATGACTTTGTAGTATCGGAGCAGAATGAAGAGGTCCGGCAGAAGTGAACATACGGAAGTGGTCACAACGATAACAGAGTGCAGTACCGTAAGTACACTTGGATCATAAAAAAATGATTTTGAATGAACTTCTTTAAGTAACAGATGTGTGTGTGTGTGTGTGTGTGTGTGTGTGTGTGTGTGTGTGTGTGTGTGTGTGTGTGTGTGTGTGTGTGTTGATGTGGTGTGTGTTTGGGTGTGTGTTGTTTTGTGTGTTTGTGTGTGTGTATTGTTTGTGTGTGTGTGTGTGTGTGTGTGTCTGGAGAGCGTGCGTGTGTGCGTTTGTGCTTGCGTGTGTATATGTGCATGCGGGTGTGTTTGTGCCTCTTTTACTCGCATAGAATGACTGATCAGAATCGAGGTAATTTTACCACACATTGCACGAAACCATATATGTGGTCTAATTCAGCCCATTACTTCAGTATATGTCGCGTATGACTGCATTCATACATATGCTTTGGACATTTCACACTCTCAACGTGTGTAACTGAATCATTCATAAAAATACAAGCAAAACTACATATGCATAGAGAACAATATCGGATAACTCAGATGACCCCATCTTTTTTCCTTTTCTTCCCAGAAATTGCCTCCTCAGAAACGGTAATCTCAGATAAACAATAATATCATCTTTTAATTTCTTTCTAAGTCCTATAATTACAGACTGCTATAACACATTGTTCTATTTTTCTCATTCGCTCGGTGTACCGCTACTGACCGTTGTGACAATCACTGTCCCATCTTCTCACTTTCACGTGATTTGATTATCATTTTTTTCCGTGTCCCAATTTTCCGCACCACCTTGATCAGCACAGAAGCTGGGACACCTGGTTTTACAATTTCATGATAATGCTGCTGCTGATGATGATGATGATAATGATGACGGCGACGATGGTAATAATGACGCTACAGAGTCCTGTGTGGGACTGGTATTGCGTGACAGCACTTAAACTATGTTTACTATCATATATTATATCATAGCTTCAATCAAGCCCGAGAGACACAAACAATGCGGTGTTTGTCAGGACATTTGATCAACACCCTCAAAGAGACATCTATGAAGTGGTCGAGATTCGACTGTGTGGTTCCAATCTTTCCCCACAGCACACTCAACTTTGTGGGAAGACGCTGGTTGGGACTGACAAAACCATAACGATTTTGGCAGAACTGATGGGGAATGGAACCCAGAACCTTCCTGTTAGAAGTGTGTGTCACTAACTACTGCACCAAGGCAACTGGTACATAATTATCAATTAATGTTACTTTTTTCAGTCCTGTAGCTAGAATCCACTTTAGACAACAATTCAATTTCCGACTCAGTCGATGTGACCACTGCTGTCCTATCTTAGTCACTTGAAGGCACACTTACCACTGTGTGGTCCTTCATTTGATAGAGGTGTCTGTGGCCCCCCCCCCCCCCAGCCCTTTGACTACCGCACCCTATCCACCAACTACAAAAAACTAATCTTTGACTCCTGCACCCTATCCACCAACTACAAAAAACAAACCCTTTGACTCCTGCACCCTATCCACCAACTTCAAAAACTTAACCCTCTGACTCCCGCACCCTATCCACCAGCTGCAAAAACTTAACCCTTTGACTCCCACACCCTCTCCACCAACTGCAAAAGCTTAACCCTATTAAACTCCACGTCCACTCAGGAAGCTGGTGGGTAGGATGAGGGAGTCAAAGGGTTAAGGTTTTGTTTTGTAAGCATGGTTGACAATGAAGGGTTCTGGTGGACAGGGTGCAGGAGTCAAAGGTTGAAGTAAACAGCAGCACCGAAAGTGGACAGCAACGCACACTCCCTGGCTCCATCAGACCAAGCTCCAGCCGTCAGCCGATTCCCACCACTGCCCTGTGTCGTTTATTCTTTGATTTAACACCTGACGCTAATTCCGGTGGCCTGCAAGTAAATCTGTGACACTATTGGTGCCAAACTGTATTGGCTTTCACCACACCTTTGGATCCGTCTATCAGGTATTGTTGTGTGGTCAGCATCTGGTTCTCCATAACACCTTGGCGTCGTTCCACACTCCTCCACGCTACTGGGGCCGCTACATGGACGATACAATGACTGTACTGAAAAGATCGGTGGTAGAAGACTTCATGAACCATCTCAACAACCAACACCTGGCCATCAAGCTCACCTATGAGGTAGAAGAGAACGGCAGCATCGCGATGTTGGATACCCGCATCACCCGGATGGAGACAGGCCTCGCCTTCTCCGTCTATAGAAAGCAGACCCACACGGACCAGTACTTACAATTTGACAGTCACCAGCCACTGGAACACAAGCTTGGAGTAATCCGCACCCTCACCCACCGAGCGAAGACCATCTGCTCTATCGACACCGCTAGAGAAGAAGAGGTGCAGTACATCAAAAAAGTACTCAGTGTGTCAGGATACCAGAAGTGGGCCTGGGACATTCCGGGGGGCAAGAAAACCATACCCCACCCCTCCACTGAAGGGCCAACCCCTTCGAGAGGGCATGTCTCCACGCCATACGTCAGCGGCGTCACTGAGGCTCTCAGCAGGAAGATCAGGAAGTTGGGAGTCAGTGTGCACGCCAAGCCCACCAACACCATCAGAAGCCAGTTAGTCCACCCCAAAGACAAAACAGACAAATTGGACACATCAGGGGTGATATACAAGATAGACTGCCATGACTGTGACCATAGTTATATTGGCGAAACTGAGCGCAACTTGCACAAAAGATTAAAAGAACACAAACGTGAGTCCTCTCCAGTGGGAGACATCTGACCCACACCCAACACCACTTTGAAAAGGACAATGTGCAAGTTCTCGACAAAGAAGCAAGATGGTTCCAGAGGGGAGTAAAGGAGGCAGTTTACATCGCCGCAAGGAACCCCACCCTCAACCGTGACCGGGGCCGACACAACCTGCCATCGGTGTACCATGATTCAGTCGCACTGTCGTGAGTTCGCTCACGGCGGTGCGCACTGAAGCCAGTTCTCAACCCAGCAGTCGCGTAAAGAAGTCGGCTGGATCGCCGATGAAAGCTACGCAGTAAGTAGCTCTTTTTTGTAACTGAGAGACAGGTTCAACCAGGTAGCCATTACACCTTGTACAGCTTGCGCCCTGGAGATGATACGCGACGTTGCCATAGCAGCAGCGAAACCGGCAACTGGGGCATATCTTGCATGGTCCACGCTAACTGAAAGTCTACTGATGTATGGATACAGATTCGTGTGACCGGTATTGTCCTGTATTGTTATCACCTTCTCATACCCTGAAACTCCTTTGACTCCCATACCTCTAACTGAAAACTTTACTCCAACTATCAAACGCAAGACTTTAACCCTTTGACTCCCCTCAACCACCCTGTCCCCACCGCACAGCTTCTTGCAGGAATCTGGTGGATAGGATGAGGTGATCAAAGGGTTAATTTTGCTAAGCTAGCATAATTGCCAATGCAAAATCCTGGTGGACAGGGTGCGGGAGTCCACGGGTTAAAGGTCAATTCAACTGGCCCCTGACTGTATAGAGCCGTCATGTCAATATGAGGTGGAGAGATTTCAGTCTGAGCCCACGGTACAAAGCTTAGTTTGTTCGATTTGTGTCTTATTTTGACAGTCCTTCCAGTACGGTCAGCCTATTGTTAGAGACAGAGAGATTCTATGGTTTACGGTTCTCTTTAATTATATGTGACCTGCCAGCACGAAATCAGTCTTAACTAGCATTTTGGGCATTTTGAAATATACTTATCACTGGAAAGAGTACATTCTGCTGATTATTTTGGAACTTGAATAAAGCTTGTACTCAAAGAAAATATAGAAGTTATGTATGTTTAAAGTCATTAAGTTGTATGACGGCCATTTTGAGAAAATAACCTCTAAGTTTTTGTGTGCTCTCCGACACATTTTCCTTAAATTTCTTTATTTGGTGGCTTTGACCCAGTTTGTTTGTAATTTTCGCTGTCATTATCTGAAAGGTGTACCAAAGAGCTTTATTGTCAGTATAAATATTATATGTGCGGGTACTGCACAGGTTAGGTTTATAATAAGAGACAAAAATAGGTACTTTTGGTAGGAAATTGCATTCTTTCTGCTGCAATCAGTGCATTAAAATACCATTTTAAATTGATTAATAATATTTTTTCAAGAAAAAAATTCTGTGGGGGATAGATTATAGTCTACAGAAATCAATTTTCAGAAAAAGTCAAAACACCCCATATAGACCCCCAGTCACCTTTTCAGCTCCTAGTGCTGTTCGACTGACTGCGAGTTAAGACTGATTTCATGGTGGGAGGTCACATATTGTGTAGCTTTAAGGAATGTTTAAGATTTTTACTATTGGCAGTGTTGGGTGAAGCAGATTTGAAACTCGTGAGCACTTTGATTTTGTTTTGAAAACACTACACATTATCTGAGAAAACCTAAGGATTTTGGACGGTTGAGCAATGTTGGGTTATCATCGTTATCTTGTTTGCTTTAAGGGGGCAGACCTACCCAAATTTGGTACCAAGATTGTGATGTTCAATGTTTCAGTTCTAATTCACCAATCACCATGATATTTGGCAAGAAGATACCTCAGACAATATTCATTGGATTGAATATCTTTGTTGGGGTCTGTGAGTTATGAAAAGTTGACAAAAATTAATTAATTAATTAATTAATTGCGATTTTTCGCGAGATTGTATACATCAGACGTAATGTGTTCAAAAGTTTTCATCCGATTTCCTTGCTATTTGGCACACATATAGCAGGGACAGGTACCTATAGCCGGTAGTAAAATCTTGCTGTTCTGCTTGAAAGAAACATTTTTATCAAAAGTTGTATTATATTTTTTTTTATTAAAATTATTCTAAAAATTGGTGTGATGATTGTACAGAAAATAATGATAGTAGAGCTAAGATTTTACTACATACTATACAGATGTGTTTGGAACTAAATATCAAATTCCTAACATAAATATATGTGTAGTTATAAATGTCACAGTATGTACTATATTTTTTTTCATTTTCACGAGAAACATTTTTAATTAATTAATTTTTGTCAACTTTTCATAACTCACAGACCCCAACAAAGATATTCAATCCAAAGAGGTATATGAGGTATCTTCTTGCCAAATATCATGTGATTGGTTAATTAGCACTGAAACACTGAACATCACAATTTTGATACCCAAATCTGGGTAGGTCTCCCCCTTAATAGCGATCTTGACGGCTACGATTCGTACAGAAAACGTTTTTTTTTCTAATACGATAGGCATCAAGGCTAAAAAAAAAAAGTCAACTACAGTAACAATGATATTTATAAGACATAAAATCTCGATGAAAATCAAATCAACGAACACTCTGATCGTTTACTCAAACATTCACTGACAATGGCAAAAATAACTTAACGGTACAAAACACTCACATACCAGGATGGGGAGGACAGGAGGAAAATAGGAGGAAGGCAGAGATGAAATGGGGAAGGGGGGATCACTCCTGGCCAAATAGTGGTGGTAGCGGTGGCAAACACAAAAAAAAGAAAGGAAAAAAGAAAAGAAAAGGAAAAAAAGGAATCAAAGACAATAATAAGATTTGCAGATGTTAAAACTGTTGTTGACATAAGTGCATTAGCTTCGTGCCACATTGATTTTCTCCCACCTGCTTCTTTGATTTTTATGTAATTATTTCTTGTTCTTCATATTTATGTATTATTTCTTGTTGTTTCATATTTAGTAATTATTTCTTGTTCTTTTATTTCTATGTAATTAATTCTACGGGGCCTTTTTGACAGATCAACGATTGCCTCCACAATTTGACGCTTATAATGAGATGGGGGGGGGGGGGGGGCAAGGAGTGTTTTGTCTGATCTTGTTTAAACAAAGAAGTAGCTGGGCCAAAAGAGAATTAAACTCTCCTTAAATATACATTAGCAGAGTGCTTTGCTCCCTGATGTGTTAATTCCATTGAGGATGATGCATTGCATTACTGAGAAGAAGTGAGGTTGGAAGAAGAAAAAAGCAGAAACAGTGTTCATCTATTACCCTTAGAAAACAGATTGATCTTAACTGATTTCATATCTGAGTGTTGGTTCGCTAAGTGGGAAGAAAGAAACGAACCTTGAAATCTTAAAAGAGATATATCTTGAGGAACAGAGGAACAAGAGGAACAGATCTTGAAATCACAAAACAGTCACTCTCTCCTCTCTCTCTCTCTCTCTCTCTCTCTAACGGCCAGTACTCAGTTTGACTCGATTCACATCTATCATCTCTATTTCTCTCTCCTCACTCTCTCATTTTCCCTTCTTCCTGGTCCCCCTCATATTCCGTAACTCACTCATCATCATCAATCTCTCTCTCTCTCTCTTCTCTCTTCTCTTTCTCTCTCTCTCTCTTCTTTCTCTTCTCTCTCTCTCTCTCTCTCTTCTCTCTCTCTCTCTACTCTCTCTCCCTCCTTTCCCTCTCATCCTACGTCTCTCTCCTTCTCTTTCTCTCAGTCTCTGCCGATCTATCTGTGTCTCTGTCTGTCTGTCAATCTGCCTCTCTGTCTGTTTGTCTGTCTGTCTGTTCTCTGTTTTACGATGGAATATTTGTTTTGTATCAGTGTGTAATGGCATGTGCACAAGTAGAATGTATTAATATCCAGCCAAGTAGTAGATAAGATTTTAGAACACCATGGGGCAAGAATTTGAGGTGTGTGGTGTGTGTGTGTGTGTTGTGTGTGTGTGTGTATGTGTGTGTTGTGTGTTGTATGTGTGTGTGTTGGTGTGTGTGTGTGTGTGTGTGTGTTTGGGTGTGTGGTATGTGTGTGTGTGTGTGTGTGTGTGTGTGTGTGTGTGTGTGTGTGTGTGTGTGTGTGTGTGTGTGTGTGTGTGTGTGTGGTTTGTTTAGCTGTGTTTTGCCATAGTTCATAATCTCTTGATCATCAGTAAATAAAATTTCACTGACAGCTTCTGGATCAGGGTTTGCGTCTTGAGCAACTGTGTCGTACTAGACGGTAAAAAAAAAAGAGTTGTGATATTACTTACAACCTGTTGAAAAGTTTGCTTAGGTCCTTCCTGCACTTTCACTGTCTGCATAAATTGCTTTTGTGTTGTTGGAGAATTGCCCTTAATTCTGCACAGCCCTTACCATTTCCCTCAGTGTGCTTTTGTTTATATAATGGAGAGCCTTTTCCTGATCCATAAAAAAACGAGGTGGAGCTGTTTCTGGTATTAAAATGTTTTCTTAAAATGTTGGTGGAGTGCGAAAAGAGCATATGTGCAATCTCCTCTCTCTCTCTCTCTCTCTCTCTCTCTCTCTCTCTCTCTCTCTCTCTCTCTCTCTTCTCTCTCTCTCTCTCTCTCTCTCTCTGTCCCTCCTCTCTCTCTCTTTCACTGCCTGTCGCTCTTTCTCTCTTTCTCTTCTCTTTCTCTCTCTCTCTGTGTCGCTCTCTCTCTCTTTTGAATCAAATTAAGCTTTGCTTGAAATTGCTCCCACTATGGTCTAGTACATGTTTTATAATGTGACCTCCCACCACGAAATCAGTCTTAACTCGCAGTCAATCGAACAGCACTATGAGCTGAAAAGGTGACTGAGGGTCTATCTGGGGTGTTTTGACTTTTTCTCAAAATTGATTTCTGTAGATAAAATCTATCCTCCACAGAAATTTTTTTCTTGAAAAAATATTATTAATCAATTTCAATCGGTATTTTAATGCACTGACCGCAGCAGAAAGAACCCAATTTCCTACGAAAATTACCTATTTTTGTCTCAAATTATGAACAGTAACCTGTACAGTACCCGCACATGTAATATACTGATGGAAAGCTCTTTGGTGCACCTTTCAGATAATGACAGCGAAAAGTAGAAACACTGGTCAAAGCCACCAAATAAATAAATTTGAGAAAAATGTGTAGGAGAGCACACAAAAACTTTAGTGGCCGTTTTCTCAAAATGGCCGTCATACAACTTAATGACTTTAAACATACATAACTTCTACATTTTTTTTGAGTACAAGCTTTATTCAAGTACCAAAATAATCAGCAGAATGTACACTTTCCAGTGATATGTATATCTCAAAATGCCCAAAATGCTAGTTAAGACTGATTTCGTGGTAGGAGGTCACAATTATTAGAGTATATTGTCTTTCTAACATGGCTTGGAAAAGACATACGTGTGTAGATGTTCCAATTTCTATCCACCTGTATAAATACGACAGTCTGTATACTCCTGTGTAGATGTTACAACCTTTCTTGTTCCCTTTCTTTTCCCATATGAGCACTACAGTTGTTCTCTGGAAGTCATTTGGAGCTCGCCTTTATTTCCAGGTCTTATATAATTCAAAGCCACAAGATTCTGATGTCTCTGCAGGCCAGTACAGCTTCATCTGTGATGCCATTCACGTTTGAGGCCGGGTTTTTATTTTGTGCCTATCTTCAGTGCTTTTGAAATGTCTTTAACCAGAAATATTTGTTTTTTGTATTTTGGCGTGAACCCAGGTTAGAAAAGATCGTTCAAATGCAATTGTCCTCTTAATGATTTTGTTTCATGATACATGCTCGATATGAAACGAACATTTTTATCTACTGGCTAAAACAATCTACGACAGCCTTCAAGTAGGTAGTCGATTATAACATTGCTCAAGAATCGCAATAAAAGTTCTTATATAGTGTAAAGTGAAATTAAATCTGGACTGGTGTTTTCGGGGTCTACCAATCTGCTACACACCATCAGATCCTTCTTTTCCGTGAAAGCAATTGGGGCTTGAACAAAGACTACTAACTACTACTTCTACTACCACTACTACTACTATTACTTATTATTATTATTATTATATTTATTTATTATTATTATTTATTATTATTATTATTATTATTATTATTTTATTATCATTGTTATCATTATTATTATTAATATTATTATTATGGTGATGATGATTATGATGATGATGATGAAGAAGAACAAAAAGAAAATGATAATATTAACAATAATGCTGCTGCTGCTGATGACAATGGAGGTTGAGAGAGAGAAGAGAGAGAGACAGAGACAGAGAGAGACAGACAGACAGACAGAGACAGACAGAGACAGAGACAGAGAGACAGAGACAGAGAGAGAGAGAAATGAGAGAGAGAGAAATGAGAGAGAAATAGAGAGAGGAAGAGAGAGAGAGGAGAGAGAGAGAGAGAGAGACAGAGACAGAGACAGACAGAGAGAGAGAGAAAATAAAGAGAGAGAGAGAGATATAAACAGAGAAAAATGAGAGAGAGAGAGAGAGAGAGAGAGAGAAGAGAGAGAGAGAGAGAGAGAGGACACCACATGGACAAACAAATACAAAG
>CM060308.1:91265159-91290159 GCA_030674185.1 Monoplex corrugatus
CGTTGAATGCGTTTTGTCAGTATGTAACTCAAACACAGCCAGGTCCATAATCCTAGCACATCACATGGTGTAGTGGTAAACACAATGGGCTACTGAGAGGGATGTCGTGAATTCAAACCTGCAGCAGTAAAAAAAAAAATTATGATAATAATGTGGGACATTTCAGCTCAGACCGCCCCCTACCCACAATCCAGTGTGCTAAGGGCTTGTTGGGAAGACTGGGACCACACAGTCCAGTCCCACTTACTTCGTGGATGCGATACTGAGGATATTTTTCAAATATATAGACCCACGCCACAGGTGTCGGAATATCCCAGGACCCTTAGCCGCCACGATATATTATTAAAGTAATTACAAACAACAACCCTGCTACACAGTCTCAATCACAAAATGCAAATCCGTACAATCATTATTATCATCCCAATTTTTATCATTATAGCATACTGAAAAATTGTCACACATTCTAAGTTCTGCATGCCCTGCTCATTGGGTGACTACAGTTTTGATACTTTTGGAGGACTACTGGATCACCTAAGTGAGCACCATGGAGGTACATGTAGTGATATAGCTGGTGCACAACGTGGGGCAGCAATACAAACATTTAAACATCTATCATCGTCTGCATAAGTCCTTTGTGCTTGGCAGCTCTCTAACCTATACATATCTGTTTTAACTCCGTGCTTTTCTGGGTGCTGTACTTTAAAAACAAACATTGTCTTTAATGTATCCACCCATCACTGAGACAATCTGTATATTTAAACACACCTTCCTGTCAATTGTCTTACCTCATGCAACCAAACGCTAGGTCTTGCCCATGACAACATTTACCACAACAAGCTTCAACTGACAGATAGTACAAGTGATCAATACTGCCAGTGGAAAAACAAACAGGCAAAACAAAAAAGAAGATTCCACCAGAACCTTCCACAACCATCTACACAGCAGGCGGTAGCACACTGCGGCGTAGAACAGCTGTGATATTCAGAGAATGAAATTTGGGTCTACACGCACACACATTCACACACACACACACACACACACACACACACACACACACACACACACACACACACACCACACACACACACACACACACACACACACACACACACACACACACAACCTCAGAAATCATCGGCAAGAATGACATAAAACCGGATATAGTATTACTCCATTCCCATTTATCATAACTATTGATTCTCTTCAAATTCACAGTGCCATATAAAATAGAATGGACTAGCCCACAAGAATGAAAAACTATGCAGTCTAGCCAGCAACTTGAGGAAATCTGGCTTTCAAGCCAAAGTCATCAACATAGAGATTGGATCGACGAGGTTCGTAGACACATCTGTCTATCACCTCATTAAAACTCTCTCGATTTCTGGAATGGACATACCAGAACATGGACTAAAGGCAATGGTTGAAGCAGTTGAAAACAGTTCCAGCTGGATCTGGTCCAGGAGGAATAAATGTTCACTTCATAAAATTTTAACTTCTTCTGTATATTGCAGGTGTCCAGTGGCCAAGCAGTTATGACCTCTGTCACAAGGGTGTCCTGGCTTTGAGATGACAGAGGTACAGGCTCAAACCCAAGTGGAAAGAAAAACAGGAGGGGAGGGCGACAACAAAAATGTCTGATCACCTTGGGGGCATGGGTTAGAAATCAGGTGAAGAAAATGGCGACAGCAGAAGGGTATCCTGCGGTCATGACCTGGAGATGGCCCAGCCCTCCTAAAATGTAAGGAGTTTAGGGTGAAACACTTGCTTGAAGGGGGGAAAGGTCTCCTCTGACGACCTTCTGCTGTCCACCTCTTCTAAGCGTTTCTTGCTACTTATTTGATAACTTGTCTGCTAGTAGCAGTCCAATGGAATAATCTAGAACAAACACATCCCTTCAAAAGGACAGGCCTGTTAAAATCATGATATATGGAATAATTGGATCCTTTCAGGTGGCGTTTTTGCTGTTGTTATTGTTGTTGTTGATTTGTCTATCTTTGTCCTTTACCAAATACCTCCTCTCCAGAAGTGTTGGCCATGTGTTTGGCTCTGTGAATACTCTGTCTGCGAAAGACCATATGTGACCTCCCATCACGAAATCAGTATTAACTCGCAGTCAGTCGAACAGCACTAGGAGCTGAAAAGGTGACTGAGGGTCTATCTGGTGTGTTTTGAATTTTTTTTCAAAATTGATTTTTGTAGATTATAATCTATCCCCACAGAATTTTTTTTCTTGAAAAAATATTATTAATCAATTTAAAATGGTATTTTAATGCACTGATCGCAGCAGAAAGAACGCAATTTCCAACCAAAAGTACCTAATATGTCTCTTATTATGAACTGTAACCTGTGCAGTACCCGAACATGTAATATACACACAGAAAGCTGTTTGGTGCACCTTTCAGATGATGACAGCGAAAATTACAAACAAACTGGGTCAAAGCCACCAAATAAAGAAATTTAAGGAAAATGTGTAGGAGAGCACACAAAAACTTTAGAGGCCGTTTTCTCAAAATGGCCGTCATACAACTTAATGACTTTAAACATACATAACTTCTACATATTTTTGAGTACAAGCTTTATTCAAGTACCAAAATAATTAGCAGAATGTACACTTTCTAGTGATATGTATATCTCAAAATACCCAAAATGCTAGTTAAGACTGATTTCGTGGTGGGAGGTCACATATCTGCTTGTATCTTCATGGGTATTGAAGGAAGAAAGAGTTGATGGTCAGCAACGAGGCTCAAAGTGAAGAAATGCCTTGTTACGTCATTGTATCCATCGTGCCATCAATCAAAGTCTTCCTTTGTCTGCCTCTTAAATGGTTTTAAATATTCAGGCTCAGTTAAAGCTCATGATGGCACATATACTAAGGACACCACAATAAGAGTAGGAATGGCAATTTAGTGAATACTATCCAACTCCATAATATTTAAAAAGATAGAAGCATACCAACAGCCCTTAACATCAAAACTCTAAACTGTCTGATCTGGCCAGTAATGCTATGTGCCTGTGATACCTGATTATGCAGGAAAGCAGACGAAAAAAGATTGAAGCCGCATAAATCTGGTTCTACAAGAGGGGTTCTTAGAGTCAAATGGACTGATAGTGAGAGCGTGTTGAATTAACTCATTATCCAATGCCAACAGCTGGCAGAAACCAACGGAATACATCTGCCATGCAACCCGCAACACCAACACATCCTAAATGACTACAGCTTTACAAGGAAAAGTTGGGGCCAAAAGAAACCCAGGCAGATCAGCCACGTCTATATGAATAACATCACCAACATCAGCGATTTGAAAGTCTGCAAAGTAGCACAGACAAGTCAAGACCAGAGTAAATACAATACAACAATACAATATTTTATTTATATAGCGCAAAATTTTGATAAAATCAAATCGAAGCGCTGAAACAGACACACACGCACGCACGCACACACACGCACGCACGCACGCACACACACACACACACACACACACACACACACACACACACACACACACACACGCACACGGCTATAAATGGGGAGAAAGAATAAAAGCAATGGAAAATTATAGAGAGCATATTATATACAATTATATATTACAATGTGATTCCCCTCCGAGTGGAGACAGGCTGCAGAGGGGATTGAGTGAGGTCAGGATTTTATGCAGAGGAGAAAAGGTGAGTTTTGAGAGCGGACTTGAAGGAGACAAAAGTAGGTTGCTGACGGACTGAGAGAGGAAGTTTGTTCCAGGAGAGTGGAGCAGAAACAGAGAAGGCTCGTGGACCATAGGTATTGAGCTTAGTGCGTGGAAAGCGGAAAGTCAGAGGATCGGAGGCAGAGCGGAGGGTACGTGAGGGAACATAGATCTCAAGTAGGCTTGACAGGTATCTAGTTTATACTGTATGCGCTTTGATACAGGGAGCCAGTGAAATTGTGCCAGGAGAGGAGATATGTGGTCAGCTTTTTTTCTTTTTGAGTACAAGGCGTGCAACATTGTTTTGAATGCGCTGTAGGATGTGAATGGTGGAGGTAGGAAGACCAGACAGGAGTGAATTGCAATAGTCAATTCGAGACATTATGAAGGAGAGAACGAGTTTTGCAGTTCTTTCGACAGAGAGATACTTCCTGATCAGGCTTATACGATGGAGGTGATAGCAGCAAGATCTGGCAGTTTGAGAAACAAAGTTGTTCATGGAGAGGGTAGAGTCAATGCAGACACCAAGGTTTTTAGCTGAATCAGAAATTGGGACTGATGTGTTACATAATGGGAGAGAAAGAGGAGGCAGCTGAGAAAGTTTCTGACGGGTGCCAATGAGGATAGCTTCTGTCTTGTCATTAAGCTGAAGTTTATTGTATGTCATCCAGTTCTTAATGTCCGAGTAACACTCAGTGGTGCGAGTCAAGAGGCGCTGTATATTGTCAGGTGAGTCACTGTCTTGAAGTTGGGTGTCATCAGCATAGAAGTGGTGTTTTATAGAGTGGGAGTTGATGATGGTGGACAGGGGGGAGGTGTAAAGAGTGAAAAGAACAGGGCCAAGGACAGATCCTTGTGGAACACCACAGGTCAGGTGAGCAGGTTGAGAGTAAGTGCCATTAATGAGAACAGTTTGTTTTCTGTTTGATAGATATGAAGTGAACCAGGAGAGAGCAATGTCAGAGATGCCAAAAGTATGATGAAGTCTAGAAAGGAGAATACCATGATCAATGGTATCAAAGGCTGCAGACAGATCAAGGAGTGTGAGGAGACAGACTTTGCCAGTATCAGTTGCAAGGAGGAGATTGTTGAGAATGTGTGGCAGGGCAGTTTCAGTGCTATGGCACTGGTGGTAGGCTGACTGGAAAGGATTGAGGAGATTGTTGGCAGACAGATGAGAGTTCAGCTGGTTGAGGACAACTTTTTCGATGAGTTTTGACAAGAAAGAGAGATTAGAGATAGGCCGGAAATTTTTCAGTTCATTTGGGTCTAAATTGTATTTCTTGAGGAGAGGGTGAACAATAGCAGACTTGAAAGAATCTGGGACAGTTCCAGTTTGAAGAGAAGTGTTGATGATGTCAGTGATGAATGTGAGGAGAGTAAGGAGACAGTCAGAGTAGAGAGAACCTGGAAGAGGATCCAGTTCGCAGGTTTTGAACGACATGGATCTGATTGTGTTGAGAATTTCTTCTTGTGAGACTGGGGTAAAAGTAGTAAGAGGTGTGCCAGAGAAGGAAGGGTCAGGTGGGCATGGTTGACAGGGTGTCCTGTCGAGCCTGTCACGAAGAGTTTGTATTTTGGTGGTGAAATACTTGGAGAATACAGATGGGAGTTCTTCATTTGTGTGTTTTGTTGGGAGAGGTAAATCTTTTCGTGTGCCAAGGAGATGATTCATGGTTGTAAAGAGTTCTTTTGAAGAAGAGGCATTCAGGATTTTGGTTTGGAAATAGCTTGTTTTTGCAGATGCAATGAGGGTGGATACTTTTGTTTTAGAGGCTTGGAAAAGTTGCCTATGTACAGTGAGTTTGGATTTGCGCCAGCGGCGCTCTGCTCTGCGGCGGGCACGTTTTTCACAGGCAATCTCATGAGTGCGCCAGGGGGTAGGAGGGTGGTCAGGTAAAAGACGGGTTGTGGCTGGAGCATGAGTGTCCAGAAGATGGTGGAGAGTAGTATAGAATTCATTGGCAAGATTATGTGACTTTTCACAAAGGAGACGGGAGGCATCGAGATTGAAAAATGGAGGAAAGTTGTTGTAACATTTGCCATGGCAGCTACTATCGAACTGGATGATACTGACGGCTGACGGGTGATATCTTTGTTTTATGCTTGTTGAGCCAGATGGTGAAGCTCCATTCTGGTCAGATGATCAAACCAATTCATTCCTTTCGATGAATATGGCAATGAACCGATCTGTGGGTTTTTTTCCAACTTTTTCTTTGATCTTGTTAAAACACGAAAGAAGAATATGAACGCGTATTTAATACAACAAAACAAGACAGGTGGAAATTTTCGGCCAACTGGCCTTTGTTGGCCGAAAATTTGCGTCTGTCTTGTTTTGTTGTATTAAATACGCGTTCATATTCTTCTTTCGTGTTTTTTCTGGGTCCTGTTTGCTTGAACGCGGGCAGTCACACTTGTTCTGGATTTTGATCTTGTTGTTCCTAATCATAACATGTCTGATCTTGTTTATAGTTCTTTTCAAACAACGAACATCACAGGTGGTAATTTTTTGCTCGAGGGATTTGGCCAGGGTCTCAACCTGGCACTGATATGTAAAGATAAGGATGAAATGAAACTGATGGTAACTAAAGGAAAACTGCTGGTACGATTTAAACTGACAGTAAGGACAAAAAAATTATTCAAAACGTTATGGATCTGATATCCTGTTTTCATGCTGAGTCGTTGTTGCGATAGACTAAACACGAAATCTACGACAACAACCAGGCTCAGAATGCAGCATTGCACTGTACTGCAACATCTCTTGGACCATGCAGCAGCCAGTTACTGAGACCCGACTAGAACCGAGTGTGGGTGGAGTGTGCAATACGCATGTGGACAGGCGAGGAACATACAACCAGTGTGTACACAGCTGGAAAATGTTGATCCAATCACTCTATAAAGTGACTGTCAGATAAACGTAAAGTGCGTCTCAACCCTGTTCAAGTTAGCATGTATGCTGAGTGTGTTTAAAAATGCATGCTAAATGGAAAATATGATGTGTCTATTGTACCAATGTTTGTGAAAACACAAAGAGTTTTAAGTCCAATATGTTAAGTGGAAAATGTTATATGTCTTTTGTACCATTGTTTGTGAAAACACTCAGAGTTGTAAGTCCAACTGGAATTAAGTAGGGCACAGGCGCTACGGGTTGCCTCCCACCAACAGGAAGAGTCATTATCCCACTGATCACAGTCACCACCTCAAACCAAGCAGCCCCCAGACAGTAAAGCACTGGACCACCACTATCTGCCTGTCTGGAACGTGACTGAAAAGTGGACAGTTATCACTGCATCCGGCAAACCAAAGAAAACAAAGAAGAGGCCATCAGTCATGTGACTGGCCACTTGGAATATCAGGACCATGTGGCTTGGCCTCTCACACCAGCAGCAGATCAATTACAGCAGGATGACAGCAATCACTGAGCTGAGGAAGATGGACATTGACTGAGTGGTTCTGTAAGAGACCAGGCTTCCTGCAAAATAAAAATCTGCAGGGATATTGGCGATTCACACTTGGAAAATAAAATGGTTCCAGAACGGTTCCCAAGCAAACCAAGCTGTTTACATCCAGTTTTTTTTTTATCTGGCTGGACCGTTGCAGGATCTGGATCAGTCTGGGTCCAGCTTGGGACGTGCAATTTTTAAAATAGTATAGGTTCTTTTTACCGTAGCAATAGCTCCAAAACAAGTGTGACCACTCGTTTGCACTTGATCAAGGCCAATTGGCTGAAAATTTGCACCTGTCTTGTCTGGTTGCTCTAAATACGCGTTCTGATTCTATTTTCGTGGTTTGTTGTTGTTGTTGTTGTTGTTGTTGTTGTTGTTGTTGTTGTTTGTTGTTGTTGTTGTTGCTTATTCAGAGCAACTGGTGTAAACTGGAATAAACATGACACCAATTTATTTCTGCCTTTGCAAACTTTACATGTACATGTTGCGATATTGTTGAATTGTACGAATCCTTTTCCTCAAAATCCACATTCAGTATAAAACCGCAGCAATATGGTGCTTCCTGGATGGTACCATGTTTCTTTCTGAAGCAGATGTTTACTGCATTGCATTCCACAGTTTTCTCAGGTTATGCTCAGGGTCAGTGCACTGTCAGTACGTTGTTAACGTGTCATTGTAAAAAGGGTAAAGTGATCCAGAAGGGTTCAGAAGTGAGACGGTACCGGAATGTTTCACAAACTGGTCCAGTGTAAATCACCCTGCATCCGACAGAAGGTGCCCGTTACGCCATAGGTCAGTTATGCCACAGACTCGTTAAGCTTATGCCACATGTCTGCTTTGTGGGTCTGTGCGTGTATACACCTGTGACAACAAGTGGACTGGTGTGCCCCACTGACAAGGGGAAAGCCCACCACACACCATGAGTTCTTGCCCTTTGCGCCCCTTTATCTTAAGTGATCTGCTGCACCCTAAACGCACGTACGTAACAGTTATGAGACATGACATTGGACTGAAATACGATGTACAGGCAAGGTGAAAACCTGATTGTTACTACAGCTTATTACAATATCACACAGATTGGAACATACTCGCTGCAAGCGCCTAGTAACTATATATATACACACGCGCGCGCGCGCGCACGCATGTATGCATGTAGTAGTATGCCCACAGTTACAGGAAGATACACTGTTTGCTAAAATCATAGCTATCTTTGTTTACTTTATTTCATATTTATTGTTATTTATTATGTCTATTATAAAGCATTCTCACAATATTAGAGAATGGAAAAATTAAAAAAAACAGTCAAGTAAAACAATGCGCCTATCCTGATCACCTTGGTTTCGTGGCGTTCTCTTTCTTCTTCTTCGTTGTTGGTGCTAGAATAGCAGTCTTATTCTATCTTGACACACTTACTTATGTTGACCCACAATGCTGTTGTTCAAACCCAGTAAAATGTTACGCCTAATTTAAGTTAATTCATTTTCTTAGTACATGTAGGTTAGCCAGCTCCATTAGTAACCTGAGACTAGTTCCCCTTGTTACTTGCGTCTTCTGCTGCCATGGCAGACAACCATTTCCATGATGATGATGTGCGGAGAGTGTTCAGTTACATCTTGATCAGTCGTGAATCATAATGGGAGTCTACGTGTGTGGAGCCAGCAGCTGATTAGATGTTGCTAACAACACTGTCAAGATCCTTTTGCTGGGTTTCAGTGGATCAGGAAAAACTTTTATTGTGTATTCCTGGGCTCTTGAAATGACCAACATGAGCAAGCCTTAAATCCTTGCCCTTTGCACCATTTTACCTAATTGTCAGGAGCGTTTGCTGTAGGCTATTTGAACCAACATGACAATTAAGATTACATGACGTCGGCACAGAACTTGTCTTCATCGAGAGTAGCTTTTAATCTTGTTGGCAGAAGAGGCCTCTTCGCACCTCTGCAAAAGATCAGATGCTCAACGAAGCTATTGAATTTCATTGTGTCTTCTTAGAGCATGCTAATGATAGTGTTGCTTGGTGGCATATATTCAGAATCACTCCCCATTTACAGTGGAGTGGAACAGTGCTGCATTTACGCCCTGATGCTCTTCAGGATCTTCTCATATCACACTGTTGTACGGTTTCAGAGCATCTGATCATGAAGTGTTCTTAAACACCAGGTCTGATGGCAAGCTCTTCAGCCTTGCACACCTCAGAGCGAGGACCAAAGTACATCAGGTCGTGATCCAGGAAATACCCTTCACTGATGACGCCACCTTGACATCTCACATATAATGTGGTCTTCAGAGTATCGTCAGTTCACTAGTTCCTGATTGCCAAGACTAGTATCCTTTGTTTAAGTTTTTCATCTTTGGGTAACTATGTTCTGAAGACCAATGCAAACGAAAGTCTGAAGAAGACAGACATCATGAGACAGAATGTTGATGAAGATACCAGCACCAGCAACAGTGATCACAAAACTGAAGAGGTAAATAAATTCACTTACCTTGGATAGACAGTCTACAGCAACCTGTGTTTCGACCCAGACACGCAGATATCGAAAACTGCCGCTAACATGACTGTGTGTGCAGGTACCACCAATGCAAAAGAGAAACGAACTCGACTGTGATCGGACAGAAGAGAGAGAAGGAAAGCTGTGACAGCGACCACCCAGCTACAGCCATCAACCTTCATGTGTGTCAGCTGTGCCAAGGACTGTCAGTCAAGAATCAGCTTGTTCAGACACAGCTGACACTGTTCCCCATCTGAGTCCTCTGCCAGAGCATCCATTGTATAATCAAACAGATGGCGCCATCACACAAAAACACACACACACACACACGCACGCACGCACGCACACACATGCACGCACGCATGCACGAACTCACGCATATATATATATATATATATATATATCTATATATATATAGATAATCATATACATATATACTGAATTAGATATAGATAGATAAATAGTCAGATAGACAGACAGACAGACAGAAAGACACAGAAAAGGATAGAGAGAAAGAGACAGACAGACAGACAGAGACAGACAGACAGAGACAAAGAGACTGAGAAAGAGACACACAGAGAGACAAAACTCTGGCGGTAGTATATAAACAGACACTGTCTCCTAGTTCAAATTACCATCACATGATAAACCCTTCAACCATCTTCATCCATCATCCCCCTCCCCAAGTTCCCAGGGATGGTTATTTCTGTGGGCAATACCACCTCACCCACACACACATATATTATACACATTCTGTCAAACACATATACACAAATACAAGTACACACACACACACACTCACACAAACACATTCATACACATACACATGCACAACATACACCTAAACGCATACCTGCCCAGACACATGCTCTCACACACACACACAAATGAACACTGACAGAAATCACAAAAACACGTGATGACCACACACACACACACACACACACACACACACACACACGCACACACGCACATACACACACACACACACACATACACACACAGACGCACGCCCGCATATGTGTACACATACATACACAAACGCTTACATACACACACAAACATACACTGAGAGAAATCACAGAAACACGCAATGACCACAGACATTCACACACACACATACACACACACACACACACACACACACACACACACACATACACACACACACACACACACACACACACACACACACACACACACACACACACACAGACACACACACAAATAAACACTGAGAGAAATCACAAAAACACGTGATGATCACACACACACACACACACACACACACACACACGCACATAACACACACACACACACACACATACACACACACACACACACACACACACATACACACACACACGCACGCACATACACACACACACGCACGCCCGCATATGTGTGCACACACACACACACATACACACACATACACACACGCACACGCACATACACACACACGCACGCACATACACACACACACACACACCGTCTAATATCGCTCATAGTGAAAAGACGTTAAATCAAAGAACGACCGAACGAACACACACACACACACTGAGAGAAATCACAGAAACACGCAATGACCACAGACATTTCCACACACAGACACACATACACACACACACACACACACACGCGCGCGCATACACGCACGCACGTACGCACGCACACACACACACATTAACACACGTATAGACACACGCATACACACGTAAATACACGAGCACACTCGCGAGCAAGCACGCAAACGTATGCACCCATGCAAATTCACGCTCACGTGAGCAATGTCGAGGGAGTCCAGTGGACCTGTTTTACAGTGTACAAACAAAGTCCTCACATCACACTATTACAACACTTCCATCACTTACAGGTGTAATCCTTCACGTGTTTGTCTCACAGGAGCCATGTCGCTGTAGTTACAGAGCAAATGCGAACTGGACTTTATCATCAGCATCTTTCATCTACTGTGAGATACAGACAAGATTTAGTCATCTAGGTCATTTCTTGCTGTCCAACCCCTCGAAGGACATCCAGGATGTATATGGGATCCAACATTGGACTTCCGATCAGAAGGTTCTGGGTTTGGTCTGCCTACACTTATCCACCTGGAGGGTACAGGATAAACACTTCCAATTTTCCTGATCAACATTTTACAGATCTGCCCGAGCCTGAACCGTCTTCGTGTGCATACGTACGCAGAATATCATATATGCAGGTTACAGATCCTGTAAGTCATGTCAGTGGGTTTCCGACATTGCAGCTTTTATGTTAATGAGACAATACATGGTTTATGATGATGATCAGTGACTGGCTTATGGAAACACGAAAACAACCAGCATGCACGCCCACCAAAGATGCAGACTGTGCAACAAATAGTCAAATGTGGTCAGCTCACCTAACAGCAAGAGTTCTCCATGCTCCACTAAAAAGTCTATGTGTAATAAGCAATGAATCCAATGACTCCGGAGAATAACGCTATATAGGCTGAAAAACATTAATAAGATGTTATCATTTTAGCGTTTTCTCCCTTAAAGATTAATGTTTTGTTTGTGTTGTTTCAGACCTATAAGTGTGTTTGCCTCTCTTGTCTGCCTGTGTACATCTGACCATTGCAAGGCGGGGAGTCGTACTTTCTCCATCTTGGGAGATAGGAGTACAGTTACTCTGCCTATATACATGTAGTTACCAGTCATTTATTGATCTGTATAGCTTCTTGCCTTTTATATTTTGTGGTGCACTGTGAAGGGAGAACTGAAGTCGGAGAATATAACATGTACTATGTACACTGTATTGCTGTTGTGCTTCTGTTTCTGTTTGGAAGAAGTCTAATAGTAATGTGCAGTTGTGTGTGTGTGTGTGTGTGTGTGTGTGTGTGTGTATGTGTGTGTGTGCGTGTGCGTGTGCGTCGTGTGTGTGCGTGCGTGCGTGCGTGCGTGCGTGCGTGTGTGTGTGTGTGTGTGTGTGTGTGTGTGTGTGTAAGCTCAATCACTGCGCAGCAGACTTGAATCGTTTACTATATTCATCTAGTCAGTGATTCATTCAGAATCGGAAACATACAAAACCAAACAAAACCAAACAAAACAACAAAATCTAATATATCACTAACACGGTTAAAGTACTGGAAATTGTATTTGTTTCACACAGAAAATAAACGCCTGTGATTTATGATACCTGCTCACGAATCTGATACACACACGTTGAAAACAAAGCAATAAATTATCACCTATATTCATGGATCAGTCTGTATATAAAGACAAACGTGGGGCCGGTAAAGGAAGGCTGAAAAATGTCTTGTATGCTACAGTGTCAATAGACTCTCATTGTGTATTGTATACTAACCACTACACATTAAGGATCACCACACAACCAGTCTATGTTTGACTCTGAAGACATGCAGTAAGTAGATTTAAAGAAAATGTCTTTGATTGAATCATTTGATAAAGAATACGCTATCTGCGTTATGTGAACTCTAAGATAAAAAATAAATAATAGGAATCGCCGATAGTTGTGGGAATGTGACTCCTGGGTAAGTGTTGAAAACGATCAGAGTTGAGAGTGCTATGGGTTCCAAAGGAAAACTGGTACCACACTGTCGAGTTTCATCTACTTTACAGATGCGTCACTGAGGGTATAGCTCAAATTTTTTGACCAACACTGCAGGTGTCTGTATGTCTTGGGCCTGATTGACACTGGGATATGTACGACAGGAAGCGTAGCTTTATGATTATTATCCACCAATGTCAGGTATCGTCATAACTTTAAGAAAAATTTCGCAGACTCTGTGCCAATACAATGTCGGAGACTGGAACAACAACAACAACAACAACAGCAACAACAACAACAATAACAACAACAACTCTAAAACGATATAAAAAAAGAAGACTGTTGGAAATATTCCATTCTAGTACTATGACCCCTCAGGCATTCATAACTTTTCCAAAGTCCAACGTTTTTGAACCCGATATTTTTTGGGGGAAAACTCACATTTTCAAGGAACAGAAACATTTGCGTCATAAAGATTTTAGTTTAGTCAGACGTTCTGTTGTTAATTTTTGTCAGATGAGCTTCTGAGTCACCCAACTTAAGGTCGTCAGTGGACATGATAGAACGCTCAAGAAGGAAATCAGTGACTCAAGAGAAATGCTGTAAGAACTTATTCTTGCAATAAGAGATTGTCAAACAATAGCAGAAGACACTCTGGAGAGAACTGGATAATATACAGTCCTGAGAGAAGAAGTTCCAACAAGCAAATGTTTTGGTTCTGAACTTCGTATACTCTAAGGGGGACAGGCTGTGTCCAGGTCATGGATCCTGATGCCTTTCTACTGTGGCCAATTTTTTTTCCATTTGGGTTCGAACCCGTGCCTCCAAGGTGTTCAGGTGCCTCATCTTTGTGAGGAATGCCTTTACCACTTAGCAATTGGACGCTTGCTGCACATGGGGAAAAGTGAAACCTTATGAAGTTCACTTTTGTCATACTCGTATCTCAGCCAGATCCAGCTGAAACACTGTTTACAGCTGCTTCTGTCGTTATCTTTTGTGCTCTGGATATCTCCTTCCTGGAAATTCAGTTGTTTTATGAGGTCATAGGCACACGTGCCTACCTGCCCCCTCGCTTCAAGCTCTATAGCGAGGACTTTGGCTTGAATTTCCTTAATTAGACTGAGATACTTTTCACTCTTGTAGAAATGGGCTTCCTCTGTTCTTTGATAAGACACAATGAGTTTGATCAGAATCATTGGTCTTAATGAATGAGAGAAGAAAACTATATCCGGTTTTATACTTCCCTGCCAATCATTATGGGTTTGTTGTTCGTGGTTTTTGTTTGTTTGTTTGTTTGTTTGTTTGTTTGATTTGTTTTGTTTGGTTTTGGTTGTTGTTGGGGTTTTTTTTTCATTCTGAAAAATTTGCTGTGCACTCCTATTCATCCTCTCCATCCAGTGAACCCTGCCTCCATACACCAGATATCACAGCTTTTCCAGGCCACAGTTTGCTGCTTTCTGCTGTATGGAACGTTGCTAGAAGTTTTGGTGGTGTGATTTCTCCCCTGACACCGCTGATCATTTGTGCGATCTCTTTAAGCACTTGGTTGTGACTGCATATGAACCTCCCTTGGGGTAGCTCTACTTTGAAAGAGCTCAGGACAAGTCCCATCATTTGTTTCCTATGGCAGAGTGAACATTCAGGGTCATCTGATCTCCCCCATTTCACCAGATTTATATTCTAGGGCAGGAGATCATAGATACAGATCTGACGATTGATCCTGAAAGAGGCTCTATGCCACTTGTCATTCCAGCTGAGACTTCTACAGGGTGTATTTTTTGTCGTGTTATCCATTGCCCTTTATGGCCTTGCTGGACTGCCTTCTTGATTTTTTGACTTACCTCTTGTTTCTTGATTTCTTGTATCACCACATCTGTCTTTGACTTTTCCTTTGCTTATGACAACCATTACAATTTTATTGATCCTGGTCCCTGCCTATTGATTTGCACGTGTCCTATGATATCAGACTTTTCTTCGTCACGTCCACAGCCTCACAGACTTTCCAATTTCATCGTGGGCTGCATTGAGTTCTCAACTTTGTCGTCCAAATCGCTAAGTATGCTTAGAAACGTGACCTTTCACACATTTCACTGCTCATCGGTGGATTTTAGAGATACGTTCTGATTTAAATCTCGACAAAAAAAGAGTGCAAACCAGTCTCCAAACCATTATCAGCTAAGGGGATATCACATAATTCCATTCCATGACCAAAACGATTACCAGAACAAAGTGAATGGGAGGCTGCGTGTGTGGTTGGTTGGTTGGTTGGTTGGTAAGTTCTTTGACTTTAAGCTGTCAGCAACATGTTTGAATTTAGTTAATGTTTTGTTTTCAATTTCAACTAAGAAAACGTTTTTCTACTGTTATATTTGAATGCAATCTCAAGAATAAAATTTTTCTTTTCTACCGGAGTTGGCATTGGACCTTCAGAAGTTAGTTTAATATAAAATGCATTCATTTCTTCTTGAAAGCAGACCATTCAAAGACCACTGCCTAGCTTGTTGGCACTCTCAAAGACTGAGCCTGCTGAAACTTTTGCCAACTGCACCTTCTGTCAACAAGACCAAACAGTTGAACATATAATAAAGCAATGTCGCCTCGATCAAGTGGAGCGACAGGAGACAACTCCTCTGACAATCAAGCTTCATGGACACCGATAGGAAATGGAAACAAATTGTTCACAATCATCGCCAGATGTGGTTTGACTATGTAGACAGTGAACTAAAGAAGAAGAAGCAGAAGTTGCCTGCACTCCGTGGCCCAATAGGAGCCACTATTTACATCGTTTACTTTTCTTTTATTTTGGCTGGCCATGATATGTGTAGAAACATGATAGTGGTTTTCCGTTGTCTTCCATCGGTTTTTGTACTGACTCTTCACTATCCTTTGTTGCTTCGACAACTACCCACAAGGTAGTGGGGCTGATTTTCTGTCAGGGTTTACTCCCTTAACCTTAGTGTCTCCCAAGATAACCACAAGGCAGTGGTGATTTATCGTTCGGGTTTATTCCCTTAGGCTTGGTCTCTCCTGAGGCACCTACAAGGCAGTGGTGCTGTTTACCCATAGCCGGGAATCTGGGCACTAAGGCATGTCTACACGCCAGTGGGCCTGCGTACCACACATCTGGGGGCCGGACCTGCTCCAAGTCCCTCCAGGATTTATCCCGAGTCAGTGAGGTGCTCAGTTACCATGTATCACTACGGGAGGCATAACGTAGGGCTTACTGATGGATGACACACTTCTCGATAGACATTTCTGACTCAAACAGCTGTAGACTTTGAACGCTTTACTTCAGACACAGTATATGGTTTGACGACGGGAATTGCATGTTAATGTTTACCAATGTTAATGCTTATCAATAAACATTAAAGTGGGTGAATGGAACCGAGAAAATCGTTTTCTCTCTCTCTCTCTCTCTCTCACTCTCTCTCCCATTCTCTCTCTCTCTCTCATTCTCTCTCTCTGTGTGTGTGTCTCTCTCTCTATTGCTCTCTCTCTCTCTCAAATATACAGATACACACTTTTCTCCACTTGATAGAAGTAATTTTTCTTTTAAAAAGACGGAGTGGGGTGGAAGGGCATTAAAAAAGAGACAACTGTTTTCCATGTTCAGGACCATGGGCAGAAGAAATGTAACACACGGGATCGTGATTATGTCCAGTATCATGACAGGTGAGTCTAACACAACAGCAAACTTTATTGATTTTGACTCTATGCCATTAGTCCAAATTATGATATGGACAGGTACACTGTATACACCATCAATAATTACATTGGGATTGTTTGGCAATGTGATGACTCTCATACTTGTTCATCAATTTCAAAACAACCGTTCCTCTTTGGACCGTTATTTCGTCTGTCTAGCTGTGTCTGATCTCTGTTTCATTGTCCTGGTACCACTTCGGAGCTGGATTATAACAGTGACTGAGTTCGACTTGATGAGCCTTCATACTGTTACGTGTAAAATTGGTATTTTTATCACAAGCATGACCGCTGCCTGCTCTGCATGGCTGGTGGTGGTGATGATGACACACAGAGCCATGTCTGTGGTGTGGCCACATCGTGTCAACGTGATGTGTACAGCAAAGATGTCATGGGGTATTATGGTGGGAATTGTCATCTTTCTGAGCTTGGCTTGCTCCCATTATCTTTATGGAACTGAACTTTCAGATGGAATTTGTGGAGTAAAAGATAGCCACGCTAAATTTCATGATAATGTGTGGACCACAATGAACCTTCTTCAGTCTAGTGCACTGCCTTTCATCTGTCTGATGATCAGCAACATCGTGCTTGTGGTGAAGTTAAAAACGTCAGTGAAGGAAGCTGGTGACCACTTTGCTACCACAGACAGACAGCAGAGTGTGAGAGAGAAAAAAGTAAACTCCATCACTCTCACAGCTCTTGTCGTGTCCATCTGCTTTATTGTTTTCACTGTACCTTATGATGTCTTCTTTCTGATAAGATTATCTGATGACAGCCCTAAATCAATTGAGCATGAAATAGCTCTGGACAATATAGAGTATTTTATTTTATGTTTCGACTACTTAAATTATTCCATGAACTTTTATTTGTACTGCCTGACAGGCCAGAGGTTCAGAAAGGAATTCCTAAAGCTCATCGATAGTATTTCTTGCAGCAGGTCTCGAAGAACATGACACAATAATGAATTCTGTGTCACGGATGACCAGTTGTTTGGACATTCATCCAGACCATGGTTAAACACAGTACTTTGCCACACCTCTAATGGCACAACTTTATGGTCAACAGCAGCAGCATCAACACAATAGACCTGTCCACTGTGGCAAGAGCAAGGCGTTAAAGTCCATTCCCTTGGCAAAGACAGACCACATGGCCTATGTTTACATTGGATGGATGGGTCTGATCTAAACTCAATTTTGTGACTGGATATAGATCAGCATGTGAAATATGTAACAAACTGTATTAGACTTTGCATATTTGATTTGTCCAGTCGTCAGTAGTAATACAAGGCATTTGATAATAACGATTTGATATGTCCTTGATACAAAGAATCCATTGAGGGCAGGACTGGTCGTGGTATGTCAAACAGTGGCGGTGTAACTCTTTATAAACTTTCTGTGTCGTATAATTGCTTCAGTGATTTGTGTGTGTACATAACAGTTCGTGATCAGGTTTTAAATAACAATATTATCTGACTCTTCTGTTTATTTAAGCACACACATAGGACAAATGAGGACTTGTACCAAGTACTGAATTCACACCCTTTATCTATTTTTCGTCTTCACTCTTCATTCTCCCTTTACATAAAATATAATCACGGTCACTGTCTTAAAGAAAACTATCACGTATACCAAGAAAGACCATGGTGGAAAAGTGTCCATTAAATACGACTTTCAAATGTTTTTGCACTAGTTTCAGGGCACTCCAAATACGGTTGTGTTCTCAATGAAAAAAGTTGACTATTATCTCTTTCTTTATTTCAATAATTACATGGCGCACATGACACAGTTTTCATTTCTCTGGAGATCAAATTTTGCGCTAATATCCTGAAGACAACACGCATCTGAAGTATTTTGTCATGAAATATCTGTATTGATTTAGGTGCTATTTTTTTTCTCCGCTTACAACAATAGTCATATAATTTTCACTACGAACATAGAACATCATGATATATATGTATAGATACATGTACATTTCACAGTTACAGTGTCACATGCAATGGTTGAAAATGGAAGAGAAGTAACTCTTAACAGATGTTTTGTATCACAAAAAGGGACAGTCATCATCTTGAGTATACTGATGGCTGGATATTACAAATTCATTACTTGCTTAGACCTCTAGCTTAAAAAAAATGCTTAAAAATAGTTTCGCGTTGATTAAGGTGTCTGGGCTCAATGTTTCTCTCCCAGGCACGAAGTTGGTTGTTTGTTGTTGTTGAGGTTTTCTCGTTGTCGTTTTGTTATTATATTTTGTTATTATTTTTATTCTCATTTTTAGACTTCTGCTTTTCTCAGGTGCTTCTATAGACGTTATGTTGCTTACACTGTGCAGACCGAAAACTCTTTGATGGTCATGCATGCAATGTGTTTTCATGTTTCCATAAGCCGTCATGAGTCACAAGAACTTTAACGTGCATACTTGATGGTTTGATACGTCTACACACGAAGAGAGTGGTTTAGGCACCATCAGGTCTGTGCCCTGTAAAAAGGAAAACTCTGTACTATTTAGCCACCTATTTGGAGACAAGATCAAACCCACAGCTTCCGATTGGAAGTCTTATGTCTTACCCACATGACTATCGCACCCCTCGATACAAGTTTTAAACATTGCAATCCACAGCTCACCAATTGGCTCAGGATGTGGCATCGTTGACTACGTGTTGTTAGTATTTAACTCAAATACAGCCAGGTCCATAATCCTAGTACATCACATGGTGTAGAGATAAACATGAATGGCTACTGACAGGGAGATCGTGGATTCAAACCTGCAGCAGTCAAAAAAAATAATAATGATAATAATGTGGGATATATCAGCTCAGACCGCCCACTACCCACAATCCAGCGTGCTAAGGGCTTGTTGGGAAGACTGGGAGCACACAGTCCAGTCCCATCTACTTCGTGGATGCGATACTGAGTATATTCTTCAAATTTATAGACCTATGCCACAGGTGTCGGAATATCCCAGGACCCTTAGCCGCCACGATATATTGTTTAAGTAAGTACAAACAACAACTCTGTTTCACAGTCTCACTCACAAAATGCAAATCCCTATGATCATTATTATCATCCCCAGTTTAATCATTATAGCATACTGAAAAAATGATCACACATTCTACAGCTCTTCATGCCCTGCTCGTTGGGTGACTACAGTTTTGGTGCTATTGGAGGACTACTGGATCACCTAAATGAGCACCATGGAGGTAGCGATATAGCTGGTGCACAACATGGGGCAGCAATACAAACATTTAAACGTCTATCATCGTCTGTATGAATCCTTTGTGCTTGGCAGCTCTGTAACCAATCATCATCATCATCAGGTGCCTTGCCGCATGGCATTGGCGATTATGGACTTCCATCTGTCTCTATCCCTTGTTGCCTCAAGCATCTCTTCCACCCTCCCTGTCTTCAGCCACTCTGCAAGTCCGTCTAGTATCTTCTCCCTGGGTCTACCCAGTCCTCTCCTTCCCTCCAGCTTTCAAGTTGTGACCAGGTGTTCCAATTCTCTTTCCTCATGAAATGGCCTATGAATGTTGCCTGCCTTTTCCTAATCTTCCTTATGAATGATCTACTTGTGTCTGCCTCCATCAAGTCTGTCTCGTTTGTCTTCTTTGCTGTCCATGGAACTCTCAACCTTCTTTTTAGAAACCACATCTCAGCTGCCTCAATCTTGTTCTGGCTATGTAACCAATACATATGGCTTTTTTTCCCCCTGCTTTTCTGGGTGCTACACTTTAAGAAATAACATTGTCTTTATTGCATCCACCCATCACTGAAACAGTTTGTATATTTAAACACAACTTCCTTTCAAGTGTCTTACCTCATGCAACGTACAAGCGATCAATACTGCCAGTGGAAAAACAAACAGGCAAAACAGAAAAGAAGATGCTACCAGAACCTTCCACAACTATCTACACGGCAGGCGGTAGCAAACTGCGACCTAGAAAAGCTGTGACATTCAGAGAATGAAATTAGGGTCTGCTGGATGCAGCAGACAACTGGGAGTGTACAGCAAACTTTTTAGAATGGAAACACACACACACACACACACACACACACACACACACACACACACACACACACACACACACACACACACACACACACACACTTATAGTGAAAAGACGTTAAATCAAGCAACGAACGAACGAACACACACACACACACACACACACACTTAACCTCGGAAATCATCAGCAAGAATGGCATAAAACCGGATATTGTACTATTCCATTCCCATTTATCATAACTATTGATTCTCCTCAAATTCACAGTGTATATGAAAATAGAAAGGACGAAGCCCACAAGACTGAAAAACTATGCAGTCTAGCCAGCAGCTTGAGGAAATCTGGCATTCAAGCCAAAGTCATCACCATAGAGATTGCAACGACGAGGTTCGTAGACACATCTGCCTATATCTCATCAAAAATCTCTCGTTTTCTGAAATGGACATACCAGAACCTGGGCTAAAGGCAATGGTTGAAGCAGTTGAAAACAGTTCAAGCTGGATCTGGCTCAGGAAGAACAAAAGTTCACTTCATAAGATTTTAACTTCTGTATGTTGCAAGTGTCCTGTGGCTAAGCAGTTATGACATCTGTCACAAGGGTGTCCTGGCTTTCAGACAACAGAGGCACAGGTTCAAACCCAAGTGGAAAGAAAAACAGAGAAGGGCAGAGCAACAGCAAAAATGTCTGATCACCTTGGGGCATGGGTTGGAAATCAGGTGAAGAAAATGGCGACAGCAGAAGGGCATCCTGCAGTCATGACCTGGAGATGGCCCAGCCCTCCCAAAATGTAAGGAGTTTAGGGTGAAACACTTGCTTGAAGGGGGGAAGGGTCTCCTCTGACGACTTTCTGCTGTCCACCTCTCCCGAGCGTTTCTTGCTACTTGGTTGATAACTTGTCTGCTAGTGGCAGTCCTATGGAATAATCTAGAATAAATACATCCCTTGGAAAAGATTGTCCTGAGCAAATCAAAAGCTATCAAATAATTTGATCTTTACAGAAGGCCTCTCTCTCTCTCTCTCTCTCTCTCTCTCTCTCTCTCTCTCTGTCTCTCTCTCTCTCTCTCTCTCCCCTTTTGTCTTTTCCCAACTACCTCTTCTAGAAACATATTGGCTGTGTTTTTGGCTTGGTTCTGTTAATACTTTGTCTTAAGTACGACCTCGCATAGGTCAAAACAGTGCCATTCCAACTTTGTTTTTACCTGCCTGCTTGTATCTTCAAGAGTGTTGTGGGGAGAAAGAGTTGACAATCAGCAACGAGCTTGAATGCTCAAAGTGAAGAAATGAATTGTGACTTGTGGTGTCCATCATGCCATCGATCAAAGTCTTTCTTGGTTTGCCTCTTAAATGATTTTAAATATTTTGGATCTGTTAAAGCTTATGATGGCAGTTGTATTACAGACATCAAAATACGAGTAGGAATGGCTACATTTCAGAACATGATCTCAATAACATTTCCAAACACAGAAGCATACCAACAGCTGTTAAAATCAAGATTCGGAACTGTCTGCTCTGGCCAGTAATGCTGTATGACTGCAAAGTCTGGATATGCAGAGAGGTAGATGATGGTAAGATTGAAGCTGCAGAGATGTGATGCTCCACGTGGCGTCTTGTAACAAGTGAAATAGTTTTGAAATAACTCAATGTCAACTACTGGCAGAAATTAACAGAAGAAAAATTATGTACATCAGCCATGCAACCTGCAACACCAACGCAACCCTAATGAGAACAGCATCAGCAGTCTGAAGGTCTGCAAAGTAGCACAGAAAAGTCGAGACTGGAATAAATGGAGATGAGTTGCTGAGATATCAGCTGCGGCGGCTATCATCGAACTCGATGATACTGACGGTTGACAAGCGATGTCTTTGTTATATGTTTATTGAGCCAGCTGGTGAAGTTGTATTCTGGTCAGATGATCAAACCATTTTTTTCCTTTTGATGAATATGATGGTGGCCGATGTTTTTCCAACCTTGTCTCTGATCTTGGTGTTTCTCATCATGCCATGTCTGGTCTTGTTTACAGTTCTTTTCAGACAACGCATGTTGCAGATAGTAATTTTGTGCTTTAGGGGCTTGGCCAAGGTCTCATTCTGGTACTGGCAAGTAAGGGTGGGGGTGAAAATAGAACTGATGGCAACTAAACGGAAAACTGCTGGTACGATTTAAACTGACAGGACGATAAAAAAAATCTTCGCCATTGTGGTCTGATCAAAGTATCATGGATCTAATATCTTGTTTTCATGCTGAGCCATTGTTTGTGGTAGACTAAACACGAAATCTACGGCAACAATCAGGCTCAGAATGCAGCACTTCACTGTACTGCAACATCCCTTGGATCGTGTTGAAGCCGGTTACTGAGACACGACTACAACCCAGTGTGAGTGGGATGTGCAATATTCATGTGGACAGGCGAAGACTATGCATCCAGGCTGTACACATCTGGAAAATGTTGACCCAATCATTCTATAATGTGACTGCCAGATAAACCGTCTCAATCCTGCTAAAGTCAGTATGCATGGTGTGCGTGTTTAAAAGCATATGTTAAATGGAAAACGTTATGTCTTTTGTAGCAGTGTTTGTGAAAACACAAAGAGTTGTAAGTCCAACTGGATTTGCATAGGGTACGGGCATTAGGCCCTATAGGTTTCCTCCCACCAACAGGATAAGTGGTTATTTCACTGATCAGGAATTGCCCACCTAAAAACTGATTTGCCCCCAGATAATAAGGTGCTGATCCGCCACTGTCTGTCTGTCTGGAACTTATAACTGACCAACGGTATTGGGCAAACCAGAGAAAGTAAAGAAAAACCCATCAATCATATAATTGACCACTTGGAATGTCAGGACCACGTGGACTGGCCTCACAGACCAGCAGCAGATCAATTACAGCTGGATGACAGCAATCACTGAGCCAAGGAAAAGGAACATTGACTGAGTGGTTCTGCAAGAAACCGAGCTTCCTGCCAATAGAACTTTAGAGACATAAGGGTAATTTACTTTGGCAAAGTATAACGGTTCCAGAATGGTTCCCAAGCAAACTGATCTGTTTGCATTCAGTTTTATCTGGCTGAACCGTCTGGGTCGACCTCACGATGTGCCATTCTTTACATAGCATATACTCTGAAACATGCGTGACCACTCGTTTACACTTGACCAAAGCTAACTGGCAGACAATTTGCCCCTGTCTTGTTTTGCTACATTAGGTACGCATTTTGATTCTACTTGTGTGTTTTTGAGAGTACCTGGTGTAAAGTGGAATGAACATGAGACCAAATTATCTCTGCCTTTCCAAACTTTAAATGTATGTATTGCAATGTCGTTGAATTGTACGAATCCTTCACCGCAAAAGCCACATGCAGCACAAAACTATATAAGCATGGTGCTTTGTGGACAATATCATGTTCCTTTCTGAAGTAGATGTTTATCACCCTGCATTCCACATATGTTTTCTCAGCAAAGGGTCGGGGTCAGTGCACTGTCGGTACGCTTTTATCATGCTACTGTGAACAGGGCAAAATGGTCCAGAATGGTTCAGAAGTGAAACGGTCCCGAAATGATTGAGAAACTGGCCCAGTGTTAATCACCCTGTATCCTGACATAAGGTGCCAGGAACGCCACAGGTCAGTTATGCCACAGACTCGTTAAGCTTATGCCACATGTCTGCTCTGCGGGTATGTGCGTGTATACACCTGTGAGAGAAGGCGGGACTGTTGAGCACCACTGACAGAGGGAAAGCCCGCCACATGCCGTGAGTTCTTGCCTTTTGTGACATTTTATCTTGAATGGATTACTGCATCCGAAACGCAATTACGTGACATAATTACGATACATGACGCTGGCCCAAAACATGTTATACGGACAAACGGAAAAATGAATTATTACTACAGCTTACCACAACACCAGACAGGCTTTGAACATACCTATGTAATGTCGAATGTACCAAGAAACAGATGAGAAATCACTGGCAATACAAACAAACACACACACACACACACACACACACACACACACACACACACACACACACACACACATACACACACACACACGCACACACGCACACACACACACACGTACACACACACACACACACGCGCGCGCGCGCACACACACACACACATACACACACA
>CM060308.1:91297659-91304091 GCA_030674185.1 Monoplex corrugatus
ACGAAGAAAATAAGCAACTCAAGAGAAACGCTATAAAGAACTTATTCTTGCAATAAGAGATCGCCCAAATAGTAGCAGAAGAAACACAGAAGACAGCTGAGGAGAAATCCCTCAAGCAAGTGTTTCAGCTCAGAACTTTCTTTCTGGGTTTCTTTCTTTTTCTTTCGTTTATCTTTTTTTCTTTTCTTTCTTTCTTTGCTTCTTTCTTTCTCTCTCTCTTTCCTTTTCCTTCTCAAAGATGTGCTGTGCACTTCTAGTCACCTGCTCCATGCAATGGACCCTGCCTCCATTCTTTAGATATCACAGCTTTTGCAGGCCGCAGTTTGCTTGAAAAGAAAGTTGCCAGAAGTTTTTTGTTGCTGATTTTCTCCTTGAACTACTGATCATTTGTGCGATCTCTTAAAGCACTTGGTTGTGCCTCCATGTGTGTCTTCCTTGGGTTAGCTCTACTTTGCAAGAGCTCAGGACAAGTCCCACCATTTGTTTGCTCTGGCAGAGTGAACATTCAGGGTCATCTGATCTCCCCCATTTCACCAGATTTGTATTGTAGTGCAGGAGGCCATAGATACAAATCTGACGATGTAACTGATTCTGAAAGATGCTCTATGCCACATGTCATTCCAGCTGAGACTTCTACAGGGTATATTTTTTGTCGTGTTATCCATTCCAGTTATTGGCCTTGCTGGACTGTCTTCTGGATTCTTTTGACTTCCCTCTTCTTTCTTGATTTCTTGTATCACCACATCTGTCTTTGACTTTTCCTTTGCTTATGACTACCATTACAATTTAATTGATCCTGGTCCCTGTCTATTGATTTGCACGTGTCCTATGATATCAGACTTTTCTTTGCCACGTCCACTGTCTCACAGACTTTCCATTTTCATCGTGGACTGCATTGAGTTCTCAACATTGACGTCCAAATCGCTAAGTATGCTTAGAAACGTGACCTTTCGCACATTTCACTGCTCATCGATGGATTTTAGAGATACCTTCTGATTTAAATGGCGACAACAGAAGAGTGCAAACCAGTCTCCAAACTATTATTAGCTAAGGGGATATCCCATAATTCCATTCCATGACCAAAAAGATTACCAGAACAAAGTGAATGGGAGGCAAATGACTCACTATTGCATGTTTGCCTTGTTGGTTGGTTGGTTGGTTGGTTGGTTGGTTGGTTGGTTGGTTGGTTGGTTGGTAAGTTCATTGACTTTAAGCTGTCAGCAGCACGTTTGAATTTATTTAATAAGATTTTTTTTCAATTTCTCCTAAGAAAACGTTTTTTCTACTGTTTCATTTGAATGCAGTGTCAAAAATGAAATCCTTCTTTTCTACCTGGGTTGATATTGAACCTTCCGAAGTTAGTTTAATATAAAAGTCATTCCTTTCTTCTTGAAAGGAGACCATTCAAAGACCACTGCCTAGCTCGTTGACATTCCCACGGACTGAGACTGTTGAAGCTTTCACCAACTGCACCTGCTGTCAACAAGACCAAACAGTTGAACATATAATAATGCGATGTCGCCTCTATCAAGTGGAGCGACAGGAGACAACTCCTCTGACAACCAAGCTTTATGGATACCGATAGGAAATGGAAAAAAAAATGTTCACAATCATCGCCAGATGTGGTTTGACTATGTAGACAGTGAACTAAAGAAGAAGAAGCAGAAGTTGCCTGCACTCTGTGGTCCAATTGGAGCCACTATTTACATCGTTTACTTTTCTTTAATTTTGCCTGGCCATTATATGTGTAGAAATATGATGGTGGTTTCCCATTGTCTTCCATAGGTTTTTGTACTGACTCTCCGCCATCCTTTGTTGCTCCCACAACTACCCACAAAGTAGTGGGGCTGATTTTCTGTCAGGGTTTACTTCCTTAGCATTAGTGTCTCCCAAGATAACCACAAGGCAGTGGTAATTTTTCGTTTTGGTTTATTTCCTTAGGCTTGGTTTCACCTGAGACACCCACAAGGCAGTGGTGCTGTTTACACATAACTGGGAATCTGGGCACCAAGGCATGTCCACACGCCAGTGGGCCTCTGTGCCACACATCTGGGGGCCAGAACTCTTCCAAGTCCCGTGAGGATTTATCCTGAGTCAGTGAGGTGCTCAGTTACCGCGTATCACTACGGGAGGCATAACGTAGGGCTTACGGATGGGTGACACTCTTCTCGATAGAAATTTCTGACTCAAACAGCTGTAGTTTTTGAGCGCTTCACTACAGACACAATGTATATGGTTTGACGACGGCAAGTGCATGTTAATGTTTACCAATGTTAATGTTTACCAATAAACATTAAAGTGGGTGAATGGAACCGAGAAAATCGTTCTCTCTCTCTCACTCTCTCTCTCTCTCTCTCGCTCTCTCTTTCTGTCTGTCTGTCTCTCTCTCTCTCGCTCTCTCTTTCTGTCTGTCTGTCTGTCTGTGTGTGTGTGTGTCTCTCTCTCTCTCTCTCATATATAAGGACACACACTTTTCTCCGCTTGGTAAAAGTAATTTTCCTTTTAAAAATAGGGAGTGGGGTGAAAGGGCATTAAAACAGAGACAATTGTTTTCCATGTTCAGGACCATGGGCAGAAGAAACGTAACACACGGGATCTTGACTATGTCCAGTATCATGACAGATGAGTCTAATACAACAGCAAACTTTATTGATTTTGACTCTATGCCATTTGTCCAAATTATGAAATGGACAGATACACTGTACAAGCCATTAACAGTTGTAATGGGATTATTTGGCAATGTGATGACTCTCATCCTTGTTCATCGATTTCAAAACAACCGTTCCTCCTTGGACCGTTATTTCGTCTGTCTAGCTGTGTCTGATCTCTGTTTCATTGTCCTGATATCACTTCAGAGCTGGATTACAACAGTGACTAAGTTCGACTTGATGAGCGTTCATAACGTTACGTGCAAAATTGGTATTTTTATCACAAACATGACCGCTGCCTGCTCTGCGTGGCTTGTGGTGGTGATGGTGACACACAGGGCCATGTCTGTGGTGTAGCCACATCGTGTCAACGTGATATGTACGGCAAAGATGTCATGGGGTATTATTGTGGGTATTGTCATCTTTCTGAGCTTGGCTTGCTCCCATTATCTTTATGGAATTGAACTTTCAGATGGAATGTGTGTAGTAAAAGATAGCCACGCTAAATTTTCTGATAATGTGTGGACCATAATGAACCTTCTTCTGACTTGTGCATTGCCTTCTATCTGTCTGATGATCTGCAACATCGTGCTTGTGGTGAAGTTAAGAACGTCAACGAAGGAAGCTGGTGAACAGTTTGCAGCCACAGACAGACAGCAGAGTGAGAGAAAGAGAAAAGTGAACTCCATCACTCTCACAGCTCTTGTTGTGTCTGTCTCCTTTATCGTTTTGACTGTACCTTATGATGTCTTCATACTGATACGATTATCTGATGACAGTCCTAAATCAATTGAGCATGAAATAGCTCTGGACTACATAGAGTATTCTACTTTATGTTTCGACCTCTTGAATTATTCCATGAACTTTTATTTGTACTGCCTGACAGGCCAGAGGTTCAGAAAGGAATTCCTAAAGCTCATCGACAGTATTTCTTGCAGCAGGTCTCGAAGAACATAACATAATAATGAATTCTGTGTCACTGATGACCAACTGTTTGGACATTCATCCAGACCATGGTTAAACACAGTACTTTTCAACACCTCTAATGGCACAACTTTATGGTCAACAGCAGCAGCATCAACACAATAGACCTGTCCACTGTGACCAGCGCAAGCGTTAAAGTCCACTCCCTTGGCAAAGACAGACCACATGGCCTATGTTTACATTGGATAAATGGGTCTGATTTAAACTTTTTTGTGTAAATGGATATAGATCAACATGTGAAATATGTAACAAACTGTATTAGACTTTGCATATTTGATTTGTCCAGTCGTCAGTAGTAATACAAAGCATTTGATAATAACGATTTGATATGTCCTTGATGCAGAGAATCCACTGAGTGGAGGGCTGGTCGTGGTATGTCAAACAGTCGTGGTTTAACTCTTTATAAACTTTCTGCGTTGTATAATGGTTTCAGTGATTTTTATGTGCACATAACGGTTCATGGCAAGGTTTTCAGTAATCATTTTATCTGACTTTTCTATTTATGATCAAAAGCAGCAGCAACACAACAGACCTGTCCACTGTGGCCAGTGAAAGGTGCAAACTCCCACTCCCTTGACAAAGCCAGGCCGTACATCTGATTTGGCTAGTCATCTGCAAAGATACAAAGACGTCGGTAGTATCAATCTGATAGACCCTTGATGCAGAGAATCTAAAGAAGAAATGACTGGTCTAAGTGTGTTAAACAGTTCTTGTGGTAAAGCTCTTTACAAACTTTCTGCGTCGTATAATGGTTTCAGTGATTTCTATGTGCACATACATTTGATGGTCAGGTTTTAAATAACAATATTATCTGACTCTTCTGTTTATTTAAACACAAACATAGGACAAATGAGGACTCATACCAAGTACTGAATTCACACCCTTTATCTATTTTTCGTCTTCACTTTTCATTCTCCCTTTACATATAATATAATCATGGGCACTGTCTTAAAGAAAACTATCACGTATACGGCAGATGCACATCAGAAATAGCCAGCAGAATCAGCCAAGCCAAAACAGCATTCAAGAAGATGAAAAGCATTCTTACCAACAAATGCCTATCAATTCACATCAGAAAGGGACTACTTGGATATTATATAGAGCCAATACTGTTGTACGGATGTGAGGTGTAGACAGTCAACAAGCAAAGCCAGAACAAGATTGAGGCAGCCGAGGTGTGGTTTCTAAGAAGAATGTTGAGAGTTCCATGGACAGCAAAGAAAACAAACGAGACAGTCTTGATGGAGGCAGACACAAATAGATCACTCATAAGGAAGATTAGGAAAAGACAGGCAACATTTATAGGCCATTTTATGTGGAAAGAGGATTTGGAGCATCTGGTCACAACGGGAAAGCTGGAGGGAAAGAGAGCACCAGGTAGACCGAGGAAGAAAATGCTGGATGGACTTGCAGAGTGGCTGGGGATGAGGAGGGTGGGGGAGATGTCAGGGGCAACGAGAGATAGAGACAGATGGAAGTCCATGATCGCCAACGCCATGTGGCAAGTCTCCTGATGATGATGATGATGATGATACCAAGAAAGACCATGGTGGAAAAGTGTCCATTAAATACGACATTCAACTGTTTTTGAAGTAGTTTCTGGGCATTCTAAATATGGTTGTGTTCTCAATGAAAAAAGTCTTTATTTGAATATTTACGTGGCGCACATGACAGTTTTCATTTTTTAGGAGATACATTTTTCGCTAATATCCTGAAGACAACATGCATCTGAAGTACTTTAGTTTGATTTTTTTCAATTTTAAGGATTTTGTGAAATATTTTGCTATGAAATATCAGTATTGGTTTAGATGCTTTTTTAACTCCGCATAAAATAATAGTCACACAATTTTCACTACGTACATAGAACATCACGATATATATGTATATATACATTTCACGGTTACAGTGTCACTGCAATGGTTGAAAGTGGAAGAGAAGTAACTCTTAACAGATGTTTTGTGTCACAAAAGGGGACAGTCATCATCTTGAGTATACTGATGGCTGGATATTACATATTCATTACTTGCTTAGGCCTCTAGCTTTAAAAAAATGTTTTAAAATAGTTTCGCATTGATTAAGGGGTCTGGGCTCAATGTTTCTCTCCCAGGCATTTAACAGAAGTTGGTTGTTGTTGTTGTTGAGATTTTCTCGTTGTCATTTTGCTATTATATTTTCTTACTGTTTTTATTCTCTTTTTTAGACTTCTGATTTTACCAGGTGCTTCTATAGACGTTATTTTGCTTACACTGTGCAGACGTAAGGAAAAAAGGAAAACTCTCTACTATTTACCCACCAATTTGGAGACAAGATCGAGCCCACAGCTTCCGATTGGAAGTCTTATGTCTTACCCATGACTATCGCACCTGTCAATACAAGTTTTAAACGATGCTCTAGTGCCCCTTCTTGTTGCCAATCCACAGCTCACCAATTGGCTCAGGAAGTGGCATCGTTGACTACGTGTTGTCAGTATTTGACTCAAACACAACCAAGTCCATAATCCTAGCAGATCACATGGTGTAGTGGTTAACATAATGGGCTACTGACAGGGAGATCGTGGATTCAAACCTGCAGCAGTCAAAAAAATAATAATGATAATAATGTGGGATATATCAGCTCAGACCACCCCCTGCCCCCAATCCAGCGTGCTAAGGGCTTGTTGGGAAAACTGGGACCACACAGTCCAGTCCTATTTGTGGATGCGATACTGAGGACATTCTTCAAATTTATAGACATACGCCACAGGTGTCGGAATATCCCAGGACCCTTAGCCGCCATGATATATGATCTAAGTAAGTACAAA
>CM060308.1:91304191-91416691 GCA_030674185.1 Monoplex corrugatus
TTATAATATGTTTTCATTATCTATACATGTGTACGTACATGTAGACTATCATACGAAAGTATGTATGATATATACATACATACATGTATATATATATATATATATATATATATGTATCTCCATATATGTATGTATATGTATAAACATATATGTATACATATGTTATACATATATTTACATATATTTATGTATACAAATATATATATATATATATATTCAATTATATACACATACATACTTATATCTGTATCTGGCTATATGTATATATGTGTACATATGTTATACATATATTTACATATATGTATGAATACAAATATATATATATTCATTTATATACACATACATACCTATATCTGTATCTGCCTATATGTATATATGTGTGTATAGACCTGTTTCTGAATATATCTATCTAGCTAGCTATCCATCTGTCTAGTTAGATACCTAGCTATGTGAGTGCGTGAGTGAAAGTGAGAGAGAGAGTGTGTGTGTGTGTGTGTGCGTGTGTGTGTGTTGTGTGTGCGTGTGTGTGTGTGTGTGTGTGTGTGAGTGGATTAGTAGGGCAAATGGCATATAACAGACCGAGGCTAGTAGTCAGGTAGATAAAGGTCAGACTTCCATTCAAAAGGTTCCTGATTCAATCTACCTGAATACTTTTGCCTGAGGGGTAAAATGTGTAGAATTGAGGGGTAAAATGTGTAGAATTGAGGGGTAAAAGTTGTAGAATTCAAGGATAAAAGGTGTAGAAATTTCCAATCTCCCAGCTCAATTTGTGTCCATAAATATGCAGACAATTAAATATGCACTTAGAAGATCTTGCAAGTCATGTCAGTGTCTGGATTATGGAAACATGAACATACTCCCAGCATGCACGGTTACCAAAGATGCACAGAATGGAGTGTGGTCAGTTCGCTAAACAGCTCGAGTTTTCCGTCTCTGCCCAAAAGTCTGATTGTGTGGAATCATCAGTGTGCTCTACTGAGTGTGAAGAACAGCGCTATACAAAATAATTTAGAGTGATAAAACTTATTTCTATAGTTGGCAAAAGAAGTCCATTGTCATTGCCACTTTTTTCTCTTTCTACCCCCCTCTCTCTCTGTCTCTTCTCTCTCTCTCTATCTGTGTCTTTTCTCTCTCTCTCTCTCTCTCTCTCTCTCTCTGTCTCTGTCTCTTTTCTCTCTCTCTGTGCCTCTGACCATCTCACTCTCTGTTTTCTTTCTCCCCTCTCTCTCTTTCTCTATCTCTTTCTCACTATCTCACTGTCTCTGAATGTCTGTTGCTCTCTCTTTCCTTTTCTGTCTCTGTCTCTGTTTCTGTCTCTCTCTCTCTTTCTCTCTCTTTTCTCTATCTCTCTGCATCTGTCTGTCACTCTCTCTCTCTTTCCTTTCTGTCTCTCTCTCTCTCTCTCTCTCTCTCTCTCTCTCTCTCTCTCTCTCTCTCTCTCTCTCTCTCACTCCAACGTATTGTATAAATTGTCTGATTTTTTATGTTATCTTTTTCAGCAGTTTATAATTTGTGTAGACTAGCAAGGACTACCTACAAGGCAGGTCCAATGGGACTTAATGCTACTATCCTAGAGTAATAAAATAATCTGACGTCTGAAGTTTGAAGCCTGAACTCTATATGTGTGTAGGTGTGTGTGTGTGTGTGTGTGTGTGTGTGTGTGTGTGTGTGTGTGTGTGTGTGTGTGTGTGTGTGTTTGTGTGTTTGTGAATGTGTGTGTTTGTGTGTGTATGTGTGTGTGTGTGTGTGTGTGTGTGTGTGTGTGTGTGTGTGTGTGTGTGTGTGTGTGTGTGTGTGTGTGTGTATGTCTGTCTCTGTCTGTCTGTCGCTCTCTCTTTCTCTATCTCTGTCTCTCACTCTCTCTCCCTCTCTTTCTCTCTCTCTTTGCTTCTTAGGTTCAGTGACGTAATAGGGTACGCCTGTGACAGAAGTACTACAAGAAAGCAATTGCTATTTTATAATTGCCTATCTATCTATCTATCTGTCTATCTATCTATCTATCTATCTATCTATCTATCTATCTATCTATCTACCTGTCTGTCTATCTATCTATATATCTATCTGTCTGTCTATCTATTACACACACACACACACACACACATATATATATATATATAATGTGTTTTTGTGTATGTCATGCGTGTAAATTACCAAAGACTAGATGTAAAACAAAGTCCAGTAGACCTAATATACTATCTGTGAGAAATGACGTATTCTGGTTTTCTTTTAAATTCATTGTTTGTCTTTCCTACTATAAGAAATGCATTTTACATTTGATACAAACTATTGTACTCATTGATACATTTCACAAGAGCGAATATGAGCGATATTCTTTTCTTTTATTTGTTATTTCTGTTCAAGTCCAATCACACATGTGTGTTTAGACACAAATGTTGCACTGTGTTTTTGTGTCATGTATGTTTGAGTGTTTGTTTGTGTGTGTGTGCGTGTGTGTGTTTGTGTGTGTGTCTGTGTATGTGCATGTATATGTGCGTTGTGTGTGTGTGTTTTTATGTGCATATATGTCTGCGTGCATATGTGTGTGTGAGAGTGAGAGAGAGAGGGAGAGGGAGATAGAGAGAGAGAGAGAGAGTGTGTGTGTGTGTGTGTGTGTGTGTGTGTGTCATGGGAGTTTTGTTCATGTTTTTCTCTTGCTTTCCTTCTGGTTTGGGGAGAAGGGTGTTTTGTTGGTCAGTGCGTGTGGGGTCTTGGCCAACTAAGACAAAACTTACCTGCCCAGTTATGGCTTACCTGGGCCAATGTGTGTATTTTTGCGTGTTTTTGCACCGGGGTTGTGAACAGCTCCGTCAACACGTGTTTTGGCCTAAGATATGGTTTACGTAGGCCTGTGTGTGTGTAAAAGTTTTGCGTACTTTTTGCGCTGTAGTTTGTGAACAGTTGTTCTGTCAACTTGTGTTGGTGGCCTAAGTTATGATTTACGTGGGCCCGTGTGTGTAAATTTTGTGTGTGTTTTTTGGGATGTTTCCTGTGAACTGTGGTTCTGTCAGCTTGTTTTGTTGGCTTGATGAAATGAAGGGTTTTGGTGTAAGAGGGTCCATTTAGGGTCTGGCCTCCTTTCTGCAACGGTCGGTTTGCAGTTAGGGGGTGGGGTCTGGGCCAGTTTCTGGTCAGAGGTTCCACTTGTACAAGTTGTAGTTGGATTTTTGTGTCCCAGCAGTTCGAATCGACTCGTTTCCTTGGCGTCGCCTGTAGCAGAATTCAACTTTCTGCTGTTTCAAAGATCTTCGCTTCGTTTCAGCGTTCGATCAGTCAACGCCTGTTTCGCCATTCCAGGCTTCGAAAGACTCAATAGAATTTGGGAACCCTAGCACCAGGATGTCGTATGGACCGTCATTGTTATCCATGGTGAGACTAAGTGTGGAAGGTTATTCTTTCCTCCTCGTGAGGGTCACTACACACGCGAGGCAAGGGTCTGAGGCAAGCAGAACGTGTGTACGTGGTTAACTTATGTGTACATTGCTGACGTTTATCTTCTGTGAGTGCCTGCGTTCGATGACGTTCTGTGTGAATTCCGGTGTTTTTTTGTTTTTTTGATGATTTGAAATGTATGCAATGTTAGTTTTGGGGTGCCATCTCTAGCAATGCTTCTAAGTGATTTCCGTTGTTTTGAAGATTTGAAATTTATACAATGTTAGTTTTGGGGTGCCACCTCTAGCAATGCTATATCTACGTTTGTGATCTGTGCGAATGATACGTCATGTTGTCTTGTTTGTCAGTAATAAAATATATGTAACTGTACTTTGTCCAAGGATTTCCTTATTTAGTTCGTGAAAGGGGGTGTTAGAGCTGATAGGTCTGTTCTCTGTCTTTCCACGCTTGTTCAAGCCTTAGCGAGCTTGACAGAGAGAGAGAAAGAAAGAGAGAGAGAGTGTGTGTTTGTTTGTTTGTGTGTGTGTGTGTGTGTGTGTGTGTGTGTGTGGCGCGCGCGCACGTGTCTGTGTGTGTGTGTGCGAGCGTGCGTGTGAGTGCGCGTGCATGCTACATGAATGTTTCTCTCTGTTTTATCAGTAAGACGTCCACAGTTTGGGAAAATGTACACAACACCAGCTGTGCTGCATGATCTGGATGTACAGTTCGTTGTCTTCATGGTGTGCTGTCCCTTTGTCGTCGTCCTTGTCGCTGTTTTTGTTGGTGTCCTGCTGTCTGCTGTTGTTAGCTTTCCTTTCACTGCTTTCTGTCACTGGATATGCATATCTGATATGATTGAATGCTCGGAAACCATTGACTCGAAATTCATTGCCAGTTCATGTTTTGGGGCATTCTGCAGGGAACTAGTCCCTTCATGAGCTTTAGGAATTCCTTTCTGAACCTGTGACCTGTCAGGCAGTACAGATAAAAGTTCATGGAATAATTAAGATAGTCGATACAGAGAGTTAGATCCAGTATGAATATATACATTGCTTGATGTTCAGCTACATCAGGGAAGTCAACGCTAAAAATTAGCGTAAAAGAGATGTCATAAGGTAAGGTAAAAACAATGAAGGCGATAGACACAACCAGAGTTGTGAGAGTGATGGAGTTCACTTTTTTCGCTCTGTCACTCTGCTGTCTGTCTGTGGTAGCAAACTGTTCACCAGATTCCTTCACTGACGTTCTTAACTTCACCACAAGCACGATGTTACTGACCATCAGACAGATAAAAGGCAGCAAGGAAGTTAAAACAAGGTCGATTTTGGACCACACTTCAAAATCAAATTTAATATAATTCTCCTTTTTCATACAAACTCCGTCAGAAAACTCATATCCATACAGAAAATGAGCTTGAACCAGGCTTAGAAAGATGATGACACTCACAATGATGGCCCACGATGTCTTTGCTGTACATATCACATTTACACGATGTGGCCACACCACAGACAAGGCCCTGTGTGTCACCATCGCCACCACAAGCCAGGCAGAGCAGGCGGCGGTATTGTTTACTATGAAAACACCCAACTTACATGTAACTTCATGAAGATTAAAGATGTGGTACCCAGTCATTTGTAAAAACACTTTTGTAAATGGTCCTGTTGTGGTGAAAAGCAGATCAGATACAGCCAGACACAGGAAATAACGGTCCAGGGAAGATCTGTTGTCTTGAAATCGATGAACAATTATGATAACCATCACGTTGCCAAACACACTCAGAATAAACGTGAAGGGCACACAAATGGTCGACATCCATTCCGCAATTTGAAACAGTGGTATCGAATGAAGGTCAATGATGTTTAGTGATGAGGTAGACTCACCAGCCATGATACTGGACACAGTCATGATCACCTCTGTCACATTTCTCTGATACATGGTCCTACATGAAACAGTCGATCTTTGTAAAATAATTATAACATAACAGATCATTATTTTCAATTCTAAGGCATTATCAAAATTATCTGACTAAACGTCATTTCGTGGACTTACCTTACTTGCATGGAGAATCTGAAAAAGATCACTTTATTTCAGATTTCCCTTACTGTCAATGAACTCCTAATTAGATATGAACTTGCCAAACTAGCCTTTTGTTAGGTAGATAAGTATTTTCGTTTTCGCTTTGCTGACGTAGTTCATATCCACACAGCCGCTTGTTCCTTTCCAGAAAAAAACAAACGCCTGTCTTTCCCAAAATGAGCTCAAAGACAGCCACATGAAGATGATTCTCGTTTCAACCATTCTCTCTCTGGTATTTTCTTTCACCTGTATTTTGAAATGCATATGCGTTGGTTTCTGTCAAATCAGAACGCTTTTATTTAGCGTACTGCTTGTACTCAGATTTGTGTGTATGAACGTTGTTTTGCCCACGCTGTGCAGACAGTATGTTGGTGCACAGTCTGAATACCATGTCTTTGGTGATCATGCATGTTGGTTGTTTTCATGCTACCATAAGACACAAGACATTATCATGACTAGATCTTCAGATCTATCGGATCACTCTATCTGTCAGACCAATCAATCTGTACATATGTCTATCTGTCTATTTATCTGTCTATCTATCCATGTATCTATTTATGTACCTATGTATCTATGTATGTATGTGTCTATCTATCTATCTCTCTGTCTCCCTGTATATGTACATGTACATATATATATATATATATATATATATATATATTGTAGATAAAAAAAAAAAGAAACAAGACAACAAACTAGAGTTTTGAGCCCAGTACTTCGGCCAGTGGCCTTCCTCAGGGGACTGTTCATTCAGGAATGAACAGACACATCAAACATTTTTGAATGAAAACTGTTCACAGAGTAATCCAATCTTTTTTCTTTTCAACAACACGAGACGCTGCCCATTCCCCCTCCCCCACCCCAATCCCAACGCCGAACACCAAATCTCATTCCTCCACCCCAGCGTGCCCCACTCACATGAACACAACCGCACGCACTCGCACGCACACATACACAACATTAAACAAACACAAACACTCATTTATATGCACACACGCACGCACGTACAAAAATGGTACACGCACACATACGTACACACACACACGCACGCACACACACAAACTGCACTATTTTAAATTCGAAAAGCTACGAAATAAACAAACTTACACATTATTATTCTAAGTGGTAACATAGATGAGCCTTTATAAATGACACTAACAATTGTAGTAAAGAGAACAGCACTAATGTTAATCACCTTCATCATCACCATACTGACAACAACGACAAATAAAGCACTGACTAAGATGAAGACGACGATGACAACAACAGCTACAACCACAACAACAGTAAGAACAACAATAATAATAACAACGACAGCAATCATCATCGCCATCATCCTCACCATACATACATACATACATACATACATACATACATACATACAGACAGACAGACAGACAGACAGACAGACATATAGACGTACAGACATACAGACATACAGACATACATATATATGTATTATGCAAAACTTCTGAAACAATATCATGTGACTCTGCTTGGTACGAAACAGTTCAATTCTTGTTGTTCGTTGTGTGTGTGTGTTTGTGTGTGTGTGTGTGTGTGTGTGTGTGTGTGTGTGTGTGTGTGTGTGTGTGTGTGTGTGTGTGTGTGCATCAGTGTGTGTGTGTGTGTGTGTGTGTGTGTTACATGATGGTTGTCCCTTGGTTTGTAATTAAGTCAGTTTTTCTTATCAACTGCTTGCATATTATTGTTTTATCATACAAGATTTATCTGTATCATTAAAATGTATTTAAACAAGGTTTCTCAGCTCTAAGTGGAAACTTGAGTATAGCACAAAATCACACTCAGTACTGTGATCCTGTATATTGGAGCAGTGTCTTAAATGGGATATATGTATATGCATTTTTATATCTGTACATGTATATATATATATATATATATATATATATGTATATATACATACATATAAATATATATATATATGTGTGTGTGTGTGTGAGTGTGTGGTGTGTGTGTGTGTGTGTGTGTGTGTGTGTGTGCATGTGCGTGTGTACATATATGTATGTATGTATATATTCATGTATATATATATGTATATATATATATATATATATATATATGTATAAAGAATGTTAAAAAATATGAAACAAACCAAAAACACAATCAGAATAAAAAAGAACGTGGATACATTGTTCTCAGCACCCCCAACCCTTCTCGCATTTTTTGTTATGTACTGAAATTTATAAAGTGTTGAAGTTTCAAGTGAAAATCATATTTGTCCTCTTAAAGATTAACGTCGATATCAATGCCAATAAACATTCTGATACAATACATTTTGCCTTTACAAATACTATGCAAACGTCTGGGAGAACTATCTCACTTTCAATGTAAAAATCCGGTGGCAGAAATCACAACTTATTTGAATTATCATCATTGTACAATACAGAATGTCCTTGTTTTGTTTTAATTTGTTTGGCTTTAGCTTTTCTGTGTGACTGAAAATGCACAAATAAACAGACGTTAAAAGTAAAACACAAACGAATAAACACGATTGCACGTACAGAAATTCACACATGCACATGTATGTGCACGTATATGTACACACGCACATGTATGTGCACGTGTATGCACATACGCACAAACACACACACATAGTCACACACACACACACACACACACACACACACAAACACACACACACACACACACACACACACACACACACAAACAGACACACACACACACCATGGACGCACACACAAAGGATCTTTTCTAAAACTTCTCCTTCCTTTCAGTTGATCTTAGCTGGAAGGTAGGGGAGGGATTCCATTTGTTTGTTTGTCCCAGGTTGTGTGTATTGGGTTGTGTACATTCTAGATTTTTTGTGTTTCACGTTTGTCAGTATTTTTCTAGATGATGTGATAAATATGTGTCAGATTATCTGACAGAGAAACATTATAAATAGACTTGTCTCCAAGTGCCTAAAAGAAGAAAAGTCAATGTTATTGGCCTCTGTTGGTGTCCACGACAACTTTTTGTGTATGTAGAAGGTTACCGGCTATATCATTATAATGTCTTGTCTGGCACACTCTCTGGGCATTGTGCTAGTGTGCTGTTATTGTTGGATCAGAGTTTTGCGAGTTGCCCTTACCTGTTTTGTGAAAAGTCACTCTGTAAAACTGGAACTGTACCTCTCTGGTTTGTAGGTGTGGTAATTTTGTTAAGGTCCAGATGTTAATTTGGCTTCAGACTTCTACAGCACTTTCTTTAGTTCGTCTACTGTTGGTGCCTTGCTCTTAAACAATTTCGCTTTGTTGCAGGCCGCACCATATTGCCTTGAGTGTTGGAACACGTTTTCTCTGAGATTCAGTTTCAGAGTTTATTTGTCCACTGTGAGTATGCCAGGTTTGGGATGCTCGAATAGTCTCGTGACAAATTATAAGGGTCTCTAAAAAGCCATTTTAGGTCTCTTTTGTCTGTTCCTTGTTTCTTGGATGGAAAGGACCAGAGCTCTAAAGGCACTGGCAGAAGCAGCTGAAAAATGTTCCAGTTGGATCTGTTTCAAAATCCAAAACAAGTGCGCTCAAGTAGACAGGAATCAGAAAAAAAAGAAGAAAGAAGAATAAGAATGCGTATTTAATACAACAAGACAAGACAAGACAGGCGCAAATTTTCGGTCAACTGACCTTTGTCAAGCATAAGATCACAAACAACAATCACGAGATACAAAAATTAAGAGAAATAGACTGAAACTTCCCTGCTACCCCGTCTGGTGTGAGAAAAGGAATAAACTGACTAAAGTGACATCATGATGTGTTTTTATGTATTATGATGTCAGAGCGGAAATGAGAACTATGACGCACTAGCGAACAGTAGTGTTTGGAATGTTAAGGATACTAGTATTAAATAATGCAAAAGAAAAAAATATAAACATATGCTCGACTGAATGGGAAAATATTTAATCAAGATGATTAATGGATCATGCCTAGTGCAACGACTCTGGTCTGACCTTGGAATAGGAAGAAAAACATCCTAAAGCAACAGCCAAGGGGCTGAAAGGAAAACCGGAGTCCACAGAGAAAAAAAAAACACCCTTAGTCAGATGCGGCTGGGCCTGTCTTGTAAAAGGAGAATTCAAACAAATTGAATTCAAAGTAAAAAAAATAAAATAAAAATAAAAATAAAAATAAAAAGGCACATGTGCAGCCGCAAAGCCAAGACCTCACTGGGATGGGAAAATGGTGATAATATGGTCTGTTTCAGAAAATCGTGATCGAAGTAAAAGATACATAGACTCAAGGGCACATTTGAAGAAGACGATTGTATGCATAAAATCATCCAAGCAGTCGGCCTCTTTACATCTCAGGAGATGATAGTCTGCACCAGGAGGCGTTGTGGTCATGACGTGCACTTTCTGCTGTGTTACCAGCGAAGCTGGAGTGACCTCTCCAGGTGCAGGCCTGTGCAAGTGAATATGGAGGACGAGCTGTTGCTCATGCAGTAGATCCCCCCTCTCCTCGCCACTAGTAGAATCCAGGGAAAGACAGAGGCCTGTACGCCTGGTACAGGCAGTATAAACATAGATTATACATGGGGACAAGAAGGGTAATACCTATACATTCGAGCGAATACATACCCACACACATACACACCAAGGTAAAAGTACATGCACGTAGAGCCATGTCCAAATAAAAGTACATGAAGTGGCATGATACTGAATGCTATCGAGTAAATCTTTATGGTTTGTCATTGAGGCCATGTGGCATACGCGTTCCAAGTTTATCCGTAAGACGGGATTCTCTGTCTTTCCGGTCCATGGTGCTGTTACTGTAGAGAAGCCATAGACCTTTCACTCGGATGTTGTTGATTGAGTGGTCCGACATGTTGAAATGATTTGAGATAGTTTTATATCTTTGATGTCGGATGTCAGACAAGTGTTCCTTGAAACGTGTATCAAGGGTACGTCTGGTTTCACCAATGTACAGTTGAAAAAATTTAGAGCAGCTAATCCAATAGACAATGTTATAGGTTTGACAGTTAAAATGTTTTGTAATTTTCATGTGCGATTTGGGGCCTCTGACTGTGGTGGCTGAGAACACGAAAGGACATGCCCTGCATTTGGGTTTGTTACATGGAGAGGTTCCTGGAGGCTGACTGGCCGTTTTTTTTTAGTCTTGAACGGACCAGCAAGTCACAGAGGTTCGTGATCGTTTGTGGATAATTAAAGGAAGCTGGTCAAAGATTTCCGCTACAGTAGAACTGGATTGTAGAATGTCCCATTTGGACAAGATGATTTTTTTCACACAGTACATAGAAGGGTGATAGACTAAACTGAGAACAGGACGATCGTCTGTGGCAGCTTTTGGCTCAGAATGGAGGGCGTTCGATCGAGAGACAGAGTTGACTTTTTTACGGGCTACTTTGATGGTACTCAGTGGGTAATGTCCACTTAGGAAGAATCTAATCATTTCATCTGCTTTGTCGTGGAAATCATCATCATTTGAGCAGAGGCGTCGTAGTCGCAAGAACTGAGAGTCAGGAATGCTGTTTTGGTGTTGGAAGTGTGAGATGATCCATAGCCCACATAAGAACGTGAGTCTGTTGCCTTGTAGTGGACTGTAGTAACCAGTTTTGTTTTCAGATCGAAGCGAAAGTTCGATGTCAAGAAAGTTCATGGATGTGTTTGAAATTTCATACGTGAACTTGATGGACGGATGAAAAGTCTGAACGTAGTGAATGTATTCTAAGAGTTGGTCGTGACATCCCTTAAAGAGCCCCTGGTATCCCTACAGGGGTGATAGCTAAGTGGTTAAGGCATCTGTCACGAAGGTGATTTGGCCTTGATACATCCAACTACCATGGAGATGCAGATTCAAATCCAGAGAGAGAGAGAGAGAGACAGAGAGAGAGAGAGAGACAGAGAGATGTCAGACAAGTATAGAATAATTGGACCATATTTGAGGCGTGGTTTCGAACCAAAGTGAAAAAAATGGTGACAGAAGAAGGACACCCAGGAATCTTTACCTGGATGCAGCATGGCCTATTTAGAGTATAAGGTATTTAGCGCCAAAACACTTGCTTGATAGGGGCATCTCCTCTGATGATCTTCTGTTATCCAGTTCTCCCCATAGCGTATTGCTATTAAATTAATTTCAAACGTTAGTACACTAATTCTATTCTAATTACCGAGTATAATATGCCATTGAAATCAGTGCTTGTTATGGATTTTTGTTCGTTTCTTTGTTTGTTTTTAATGATCATACATTTCTTTGGTGGAAATACAACAACGATTATTTTCCTTCTCTTTACGTTTTGATCATAATTAAGATACATTTCTACTTTGTGGGATGGTTAGATCGTATTGTCATTTTCTGCACATACTTTTTTTCTGATTTTAGCAAAACAGCTTTATACACTTTGCTCACAACCTTCAGGTATTTTTTCCAGCAAGTAAACGTGTCTGTCCGTTTTTATGTTTTACAATTTGAAATCCTCACCTTTTTCAGTGTACAGTTCTTATCAATACATTTGAAGTCTTTTGCTTTCTTCTACAACCCTGGATGAAAGTTGTGTTTAATTGAACCAAAAGAGCCTTTATTTGACAGAATTATCTTAGACGCAAGCCACGTAAAACCGTCACTAACAGATATGTCTTCTATATTATACAATGTTTCGTCGTTATCATCAAAATACTTCCTAAGATTATAAGCAAATGTTCTTTTTTATTACCATCTCATCACACCAGCTCATACGCACACATACACACACACACACACACACACATACACACACACATACACACACACACACACACACACACACACACACACACACACACACACACACACACACACATACATACACACACACACATACACACACCTATTAGCCATTTACCGTGCCGCAGATCCGGAATCGTGCGCAGCCATTCTGTGCTGTGGTCATTTGGACCTGTTGGCAGGTAGACTGACAAAACGTTCAGGATAAAAGAATTACTGAATTGTACTGTAGCGGCACAAGCGTGCAAGTCTTCGGTTGATGTTAAAACTGGAGAAGTAAATATGTAATATTGTAACTCTTTAAGTATATATATCGCAGTGGCTACTTTCTTCCCGGGATTCCCACAGGCATACACTGGTGGATAATAATAATTTTGGAAATTGGGAAGTTTGGTTGGTATAACATTAAGCGACTGCAGAATCAAGACTTCACACTGATTTGAGGCGAGGAAATGTTCCAGGTATGCTGAATTGGTGGAAATAGACCTACAATTCCACTGTAAAAAATTGATTTTCATTGTTGGCTAATCCCTTATTTTCAATTAATGGTGATTTGTTTGATAATCACGTATGCTTTGGTTTTCTGTGTACGAGGAAAATGGGGAGGGGGGGAGGGATGATTACTTTTACTACGAAGTAAAGGTAGACAAAAATGAGTAAAACTATGGAGAAAAGAAGTCCTACTAATCAAGATAAGAGTTAGATCTAGAACAGGAACACATTATAAATATATTAAATAATAGTATACACGCTTTCAAATGTACAGAGATTACAGTCTGAGTCCTGACTGACTGAATTCTAGCGTTTATACACTTTCACTAAGAGAACTGTCAGAGATGACGAGGAAAAAGTCCTGTGACATGGCTAATAGGTGGAGACTTTAATTCCCACTCCCCGTTTTGGGAAAAAAGATTGCTGTACTGTGACAAGCAATCGTTTAGTAGAAAATATAGTTGACAGTTCGCTTTACCTTTTGAATGATGGGAGTGTCACCAGAATCCCTGATGTTTCCAAACATCGGGCAACAGCCATCGATCTGTCTTTAATCTCACCAGAATTAGTACCCTGCTGTACCTGGGACACTCACAGAGATACTTTGGGAAGTGATCACTTACCTATCATCATAACAATAACTAATGACAACAACAGGATGAAAGACAGCACTCCTGATATTATACCAAAATATAATTATACACGCGCTGATTGGTCCTTGTTTCAGACTGCTCTTGCTAATCGAGATTTCATACATTATGAAAGTGAAAATGTAGACGTTATGTTTTCTAAATTCCAGGAGTCAGTTCTAGCTGCTGCAGACCTTTCCATCCCGAAACTCAAAACTTTTAAGTCCAATAACCGTTTGGGTAATGTCTGGTGGACGGAGGCATGTGAGCAAGCAGTTCAGTGTAAAAAAGAGAAATACAAAATCTACATCAAAAGCAAGAAACCTGAAGATTATATGGAAATGAAAAAAGCTAACACCCAGCGTAATAAAATCATCGCTGAAGCAAAGAAAAATTATTGGGCATCATACTGCATAAAAGAAATTTCAGATTTCAAGGATTTCCATAAAGTCTGGACAAAAATGAATCAAATGAAAAATAGAGCCAACTTACCTAGGTGTCCATTAAGGATTGACACATATCACAAATTTCCTTCCGACATGGACAAAGCTGAAACTTTTGTGGAACTTTTTTCCGAAAATAGTAAAGTAGATGGTTTGACTCCTACCTGCAAACACTACAGGGAAATGGCAGCTAACAACCCTATCTACACTGATCCAATACCTCAGAATGATCGCTGGTTTAATTCTCCAATCACCTTAGAAGAGTTAAAAAAACACTATCTTGTCTCTACACAACAAAAGGAGTTCGGTAGGTGTCGATGCAGTTTCAACTGAAATGATTAAACATCTTCCAGAAAACTATATTATTTTTTTACACAAATTTTTTCAGAAATGCTGGGTTGTGGAATTATACCACAATTATGGCAAAAGTCTATTGTTATACCAGTATTAAAAGCAGGAAAGCATAAAAACAATAAAAATAGTTATAGACCTATTGCGTTGACGTCCCATATGAGCAAACTATTGGAAAAAATTGGTATTAAACAGACTTGTACATTACTGTGATAAAAATAACGCTATTCCAGTAAATCAGGCTGGTTTTAGAAAAGGGAGATCTACAGTTGAGCACCTGGTTAAACTTACCACTCACATCAAGAAACAGTTTGCCCGCAGAAAAAGTCTTTTAGCTACGTTTTTTGATGTGAAAAAAGCTTACGATCAAGTTTGGCATACGCGTTTATTGTACAAGCTGAAATCTGTTGGTTTATCTGGCAATATGTATGATTATATTAAGTCTTTTTCAGCCAATAGAACTATTCAGGCAGGAGTGGGAACTAGTTATTCTACTTCACATCTTGATATGGGAATTCCATAAGGTTCAGTGATAGCACCACTTTTATTTAATATCCTTATACACGATCTTCCTAAAGCACTCTCAAATCGTGTTTGTTTTGGCACAGTACGCTGATGATATATGTATTTGGATGAATATTACTTTAAAAAAGACAACTCCACAGAGAGCACAGAATTACATTAGGAAGTTGTATCAATCTGATCTTGATAATCTTGGAAACTATATGTTAGAAAATGGTCTGTCGTTGTCAGCGGAAAAAAAACTAACATGATGCTATTTAATTCTGGTGGTACTTTAAGTAACTTGCCTACTTTCAGATTGCTTGGTGAAGTGTTACATTACAAACAGGTTGTAAAATTTCTGGGAGTCTTTGTGACATCGAAATTAAACTGGAATGTCCATTTTGATTATATTTCAACAAAAGCAAGAAAAGCCCTAAATTTTCTAAAGATAATAAGCCGATTACCTTGGGGAATGGATACGAACATACTAAATCATCTATCAACAGCACTTGTACGATCTAAACTATCCTATGCGCAAGAAGTGTTCTTCAGTGCACCAAAATATTTATTAAAGAAGATACAAAGCTTAGACTGCAAAAGTATTAAAATTGCTCTAGGTGTCCCTACTCATGCCTCTAATCTGTAAACGTACAAAGTTGCTGGAATTCTGCCTCTGAACAACTATCGTGAGCTAGCGAAAGCAAAACTTGCAGTTAGAACTACTTCACAAACGGACAATTTTGTGAGTAAGGACATTAAAATCAGCTCTGATGTTGATTTTCCAAAGCGATCAAAAAGCATTTCATCACAAATGACTGTTGCGACTTACATATCTGACTTGGTCAAACAGTCTAACATAAATATGGATGAAATAGCTGAGACACCATCAACAACGCCTAACCCTACATGGGAAATGCTAAAAGCCTCTTTTGATATTGATTATACAGACGCTAAAAAATCTGAAAACGTCAACATTTCGATATCCACAGCAAGAGAACACGTCGATGAAAAATACCCACCTTCACATTTTTACCGATGGATCAGTCTTAGAAAATAAATGTGCTGGAACAGCTTTTTATGTTCCAAAATTTAAAATAAAAAAGTCATTTTTCGTTGGGGTAAACATATCTATCTTTACAGCGGAATTAGTCGCTATTAATCAAGCATTGCATTATCTAGTAAATCTTAAACTCATGTCTTTCAAAGTAGTTCTCTTTGTTGACTCAAAATCTGTATTATATGCCTTACGGTCTTTTGATTCCGACACAAGACCTGATTTAATTACTGAGGCAAATCATCTTATACATTGTTTAAGGGTCAAAGGTACAGATATCAGTTTATGCTGGGTGCCTTCTCACGTTGGTCTTCACGGCAACGAAGTAGTTGACAAAGCAGCTAAGCAAGGCGCCCAGAATTCTGATAATGCTATAGAATTACATGTTCGTACTTTAGTAAAAGAAGCTTGCAACTTGATCGAATCAGCCTCATGGACTCGATTTCATGAACATTCAAATGAACAGTTTGTGTCACAACAAATGATAAAACTTACCGTTCAAAATGTTTGTAAAAAATTGCAGTATTCTTCCATGTATCATTTGAGATCGATTGTTGCTGTTTGTTTTCGTATTCAGCTAAACGCATTGAAAACAAAATATTGTAAAAATGTCAAGTGTATTTGCGGCGAACAGTTCACACTATTTCACTGTTTATTCTACTGCAAAATGTTACGTTCTTTTTTACCGAAAATGTTAAATCATATCAAAAAAATTACATCAGATCAATCTTTGTTATTTAAAATTTCAGAATCATTAGTTCACAGTCCTGTTAATGCATTACTTTAACTTTATTCGGTTTGTGTTTTAGTGTTACAATTTCCCTTCACGTTGTTGAAGTTAATTGTTAGTGTTAAGTTCTCATTCCATTTTACTGTTCCCCCACCTACTAATGTCTTTTTCCTCTGTCTTCCCTCTGCTCAAATCCAACCCGTCCAACTATCGTTCTACATTTTATTTTGTTCTTTTTTTTTAAATTTTTATTTTTATTTACTTTTTTTTATTCCCCACTCCTCCCCCCCCTCCCCCGTCTAATATCACTTATAGTGAAAAGACGTTAAATCAAAGAACGAACACACACACACACACACACACACACACACACACACACACACACACACGCACTCTCTCTCTCTCACACACACACGCACACACACACACACACGTACAGACACATACACACAGACACAGACACGCACACACAGACACGCACACACACATATACACACAGACATAGACACAGACACAGACACACATACACACACAGACACAGACACACACACATACGCACACACACACACACACACACACACACACACACACACACACACACACACACACACACATTGTCATGGTGAATCCTGATTGTTCTATACATATTTTACCTCAATTATTTACCTGATTGATTTTTTTAAATTCCTACTTGAATATGGTTAAGATGCTTTTGATTTTGAATAGATTTAAGGAATTTTTGCTAGGAAATTATTGGAAGAATTAGATAAAGCGCATATTCAACATAAATTGTATGGGTGCCGTGTATTACTTTTACCACAAAAGTACAAATTCAAAACTGCAACCCAGCACGGAGTAAGGTACGTGTTCACAGTTGGACGGGATTGAGACTGCTTGCACAAAGAGTCCCCAATAAATTGGTATAATAGCAAGCCCTCACACCTAACGTTATGGATATAATAAGCCATTCAGAATTTTTCTCAGCACTGACGAGTGTTATTAGTCAAGAAGCGAACGCCAGACTTTAATCGCCAAGTCCTGGGTTCGATCGTGCCCTGCTGGTCGGTGAAGAGTGGAGATTTGTCCAAATTCTCCTGTCAGCATGTGTGCAGATTTTTCGACCTCTGAATCCTCTTCGTGTATACATGTATACGCAAGGACATCACATACGCTCATTAAAAATCCTGTGAAGTACGTAAGTACCTGGTGACTAATGGAAATTTGAAAACCTTCAGTGTATTCGTTCACTCCGAGGATATTCAGACTGTGCAGCGACAGACAACATGCATGGTGTGAGCGCAAATAACGTGTATACACACAATACGACAGAAATTAAACATTTATAAAGTAAGATGTAAAATTAGATATTCAGACCTAGCTTTCGTTTACAACACTTTTCATTCTTCCTTTACCTGTCCTGCGTTCTATTTTATACACAGACAGAACCGTGACTATACGTGGTGATTTATTGCATTGTTTTCACTGTGCGCTTGTTAGGTTTCTGGTTAAGTATCATGAAGAAACGTACGCTGGTATTTTCAATTTCTGGCATTTAATGTCATTATTTTTTAGGCTTAGCTGGTAATGTATTGTTTACGAGCTCTCTCTCTCTCTCTCTCTCTCTCTCTCTCTCTCTCTCTCTCTCTCTCTCTCTCTCTCTCTCTCTCTCTCTCTTTCTGTAATTTGAGATCTGGAAATGTTATCGTCATAACCAGACCATTCAAGTTATACTGCCCTGTCGTTGTGCAGGCATGAGTTTAAACACATACACACGCACAAAGACAGACAGACAGACTCACACACGTCTGCATACACAAACACTCAACAACCATGCACACATACATACACGCATTGTTCACACACACACACACACCACACACACACACACACACACACACACACACACACACACACACACACACACACACAGTGTTACTCTAAAATAGGCATTTACACATTCATCCATACATACACACAGGTACACATAACCGCACGCACTCGCATAGATATATACCCACGTGCAGGCATGCCTCGGCACATGAAACCCACTCCCTCACCACTACACACACACACACACACACACACACACACACACAAACACACACATAATATATATATGTATATATATGTATATATATATATATATATATATATATATATATATATATATATATATATATTATATATACTCACGCACACACTCGCACGCGCACACATACACACACACAAACACAAAACTACGTTGTAAAAATGGTAATGATAACACGTAACTGTTATATTTCTGTGCGGGGAGATTGAGGTAGTTATAATAGCCAAGGAATCTCTCATTTATCAGACCGATGTGTCAGCGCACTTGTCCTTTATGGCCTGATTTTGATCTTCATGTGGGATACAAGGCAATTCCTAGAGGCAGATGTTCTACTGCAGGTGCTGCATAGGAAGGGGTCTTGTCACTTTGGGTTCTGTTTTTGCTGATTTCTTGGTCTTGAATGGCAACTGTTGAGTGCTGTTCAAATGTGGTTGTGATCTGAGTGCACTGTTGTAGCCAGGTTGCTCTGTTGCCAGCTGTATCTTCTTGGGTGGCAATGTTTGTGCCACAGCTGCAGAGACCAAATCTCAGAGCATCCTTGTATCGACTTAGTGATCTTAGCTTGTCTCGGTATTCTTGCTTCAGTTCTCGATATGGAAGCATTTTTATGGGATACAGTTGTCTTCCAAACAGACATCAGAAATAGAAGAAAAAAAACAAAAACAAAAAACATGCAAATAGAATCAGAACGCGTATTAAATACAACCAGACAAGACAGGCGCAAATTTTCAGTCAACTGAACTTTGTCAAGCATAAATGTAAGACAACAAAGAACAAATATCGAAAACTACAACCACACAAATTTGCAGTCAAAGAGTTAAACGTCCCTGCTATTAGTGCTTGTTTCGGCTTCCATACAGACACTTTGGTTTTGGCTTGGGGTGTCTGTTGGTTGACAAACTTGAGTGGAACTTGATGAAGACATCCTTGTCAAAGTCTCCGACTGCACTGATCAGCAAAGAGGATGGAGAAGAGTGTGGGTGCTAGAACGCATATCTGTGTCACTCTGTTCTGCTCAGGGAAGGATGCAGATGCCTCCAGATTCAGCTAAATCCTGGCCAGCATGGTATTGTGGAAGGAAAAAAATAACTAAGACAAGCTTCTGAGCGGGGCTAAAATCTGCTGAAAGTTCTAATCATGATACAGTCAACACTTCTGTATCATAAAAAGCCTGCAGAAGGGTGTCTGTATTATAGGACTTACGGTAAAATACACAAGTAGACCGAAAATATTTTTAAGAAAAACATTGGCTTCTGTGTGACTCACCAGCTGTGAGAAGACAATAAGACAATACCCTCAAGGACTTTGGACAAAATTGACAGATAGGAAAGCGGCTGATAGCTTTCTTTTGTTTAGGTTATAGGGAGCTTTTTGAGCAGAGGGTTGACAAGACCACGTTTAAAACTCTGTGGCATGACACCCATGTTCAAAAGATATTCAGAATTTCAGTAAAATATTTTTATGTAATCAAAAGAAACGTTCAGAATGTCAGTAACAACTGGATCAGTTTGTTCAGTATTGTCAAAAAGCAGAGAAGCAGGGATTGGATCGAGACAGCAGGATAAGTTAGGCATTGAAAGAATACACTTTGTCACATATCAAGAATGACTGGTTGAAATGATATAAACATGATGATGATAAAAGGGGTAGGCACTGAAGGAGAGCATGTCAGAGCTGATTTTTTTCTTATATATTCTATTTACTATCCATTTACACAGTAATGTATTGCAGCACAACCCAACGAAATTCTATGCAATGCAATGCAATATAAAGAAATACAATGAAATACCTTGCAAAAATGCCATGTGTGATGAAACGATACGATACGATACGATACGATACGATACGACACAATACGATACGATACGATACGATACGATACGATACAATACAATACAATGCGATGCAGTGCACTGCAATACAATACAATGCAATACAAAATTTTGTTTTAATTCACACAAGTTACGAAGTGCGTTCACTTAGCTTGCAAAGAAAGGAACTCGCACACACACACACACACACACACACACACACACACACACACACACACACACACACGCACGCACGCACGCACGCACACACACACACACACACACACACACACACATACGCGCAGCTCACACACGCATGTCGTGAATACATATCACACAGACACACACAAACATTCGCACATACACTATCTCACATGTTGTAATGTCCACAACATAGATTATAAATGGTCCTGCACGTTTAGCACAAAGGGGGAATGGCCCTACGTCTGTGTCTCTATAGTATCCGGGAGCATAACACAGCTCTGTTAATGTGCTATGGCCTTCGTTCGGATAGGGGGAAGGCCTGCAACTTGAGGTCCGCTTGTGATGGTGGACATGATCAAGCGATCCTACCATCATCATCATCATCATCATCAGGTGCCCTGCCGCATGGCATTGGCGACCATGGACTTCCAACCATCTCTATCTCTCGTTGCCCCCAGCATCTCCCCCATCCTCCTCATCCCCAGCCATTCTGCAAGTCCGTCCAGCATTCTCTCCCTGGGTCTACTTGGTGCTCTCTTTCCCTCCAGCTTTCCCGTTGTGACCAGGTGCTCCAAAACACCCTTCCTCATAAAATGGCCTATAAATATAGCTTGTCTTTTCCTAATCTTCCTTATGAGTGATCTACTTGTGTCTGCCTCCATCAAGACTGTCTCGTTTGTTTTCTTTGCTGTCCATGGAACTCTCAACATTCTTCTGAGAAACCACATCTTGGCTGCCTCGATCCTGCTCTGGCTTTGCTAGCTGACTGTCCACGCCTCGCATCCGTACAACAGTTTTGGTTCTATATAACATTCAAGGACTCTCCTTCTGAGTTAATTGATAGGCATTTGTTGGTAAGAATGCTTGTCATCTTCTTGAATGCTGTTTTGGCTTGGCCGATTCTGCCAGCTATTTCCGATGTGCATCTGCCGCCTGATGAAATGACCGTTCCCAGGTATTTGAACTTATTAACCTGTGTAAAGGTTGTGCCATTTGCTGTTTTTTTGCATGAGGGGATTTCATGTTTTTTTTACTGATCACCATAACTTCAGCCTTCCTGCTGTTTAGTTCCAACCCCTTACCTTTGCTTTCTATTTCTAGTATATTCGCAAGGTTTTGTAGGCCCCTTTTATTTTCTGCTATTAGCACGGTGTCATCTGCGTACCGAATGCTGTTTATCATTTTCCCTCCAACCTTTAATCCAGGGTCTTCTTCTAGGTTTCTCATGTTGTTTTCGCTATATAGTGAAAACAGATCTGGTGACAAAGCACAACCCTGTCTGACTCCTCTTTTGATGTTTTGAAAAGAGCTTATATTGTTTTCTATTCCCATTGCAGCTGTTTGTTCCCAGTACATATTCTTGATTATTCGTAGATCTTTTCCATCAACACTGAATCTCTCCAGTTGGTTGATCAATTCTTCATGTCGTGCCCGATCGAAGGCCTTGGTATAGTCAACAAAGCATAAATACAAATCCTTATTCATCTCAATTGACCTCTCTATGATAGTTCTTAGGATGTATATGGCATTAATAGTTCCTTTCCCTTCCACAAATCAACACTGTTCTTCTGCTATTTCTCTTTTGATTCTATTCCTTGTCCTTATCATGATTATTCTTAACAGGATTTTTGTTTCATGACTCATCAAACTGATTGTGCGATAGAGTTCGCATTCTATAGCCCCAGTCTTCTTTGGAAGTGCAATGAAAATTGATTTTAACATATCTTTGCGGATTTTTCCAGTGTCATAAATCTCATTTAGGAGGACTGTTATTTTTTCTATGCCAAATTCCTCCAGGACATCAATCATCTCTGTAGTAATGTTGTCTGGTCCTGGGGCTTTTCCTGGTTTCATCTTTTTCAGTGCTGCTCTAACTTCATCTTTCATCATGAATGGTCCTTCAAAGTTCTTTTTTATAATGTGTTCTTCGTTTCTGTCATCCTCAAAAAGGTCTTTAATGTACTCTCTCCATCTGTCCAGTATTTTCCATGATAAGCGTGCCATCTTTCGATTTTAAGCAACCAGTTGATGTGCATGTATTTTTCCTGTGGAAAATTTCTTCAATACGTCTGTACATACCCTGAGGATCCATTCTGTGTCGTTCTTCTATCTGTTTTCATTTTGTGTTCAGCCAAGCTTCCTTAGCTTCATTGCACCTATGCCTGATTTCTTTGTTTATCTTCCTGTATATCACCTCGTTTCTCTTTGCCTTCCTCCTTTCCTCCATCAAGCCCAAATCTTCATTAGTCATTCAGCTCTTTTTTGCTTTTCTATCCGCCTTAGGGATTTCTTCACAAGCTTCATTTTTTAGAACTTCTCAACTTTGTCCATTGTTCCTCACTGTCACCAACGTCTTGCAGAGCACTGAATTTGTTTTGAACATGTACATTGGATTTTTGACGTATCATTTCATCTGTCTTTAATAGTCCAAGGTTTAGTTTGATGTTGCTTTTGGTTGTTTCCTTTTCCTCAATTTCAGCCTAAACCTTCCCACTACAGGTTTATGGTCACTGTTGCTGTCTGCGCCTGGCAGTGTTTTTGCTGACAGTAAAGAATTTCTAAATCTTTTGTTGATCAGGATGTAGTCAATTTGATTTTTTGTATTATCTCCTGGACTCATTCAAGTCCATTTCTTCTCTTAGGCTGCTCAAACCAGGTGTTTCCTACAATGAACTCATTCATCTGTGCCCATTCTACAAGTTCCCCTCCCCCCCCTTTCATTTTGTGTACCAAGGCCATGAGGTCCAACTATATCCTCCACCCTATCCTGTCGCACTTTAGCATTAAAATCTCCATTATGACTGTAACTTCTTGTGATTTACATTGGACCATGGCCATCTCTAAAACTTCGTAGAAGTTGTCGATGTCTTCCTGAGTACTTACGGATGTTGGTGCATACACCTGATATCAAGACAATAATAAGATTTGCAGATGTTAAAACTGTTGTTGACATAAGTGCATTAGCTTCCTGCCATATTGTTTTTCTCCCACCTGCTTCTTTGATTTGTATGTAACTGTTTCTTGTTCTTTCATATTTATGTAATTATTTCTTGTTTTTTCATATTTATGTAATTATTTCTTGTTCTTTCATTTTTATGTAATTATTTCTAAGGGGACTTTTTGACAGATCAACGATTGCTTACACAATTTGACGCCGCTGTTCATTTTTCCGTCTTTCCGTATTTTTCTCTCTGATTATCTTTGAGTGTTTTAAATGTATATCTGCCTTATAATGAGATTGGGGGGGGGGGGGGGGGGGGGCAAGGAGTGTTTTCTACTGATCTTGTTTAAAGCAAAACAGCAACTGGGGCCAAAGGAGAATTAAACTCTCCTTAAATATACATTAGCAGAGTGCTTTGCTCCCTGAGTGTTAATTCCATTGAGGATGATGCATTGCATTACTGAGAAGAAGTGAGGTTGGAAGAAGAAAAAAGCACAGTGTTCATCTATTACCCTTAGGAAAACAGATTGATCTTAACTGATTTCATATCTGAATGTTGGTTCGCTAAGTGGGAAGAAAGAAACGAACCTTGAAATCTTAAAAGAGATATATCTTGAGGAACAGAGGAACAAGAGGAACAGATCTTGAAATCACAAAACATTCTCTCTCTCTCTCTCTCTCTATCTCTTTCTCTCTTTTGAAGTGTCTTTAACCAGAAATATTTGGTTCTTTGTATTTTGGCGTGAACCCAGGTTAGAAAAGATCGTTCAAATGCAATTGTCCTCTTAATCATTTTGTTTCATGATACATGCTCGATATGAAACGAACATTTTTATCTACTGGCTAAAACAATCTACGACAGCCTCTCAAGTAGGTAGTCGATTATAACATTGCTCAAGATTCGCAATAAAAGTTCTTATATAGTGTAAAGTGAAATTAAATCTGGACTGGTGTTTTCGGGGTCTACCAATCTGCTACACACCATCAGATCCTTCTCTCCGTGAAAGCAATTGGGGCTCGAACAAAGAACTACTACTACCACTACTACTAATATTACTTATTATTAATATCATTATTATTATTATTGTCATTATTATTATTATTATCATTATCATTGTTATCATTATTATTAATACTATTATTATGGTGGTGATGATTATGATGATGATGATGAAGAAGAAGAAAAAGAAAATGATAATATTAACAATAATGCTGCTGCTGCTGCTGCTGATGACGATGACAATGGAGATTGAGGGAGAGAGAGAGAGAGAGAGACAGAGACAGAGAGAGAGAGAAATGAGAGAGAGAGAAATGAGAGAGAAATAAAGAGAGAGGAAGAGAGAGAGAGAGAGAGAGAGAGAGAGGAGAGAGACAGAGATAAAGAGAGAGAGAGACAGACAGAGAGACAGAGAGACAAAGAGACAGAGAGAGAGAAAAATAAAGAGAGAGATAAAGAGAGAAAAATGAAAGAGAGAGAGAGAGAGAGAGAGAGAGAGAGAGAGAGAGAGAGAGAGAGAGAGAGAGAGAGAGAGAGAGAGAGAGAGAGAGAGAGAGGACACCACATGGACAAAAAAATACAAAGTTCAGCAAACATGAGACTGTCTTTATTACAAACTCTTTTTTATGACATCACATCACATCACACAATTTTCAACAAAGCCATTACCTGGCAAAATATTCAAGACGTTTTGTATCGGTTATATGCATATCACAAACAGACGCTGAAACGTGCATTTTACTGAAACGTGCATTTTAGTTTCAATTTCTCAAGATATCGCCACACACAGAATGAATTTCATATGAACTAACGTCACAGGTGCGATGTGAATGGTGATTATGGCACAAGCCTTAAGCCTGCACATAAACCCATGAGTTGACTAGGTCCTGAGCTCCTAACTTATCTATAGCTTATCTAGCCTACATTATAAATTTTATACTGGTACTATATCGGTCAATCATTGGAACAGTCTTGATTACATACAAATGATATATGTGTCTGTGTATCTTCAAAGAAAAGAACACATAAATAAAAGACAGAAATGATTATAGGTCTGCATCAAAACATAACTAGCCACTCAGTATAAATTTGTCTCACATCACAGAAACCCCTTGGTCAATGCCCAATGTCTCCGCTGCCTATCAGCAAGGTGAAAATAATAGTTCCTTAGTCATAGCCCCGCCAGTCTGTCGTCCACTGCCGAGGAAAGGAAAGAGGAAATGTATAAAAATTGAAATAAAATTTTAAAAAAAGAATAAATAAGGAAATGCACAGACACATGAATAAACAAATACATAGATAAACAAATAAATAAATAAATAGAGAAATAGATAAACAAACAAACAAATAAATAAATAAATAACCAAACAAATAAGTAAATAAGCAAATACAGAGACAAATAAATAGACAAATGGATAAATAAATAAATACATAAACGTATATATGTAGATATTAAACAAGTAAGAAATAAGAAATAACAAATAACTGTAAATACAGAATCCATCACAGGCAAAGGGTTTGTTTTTCGTGATCTTGGATTACAATTACCAACCCCTGGCATCCTAGTCGTTGGTAGAGAACTGTACACAACCTTTGTCGACTTGACAAAGGCGTTTGACATCGTGAGTCGCGAGGGGCTGTGGAAGATAATGGCGAAGTTCGGCTGCCCTCCAGCCTTCGTAAATATGGTGGGACAGTTCCACGATGGTATTATGGCACGGGTCCTTGATGATGGAGAAATGTCCAGAGACTTTCCAGTCAGCAATGGCGTGAAACAAGGATGCGTCCTTGCGCCTACAGTATTCTCTATGATGTTCTCGGCAATGTTATCAGATGCATTCTCTCCAGAAGACCCTGGCATAGATATACGCTACCGCACAGACGGCAAGTTGTAACAACACAAGATGCCTCAAGGCGACCACTAAATGCAGTTACAGCACTCTTCGTGACCTCCTTTTCGCAGACGATTGTGCGTTAAATGCTTACAGTGGTAAACAGATGCAACAATGCATGGACAAATTTTCAACTGCTTGCGACAACTTCGGTCTTACAATAAGCACAAAGAAAACCGAAGTCATGTATCAGCCTCCTCCAGGTGTTCCATATACTGAACCAAATATCGAGGTCAAGGGCACAAAACTACATGCAGTCGACAACTTCACATATCTCGGCAGTTCCCTATCACGTTGTGTGCATATCGACGACGAAGTCAACAAACGCATAGCTAAGGCCAGCACTGCATTTGGGAGGCTGCGTCCTACTGTATGGGACAGAAGAGGTATCTCGGCCACAACAAAACTCAATGTGTACAAAGCGGTGGTCCTCACCATTCTCCTCTACAGCAGTGAGACCTGGACTGTTTACAGTAGACACGCAAGGAAATTGAATCATTTTCACACCAAAAGCCTCAGAAAGATTCTGAATATCCGATGGCAAGAGAAGATCCCTGATACAGAAGTACTAGAGAGATCCAATCTCCCCTCCATCCACACTTTACTTCTAAAGAGTCAAGTTCGCTGGGCTGGCCATGTGTACTGGATGTCTGACACCAGAATTCCGAAGCAACTCCTCTACGGGGAACTAGCGTCTGGCAAGAGAACAGTTGAAGGCCAGAGAAAACGGTTTAAAGACAGCTTGAAGGCATCGCTGAAGTCCCTCAACATAGACTGGGAGAATTGGGAAAACCTTGCCCTCGACCGTACAGTCTGGCATAGAAGAATCAAAACCGGATGTACCACTTCAGAAGTGTCTCGTATCCAATCTGCACAAGAAAAACGAGCTGCACGGAAAGCTAGGGCTGCAAACCCTTCAACCACAGTAACCGACCATAGATGTCCAACCTGTGGACGTTACTTCTGTGCCCGGATCGGATTGATCAGTCACCTCCGGACACACTGACTCAAAGCAACTTCATGAAGCCGTGGTCATTGTCGATGACGACAGACGAACACCACCAGAAACAACGGATTGAAACTGTTAAACCGAATGTTTGTGATTTTAACACTCGTCCATGTTTTTGACATAGACACACGTTTTCGTCATTTGGGAGCTTTGAAACAGACCCAGTCACAGTGTTTGAAACAGACCTAGTCACAGTGTATGCGTGTGTGTGTGTGTGTGTGTGTGTGTGTGTGTGTGTGGTGTGTGTGTGTGTGTGTGTGTGTGTGTGTGTGTGTGTGTGTGACTGACACACACACTGTCTCTCTCTCTGTGTCCCTCTGTCTCTGTTTCTGTCTGTCTCTGTCTCTCTCTCTGTGTCCCCTCTCTCTCTGTCTGTGTGTATGTGTGTTTGTCCGTGTGTGATCAACTTGCTCTTTTGAAATCCACCAATAACCCAGGCTGCAGAGTTTGAAATATCTTTACATTCTTTGCTATTTAATACAGCTGAGTAGGATGGCATCCCTTAGAAACATTTCCTGTGGACGATGGCCGGGCCAGCCTCATTATACTCCTGTTTGGAGATCAACATCTGCTGGAAGGTGGAGAGAGAAGCCAGGATGGAACCACCGATCCAGACGGAGTATTTGCGATCTGGGGGAGCGATAATCTTGATCCTCATGGCGGGAGGGGCCAGGATTAAGATTTCCTTCTCCATCCTGTCAGAGATACCAGGATACATGGTGGAGCCACCAGACAGCACAGTGTTGGCGTACAGATCTCTACGGATGTCCACATCGCACTTCATGATGGAGTTGTAGGTGTTTTCATGGACACCAGGGATTTCCATTCCCAGGAAAGAGGGCTGGAACAGGGCCTCCGGACAACGGAATCTCTCGTTGCCGATAGTGATGACCTGACCATCAGGCAGCTCGTAGCTCTTCTCCAACGCGGAAGAAGAGGAAGTAGCTTGCATCTCTTTCTGAAAGTCCAAGGCTACGTAGGCCAGCTTCTCCTTGATGTCCCACATGATCTCTCGCTCGGCTGTGGTGTGAAGCTGTATCCACGCTCTGTCAGGATCTTCATCATGTAGTCAGTAAGGTCACGACCAGCCAGGTCCAGCCTCGTGATGGCGTGAGGCAGAGCGTAGCCCTCATAGATGGGAACCGTGTGGGTGACGCCATCCCCAGAATCCAGAACGATCCCCGTGGTACGACCAGACGCGTACAGGGACAGCACGGCCTGGATGGCCACGCACATGGCTGGCGAGTTGAAGGTCTCGAACATGATCTGGTCATCTTCTCGCGGTTGGCCTTGGGGTTGAGGGGAGCCTCCGTCAGCAGGACTGGGTGTTCCTCAGGGTCCACACGCAGCTCGTTGTAGAAGGTGTGGTCCCAGATCTTCTCCATGTCGCCCCAGTTGCTGACGATGCCATGTTCAATGGGGTACTTGAGGGTCAGGATACCACGCTTGCTTTGTGCCTCATCTCCGACGTAGCTGTCCTTCTGGCCCATACCCACCATCACACCCTAAAGATAGAAGCACATAACATAAGTTAAGGCAGGTGCCAGACACATAGGCAAATAAGCATGTTGAATATATCATACTAGGTTACACGAGATAGACAATATCTGTACAGAGAGAGAAAAGAGAGAGAGAGAGAGAAAGAGAAGAGAGAGAGAGAGAGAGAGAGAGAGGGACAGAGACAGCGAGACAAAGACAGAGACAGAGAGACCGAGAGAGACAGAGAGAGAGAGAAAGAGGAAGAGAGAGAAGAGAGAGAGAGAGAGAGAGAGGGACAGAGGAAGAGAGAGAGAGAAGGGAGAGAGAGAGAGGGAGAGAGACAGAGGAAGAGAGAGAGAGACGACAGACAGACAGACAGAGAGAGAGAGAGAGAGAGAGAGACAGAGAGAAAGAGAGAGAAGAGAGAGGGAGTGAGTGAGAGGAATCGCTCTTTCTCGGGACACATCTTCAAGGGAAGTCATCATCATCATCATCATCATCATCATCATCAGGTGCCTTGCCGCATGGCGTCGGCGATTATGGACTTCCATCTGTCTCTATCTCTTGTTGCCTCAAGCATCTCTTCCACCCTCCCTGTCTTCAGCCACTCTGCAAGTCCATCTGGTATCTTCTCCCTGGATCTACCCGGTGCTCTCCTTCCCTCAAGCTTTCCCGTTGTGATCAGGTGTTCCAATTCCCCTTTCCTCATAAAAGGGCATATGAATGTTGCCTGCCTTTTCCTAATCTTCCTTATGAATGATCTACTTGTGTCTGCCTCCATCAAAACTGTCTCGTTTGTTTTCTTTGCTGTCCATGGAACTCTCAACATCCTTCTTAGAAACCACACCTCGGTTGCCTCAATCTTGTTCTGGCTTTGCTTGTTGACTGTCCACGCCTCGCAACCGTACAACAGTATTGGTTCTATATAACATTCAAGAACTCTAACACCTCAAGGGAAGTAAGCGATTCAATTTCGAGTCAGAATGTAAGACTGGATTGTTTCTCTTCTGCGGTTCGCCAATCTTTGGAAAGACTGGGACAGAGACAGAGACAGATAGACAGACAGACAGACAGACAGAGACAGACAGACAGACAGAAAGTCAAACACGAACAATTTTTTTCAAAATTGTTGCATTTTGGTCCCATTGGGCCCTTATGTCCAACTAGCAGTTGCTGCTCTACACACAATGACATCATATCCTCTCCTATCCTATCCTATCCTATCATATCACGTCACGTCACATCACGCCATATCATATCATATCATATCATATCATATCATATCATATCATATCATATCATATATCATATCATATCATATCCCATACATCCTATCCTATCCTATCAGACGTACAGGTTTTTGTTTGTTTTAATTAAACAAATTTTATTCACAAACTTTTCGTCCCATCAACCGCAATCAAATCAAACTGATCATTACTATGATAAAGATGTAATTTTGTTTGTTTGCTATAAATCATTTTCATCATTGTGCAAACATTTACTGTCGTGAATCATGTCCAACATGCAAATTCCCTTTTATTGTGCACATATTTGCTTTGCAAGCGTGTGTTTTAAAGGGGGAACAACTGTATCTTAACTATCCAAGTTTTTAGTCTGAAACCAAAATCAACGTACGTTTAGTAAAAAGAATGTGTAACCTGTACTAGCCAACAAAATGACTTTTCAGCATCAGCTTATTATGACCTGGTAATTAGATTTTTGTCTGTTTGTTTTTGTCATTTGGTGTTCTCCTAGTTTGTTTTATTCTCTTCCAGTTCCTTTTTTTTTGTTCAAACAACAGGCAAGTACTTAAATATGAATTGGTGTTGGTATTATGTGTATACTAGCATAACTACGTGTGACCAAACTCTCTCTCTCTCTCTGAGAGCGCATACGCGCTGTGTGCGTGTGTGAGTGAGTGTGTGTGTGTGTATGTGTGTATCTAGATGTACATACTGCTCACACAAACACGCATACATTATAATATATATATATATATATATATATATATATACCCATCAAAAAGGTCACATTCTTGACTGGATCATTTCTCGTGATCACCGCAGTTCAGCTACTGATAACTGCTTAGTTCTTTCTACCCATCTAACTTCAGCCCTTCCATCTGACCACTCTGCAATTCTCTGTTCTCTTGACATTCTTCCTCCTTCCCGTACCATGCGCACAGTGACTCGACGCAATCTCAAATCTATCGACCTCTCCACATTTTCATCTGATGCCTTCCGTCTCCTTTCTGAAAAGTCACATAACCTTGCCGATGAATTCTACACTACTCTCCAACATCTTCTGGACACTCATGCTCCAGCCACAACCCGTCTTTTACCTGACCGTCCCCCCTACCACCTGGCTCACTCATGAGATTGCCTGTGCAAAACGTGCCCACCGCAGAGCAGAGCGCCGCTGGCGCAAATCCAAACTCACTGTACATAGGCAACTTTTCCAAGCCTCTAAAACAAAAGTATCCACTCTCATGCATCTGCAAAAACAAACTATTTCAATCAAAATCCTGAATGCCTCTTCTTCAAAAGACTCTTTACAACCATGAATCATCTCCTTGCACACGAAAGATTTACTCTCAACAAACACACAAATGAAGAACTCCATCTTATTCTCCAAGTATTTCACCACCAAAATACAAACTCTCGTGACAGTCGACAGTACCTGTCAACCATGCCCACCTGCCTTCTCTCTGGCACACTCTTACCCTCACAGAAGAATTTCCACATCAATCCATGTCGTTCAAAACCTGCGAACTGGATCCTCTTCCAGGTTCTCTCTACTTGACTGTCTCCCTACCTCCTCCCATTCATCACTGACATCATCAACACTTCTCTCCAAACTGGAACTGTCCCAGATTCTTTCAAGTCTGCTTATTGTTCACCCTCTCCTCAAGAAATACAATTTAGACCCAAATGAACTGAAAAATTACCGGCCTATCTCTAATCTCTCTTTCTTGTCAAAACTGCTTGAAAAAGTTGTCCTCAACCAACTGAACTCTCACCTGTCTGCCAACAATCTCCTCAATCCTTTCCAGTCAGCCTACCGCCAGTGCCATAGCACTGAAATTGCCTTGCTACACATTCTCAACAATCTCCTCCTTGCAACTGATACTGGCAAATCTCTCTCCTCACATTCCTTGATCTGTCTGCAGCCTTTGATACCGTTGATCATGGCATTCTCCTTTCTAGACTTCATCATACTTTTGGTATCTCTGACATTGCTTTCTCCTGGTTCACTTCTTATCTATCAAACAGAAAACAAACTGTTCTCATCAATGGCACTTACTCTCAACCTGCATACCTGACCTGTGGTGTTCCACAAGGATCTGTCCTTGGCCCTGTTCTTTTCAATCTTTACACCTCCAGCCTGTCCACCATCATCAACTCCCACTCTATAAAACACCACTTCTATGCTGATGACACCCAACTTCAAGACAGTGACTCACCTGACAATATACAGCGCCTCCTGACTCGCACCACTGAGTGTTACTCGGACATCAAAAATTGGATGACATACAACAAACTTCAGCTAAATGATGACAAGACAGAAGCTATCCTCATTGGCACCCGTCAGAAACTTTCTCAGCTGACTCCTCTTTCTCTCCCATTATGTAACACATCAGTCCCAATTTCTGATTCAGCTAAAAACCTTGGTGTCTGCATTGACTCTACCCTCTCCATGAACAACTTTGTTTCTCAAACTGCCAGATCTTGCTGTTATCACCTCCATCATATAAGCCTGATCAGGAAGTATCTCTCGGTGGAAACAACTGCAAAACTCGTTCTCTCCTTCATAATGTCTCGCATTGACTATTGCAATTCACTCCTGTCCGGTCTTCCTGCCTCCACCACTCACATCCTACAGCGGATTCAAAACAATGCTGCACGCCTTGTACTCAAAAAGAAAAAAGCTGACCACATATCTCCTCTCCTGGCACAACTTCACTGGCTCCCTGTATCAAAGCGCATACAGTACAAACTAGACACCATGTGCTAAAAACCCTCAATAACGCAGCCCACGATTACCTGTCAAGCCTACTTGAGATCTATGTTCCCTCACGTACCCTCCGCTCTGCCTCCGATCCTCTGACTTTTCGCTTTCCACGTACTAAGCTCAATACCTATGGTCCACGAGCCTTCTCTGTTTCTGGTCCGCTCTCCTGGAACAAACTTCCTCTCTCAGTCCGTCAGCAACCTACTTTTGTCTCCTTCAAGTCCGCTCTCAAAACTCACCTTTTCTCCTCTGCATAAAATCCTGACCTCACTCAATCCCCTCTGCAGCCTGTCTCCACTCGGAGGGGAATCACATTGCAATATATAATTGTATATAATATGCTCTCTATAATTTTCCATTGTTTTTATTCTTTCTCCCCATTTATAGCCGTGTGTGTGTGTGTGTGTGTGTGTGTGGTGTGTGTGTGTGTGTGTGTGTGTGGTGTGTGTGTGTGTGTGTGCGTGGGTGCGTGTGTGTGCGTGCGTGCGTGCGTGCGTGTGTGTGCGTGCGTGTGTGTGTGTTTCAGCGCTTAGATTTGGTTTTGTCAAGATTTTGCGCTATATAAATATTGTAATTATTATTATTATTATTATATATATATTATATATTATATATATATATATATATGTGTGTGTGTGTGTGGTGTGTGTGTGTGTGTGTGTGTGTGTGTGTGTGTGTGCGTGCGTGTATGTGTGCGTGCGTGTATGTGTGTATGTGTACATGTCTGTGTAGTAGGTAGGGGACATTTTTACGTGTACGGTAGTAGAAAGGGGACGTGTGTGTAATTTGGGGACGTCCCCAAAATTAAAATTGGCTCAAAATAAAAAAGATAAGCTTAAAATGGTATACTATTGCGTATAAAATATAAATTACGTAATTAAAAAAAAATGTCCCCTAATTACTACATATTTTGCTTGTAGTTATTTGGGGACGTCCCTTTATTACTACATCCCACTGACCCTGTTCTCACACAGATTGAGTCGCACAGCTTTTCAGTCTTAGTCGGTTTAAAAGCGTGTTTCTTTGGCTTCTTTTCTGCCTGAGATTGATCTATTGTTTTCTTTGTGGTTTTCTGTCTATTGTTATTGCTGTTTAAGTGCTCATGTTGTTATTGCTGTTAATTTACCATCTTTATTTTGAAGAATATGACTGATTTTGTTGTCTAGCACTGACATTAATAGACTTATTCACTGAATAATTTATATTGGTGTTGAATAATTTCAATTGTTTTGTTTTAGTTGTATAATACATTTTTTAGAATTAAATGCTGTCTGTGTGGCTTGATTTCAATTGTATATTTATTTATTTATTTTATTTATTTATTTATTTTTATTTATATTTTTTATTCATTTATTCATTTATTTATTTATTTGCTTGTTTTTGTTTATTCATTCATCCTTTTATTTATAGATATCTATTTGTATATCTATTTATCATTTATTGTTTATTTATTTATTTGTTTATTTGTTTGTTCGTTTTTATGCTTTATTTATTTATCGATTTATTCAGTTATTATTTTAGTTATTAATTTATTCACTTATTTATTCATTTGCTTGTTTTTTGTTTGTTCATTCATCCTTTTATTTATTTACCTATTTATTATTTTTTTTATTTATCTATTTATTTATTTATTCATTTATATATTTATTAATTATTGTCTATTGTTTATTTATTTGTTTATTATTTATTGTCTATTTATTTGTTTATTTAGTATACTTATTCATTATTTATTTATTCACTTATTTATTTATTTTCTTATTTATATATTATCTATTTATTTATTTATTCATTCATTCATTCATCTATCTATTTATTGATCTATTTATTTGCCTGCTTGTCTATTTATTTATTTGTTTATTTATACATCTATTTATTTATTTATCCTTTTTATGTTGATTTCTATTTTTGTTTATTTATTTATTGGTTCCTTTATCTATTTACGTTTTTATTTCCTCTATTTATTTGACTGAATTTTATAAGCTGTTTCTAATTCTTACTGTTTTCCTTCATATGTTTGTATCAATATTTATTTATTCATTAGCTGCAGCATATTTCTTTCCTATTTCTGTTGATTGTTTTTATATGATTTACTATTTATTTATTTATGAATTTATTTATCTATTTATTTAGTTAGTTAGCTAATTAGTTGTTTGTTTGTTTGTCGATTTGTTTATTCATTGGTCAATCCATTTTCATCTGTCCCCATTTCCTTCATTTGTCTTTGGTTTGTTTTTTCATTCGTTAAAAATAATTTGCGCTTCTTTATCAGTTTATTGCTTACTTTGATTAATTTGTTTTCCTTGATTTAACATTTATGTGGAAATTGGATTTATGAAGAATAAAAATAAAAGAGGCACACAAAATCCCCTTTGACATCAAATATATCGCATGAACAAAACGAAGATAAAGGAAGCATTAAAAACAAATAAAAATGAATGATGGGGAAGGCATGTCAAGTATAGCATTATAATGAAAACGCATGAGCTATATAAAGCATACAATGTCAAAGAAGTTATGAAAATGAATTATGATAAAATGTTGACTTCCATGTGCCAGTCAATCAAGTGTTTTGCTAAAGCATGACAAGTAAAGGCAAAAACACATAAAGCAAATGTAATAGCAATTACCATAAAAAGAAAGCTTAACAATAATAACGAAAATTGCTATATTCTGGTAGAACAAAACAAAAATAGGCACGTAAGTTACGAACACAGAAACTAAGAAAAGTAGGGAATAAGGTAAGCATTAAAAGCAAACAGAGAGAGGAGAGATGTGTCAAAGAGAGAGAGAGAGGGTGGAGAGAGAGAGAGAGAGAGAGAGAGAGACCGAGAAAGAGAGCGAAGAGAGAGAGAGAGCAAGAGACAGAGAGAAAGAGAGAGACCACGGAGAGAGAGAGAGAGAGAGAGAGAGAGAGAGAGAGAGAGAGAGAGAGAAGAGAGAGAGAGAGAGAGAGAGAGAGAGAGAGAGAGAGAGAGAGAGAGAGAGAGAGAGAGAGAGAGAGCTTGCATCACAACAAAAACAATCATACACATGACATGCAGAAGAATACGTAATGCAAGCGTCTAGGTTTAAAAAAAATCAGTTGCTGCTGCTCTATTACTACCACTACTATTGCTACTGCTCTATCAGTTCCACCACTACTGTTGCTACTGCTCTATCACTACCACTATTATTGCTGCTCTATCAGTACCACTATTGTTGCAGCTCTATCAGTACCACCACTATTGCTACTGCTCTATCACTACCACCACTATTGCTACTGCTCTATCACTACCACCACTATTGCTACTGATCTATCACTACCACCACTATTGCTACTGCTCTATCACTACCACCACTATTGCTACTGATCTATCACTACCACCACTATTGCTACTGCTCTATCACTACCACCACTATTGCTACTGATCTATCACTACCACTACTACTGCTACTGATCTATCACTACCACCACTACTGCTACTGATCTATCACTACCACCACTATGCTACTGCTCTATCACTCCACTACTATTGCTGCTCTATCATACCACTATTGTTGCAGCTCTATCATACCATCACTATTGCTACTGCTCTATCACTACCACCACTATTGCTACTGATCTATCACTACCACCACTACTGCTACTGCTCTATCAGTACCACCACTATGCTACTGCTCTATCACTACCACCACTATGCTGCTCTATCACTACCCACTATTGCTACTGCTCTATCGTACTACCACTATTGCTACTGCTCTATCACTACCACCACTATTGCTACTGCTCTATCACTACCACTACTATGTGCTGCTCTATCATACCACTATTGTCTGCATCTATCAGTACCATCCACTATTGCTACTGCTCTATCACTACCACCACTATTGCTACTGACTCTATCACTACCACCACTACTGCTATGCTCTATCAGTACCACCACTATTGCTACTGCTCTATCACTACCACCACTATTGCTGCTTCTATCACTACCACACTATGTACTGCTCCTATCAACCCAAACCACTATGCTACTGCTCTATCACTACTACTCACTGATTTGCACTAACTAGCTCTATCAGTACCACACACTATTGCTACTGCTCTATCACTCCACTACTATGCTGCTGCTCTATCACTACCACTACTGCTGTTCCTCTATCACTACCACACTATTGCTGCTGCTTATCACTACCACTACTGCTGCTCTATCACTACCACTACTGCTGTTCTACGTCCACACTATCCACAAACCACTGCTGCTGCTCTATCATACCATTCTACTCTGCTACTACTGCTCTATCACTACTACCACTATTACTGCTCTACACCTACCACTATACTATTGCTGCTCTCTATCACTACACTACACTGCTTTCACTCCCTATGCTCCACTACTAACTCTGCTGCTCTTATCACTACCACCCACTACTACTGCTGCTGCTCTATCATTACCATTACCACTACTACTGCTGCTCTATCACTAGCCACTACTACTACTGCTTCATCTATCCTACTACCACTACTACTACTGCTGCTCTATCACTACCACTACACTACTGCTGCTCTATCATACCACTACTACTGCTGCTGCTCTATCACTACCACTCTACTGCTGCTCTATCACCTACCACTATTACTGCTGCTACTACTCTATCACTACCACAACTCTGCTTGCTCTATCATACCACCACTACTGCTGTGCTCTATCACTACCACTACTGCTGTCTCTATCACTACCACTACTATGCTGTGCTCTATCACTACCACCACTACTGTTTTACTGCTCTATCACTACCACTACTGCGCTGCTCTATCACTACCACCTACTCCTGTTGCTCTATCACTACCACTACTGCTGCTCTATCACTACCACTACTGCTTCTTTCTATCACTACACTACTACTGCTGCTCTATCACTACCACTAGTGCTGCTGCTCTATCACTACCAACACTACTGCTCTATCACTGCCACTACTGCTGCTATATCACTACCACTACTGCTGCTATATCACTACCACTACTGCTGCTCTATCACTACCACCACTACTGCTGCTGCTCTATCACTACCACTACTGCTGCGCTCTATCACTACCACCACTACTACTGTTCTATCACTACCACTACTGCTGCTCTATCACTACCACTACTGCTGCTCTATCACTACCACCACTACTGCTGCTGATCTATCACTACCACTACTGCTGCTGCGCTATCACTACCACTAGTGCTGCTGCTGCGCTATCACTACCACTAGTGCTGCTGCACAATCACCACCACTAGTGCTGCTGCGCAATCACTACCACAAGTGCTGCTGCGCAATCACTACCACTAGTGCTGCTGCGCAATCATTACCACAAGTGCTGCTGCGCAATCACTACCACTAGTGCTGCTGCGCAATCACTACCACTAGTGTAGCTCTATCAATACCACTAGTGCTGTTCTATCACTACCACTACTGCCGCTCTATCACTACCACTAGTGTTGCTCTATCACTACCACTAGTGTTGCTCTATCACTACCACTACTGCTGCTCTATCACTACCACTACTGCTGCTCTATCAATACCACTACTGCTGCTCTATCAATACCACTACTGCTGCTCTATCAATACCACTACTGCTGCTCTATCAATACCACTACTGCTGCTCTATCACTACCACTACTGCTGCTCAGTCACTACCACTACTGCTGCTCTATCGCTACCACTACTGCTGCTCTATCACTGCCACTATTGCTGCTGCTACTACTCTATCACTACCACCACTACTGCTGCTGCTCTATCACTACCACCACTACTGCTGCTCTATCACTACCACCACTACTGCTGCTCTATCACTGCCACTATTGCTGCTGCTACTACTCTATCACTACCACCACTACTGCTGCTGCTCTATCACTACCACCACTACTACTGCTCTATCACTACCACTACTGCTGCTCTATCACTACCACCACTACTGCTGCTGCTCTATCACTACCACCACTACTGCTGCTGATCTATCACTACCACTACTGCTGCTGTGCTATCACTACCACTAGTGCTGCTGCGCAATCGCCACCACTAGTGCTTCTGCACAATCACTACCACTAATGCTGCTCTATCAATACCACTAGTGCTGCTCTATCAATACCACTAGTGCTGCACAATCACCACCACTATTGCTACTGCTCCATCACTACCACCACTACTGCTGCTCTATCACCACCACTACTGCTGTTCTGTCACTAACACTACTGCTGTTCTGTCACTAACACTACTGCTGTTCTGTCACTAACACTACTGCTGCTCTATCACCACCACTACTGCTGTTCTGTCACTAACACTACAGCTGTTCTGTCACTAACACTACTGCTGTTCTGTCACTAACACTACTGCTGCTCTATCACCACCACTACTGCTGCTCTATCACTACCACTACTGCTGCTCTATCACTACCACTACTGCTGCTCTATCACTACCACTACTGCTGCTCTATCACTACCACTACTGCTGTTCTGTCACTACCACTACTGCTGTTCTGTCACTAACACTACTGCTGTTCTGTCACTAACACTACTGCTGCTCTATCACCACCACTACTGCTGTTCTGTCACTACCACTACTGCTGTTCTGTCACTACTACTACTGCTGTTCTGTCACTACCACTACTGCTGTTCTGTCACTACACTACTGCTGTTCTGTCACTAACACTACTGCTGCTCTATCACCACACTACTGCTGCTCTATCACACCACTACTGCTGCTCTATCACACCACTACTGCTGCTCTATCACTACCACTACTGCTGCTCTATCACCACCACTACTGCTGCTCTATCACCACCACTACTGCTGCTCTATCACCACCACTACTGCTGCTCTATCACCACCACTACTGCTGCTCTATCACCACCACTACTGCTGCTCTATCACTACCACTACTGCTGCTCTATCACTACCACTACTGCTGCTCTATCACTACCACTACTGCTGCTCTATCACTAACACTACTGCCTCTATCACTACCACTATGCTGCTCTATCACCACCACTACTGCTGCTCTATCACTACCACTACTGCTGCTCTATCACCACCACTACTGCTGCTCTATCACTACACTACTGCTGCTCTATCACCACCACTACTGCTGCTCTATCACTACCACTACTGCTGCTCTATCACTACCACTACTGCTGCTCTATCACTACCACTACTGCTGCTCTATCACTACCACTACTGCTGCTCTATCAATACCACTACTGCTGCTCTATCACTACCATACTGCTCTTATCACTACCACTACTGCTGCTCTATCACTACCACAACTGCTGTTCTATCACTACCACTACTGCTGCTCTATCACTACCACTACTGCTGCTCTATCACTACCACTACTGCTGCTCTATCACTACCACTACTGCTGCTCTATCACTACCACTACTGCTGCTCTATCACTACCACTACTGCTGCTCTATAACTACCTGCTTACTACTAGCTGCTGCTCTATCACTACTACTATTGCTGCTACTGCTTGCTAACACTACCACTACTGCTGCTCTATCACTGCCACTACTGCTGTTTCATGCCACTACCACCAATTGCTGTTGCTCTATCACTACCACTACTACTGCTCTATCACTGCCGTTACTGCTGCTCTATCATTGCCGCTAGTGTTGTTCTGTCATTACCACTATGGCTGCTCTATCACTACCACCACTACTGCAGCTTTATCACTACCACCACTGCTGCACTATGACAAGTAAGAAAACTAAATGAGGTAGCATGGGTAGTGGTCATTGGTAGTTGTGGAAACTAAGTAGATCACCAGGCCACTTGAATTGGTAAGGTGTACGAAGCACGTAGTAACATTGGGACATTTTGTGAGCCCAATTTATAGGAAAAACACAACATATTTATATGAATATAAACAACTTTACAGGGTTGTATCATGGTGTTAATTGTGATCATGGCATTGACAGCAGCTGCAGCAGTGAAAATAAACAAATCACCAGCGTTTTGGAACTACGTAAAACTTAAGAAAATACGTAGTAAAAAGTGGACATTTTCTATTCTTTGATTAGTGTAACAATTCATCACAAAACAGCGTGTTTATATGAATATGATATCATTACAAGTTAGCGCCATCACCCTCAGTTAAAGTGGTATACAATAGTGCTAAAACGAATGATAAATGAGTATTATTGCTACTTTTGTTACTACTACATTAGCCAGGCAATAGCAGTCATAATAACAGGATTAATACAAAATAAAATAGTAGTAGTATTAGTAGTACTAGTAGTAGTAGTAGTAGTAGTAGTAGTAGTAGTAGTAGTAGTAGTAGTAGTATAGTAGTTGCAGTAGTAGTAGTAACAGCAACAGCAGTAGTAATAGTAGTAGTGATTGGTGGTAGTAAAAGTAATAGTGATGGTGGTGGTAATAGTAGTGGTAACTGTAGCAGCAGCAGTAATTCTAGTACTTGTGATCGCAGTAGGAGTGGTGATGACAATTGGAGTGATAGTAATAGAAGAATTATCAATCATGTGATGTTGAAACTCCATAAAATACACACAAACTATTGAAGTACATGTAATTGGATATTCTCTTACAATTGTCTCACGCAGTTTTTCAGATTGTAACATGTTATCTGAACAATAAAATCTCCACATATATGTAGCTGCATCATTATCGGCAGTAAAAATACGTGAAGTGGCGAGTGTAGTGGTCTTTGAGGGCTGTGAAAATGAATCACGTGGACACTTGAATCAGGAAGATGAACGAAGAATATAGTAAGAAGGTGCATTGTCTAAGCCCGATTTCCGAGAGTAATGTAATATGTTTTATAAAGACAAACATCTTTACATGCTTGTATTATCATACTGATAGTGACCATGGTACTGGCAGCAGCTACAATAACGAAAAAGCATCGGAAAACACAGAAACCACTGGTGTGCTACAGCTGTGTAAAACTTAGCAAAATATGTAGTAAGAAGCGGACATTGTCTGCACTTTGGATATAGTAACAATCTATAGAAAAACTACATGTTTAAATAAAGAGAATACTTCTACAAGTTTGCAACGTCATTGACATTGTAGAAACTAGGTAAATTACCTACACATGAATTGGTAAGATGTATGAACACTAATAAGAAGGGGATGTGTTAGAATGTAATTCATGTGACAAATTGAATACGTTTGTATAGATATAAGCTATTCTACAGGTTTGCATTAAATTATGATAATAGTGACCATGACAGTGGCAGGAGTTGCGACAGCAGAAGTGCTATGGAAAATAGACAAACCACCACCATATTGAAACTGTGTAAAACCTACCAAAATATGTAGTAATAAAGGGACACTGTCTGCGCTTTCATTATACTAAAATTCTATACCAAAACAATATGTTTATTTGAATAGCACATCTCTACAGTCTTGTAGAGACACCTTCAGCTAAACTGGCACAATAGTAGTGGTAAAATTTATGGTAACTGTATGTTACTAAAGCTATTGTTTTCAAATAGAATGACAAATAATAGCAGCAATTGTAATAATGCCATCAGTAAAAAAAAAAAAAAAAAAAAAAAAAAAAAAATACCAGCGTTGAGCGTAGTGGTTGTAGTGATAGGGGTGATGAGTGTGATTGTAGTCATTATAACGACGGAAGTACTAGATATCGTGTGTTGTAGAAACTTAATAAAATGCACAAAAATGAAGCAGTAATATAGTAGTATTCTCTGAGTAGTATCTGGAATTTTTTTTTTTAATGGAACGTATAAATGTCTGATTACAAAATCTTTAAAGAAATGAAGCTGCATCATCAACAGCAATAAAATAAGAGAAGTGGCATGACTGTTGGTCCTGAATAGTTGTGGAAACTGAATAAATCAGTGGACACTTGAATTAATAAAAGGTACGAAGAATGTTCCATGGACAGCAAAGAAAACAAACGAGACAGTCTTGATGGAGGCAGACACAAGTAGATCACTCATAAGGAAGATTAGGAAAAGACAGGCAACATTTATAGGCCATTTTATGAGGAAGGGGGATTTGGAGCACCTGGTCACAACAGGAAAGCTGGAGGGAAAGAGAGCACCCGGTAGACCCAGGGAGAAAATGTTGGACGGACTTGCAGAGTGGCTGGGGATGAGGAGGATGGAAGAGATGCTAGGGGCAACGAGAGATAGAGATGGTTGGAAGTCCATGATCGCCAACGCCATGCTGCAGGGCACCTGATGATGATGATGACGAAGAACGTAGTAAGAAGGGAGCATTTTCTGAGCCCAATTTACGTAGAAACTAAAATGTTTATGTGAGTATAAACCTCTTTACAGACTTGAACTATCATGTTAATAGTGACCGTGATATTCGCAGCGACGGAAGTGGTGTAGAAAATACGAGAACCCATCAACATGCCAGAAATGTGTAAAGCATACTAAGATATGTAGCAATAAGGGGACGTTCTCTTACTTTGATTAGAGTGATAGTTGACTGAAAAACGATATGATTATATGTGTATAACACATCTACAAGCTTCACTTCAGATAGTGAGATGACTGTAGTGCTAAAATCTATGGTCGACGAGTCATTAGATTAGCTAGCAATAGCAAAATTCGTATGAGCAAGACTGTCTCAAAATAGTAGTGATAGTAATAGTGGCATAAGTAGTGATAGTACTATTAATGGCATGAATGGTAGTGGTGATGATACATACATACATACATACATACATACATACAAGCATATATACATACATACATACATACATACGCACGTACGTACATACATGCCTACGTACGTACATACATGTACATATATACATACATATACACACACACATGTGTACAGATAAAGAAAAGAAACCACCAGCACAATGGAATTGTGTAAACTTGCCAGCATATGTAGTAATAAGGGGGCTCTGCCTGATCCTTAATTACATGTAGGGTAACAATTCAAAACAATATGTCTGTTTGAATATAACATGTCTACACGCTTGCCATGACAACCTTGGCTAAAGTGGCACTACAATGCCAGTAATGGTAAAACGTGTTGTAAACGAGTGTTATTGGTGCTAGTGCTACTAATAGTGTAGACAACAGTAGCAGATTTTGTGAGGGAAGTCATCGAAAACCATGGTAGTAATAGTTGTGTTAGTAGCGAAAGTAGTAGTTGCAGAACTAGTGTAGGTACCGATGATATTGATAGTACTACTAATAATGAAGTTATCATGTGGATGTTCTAATTCATCAAAACGCTCAAAACTTGTACTGCAAGGGGATAACTTCTGACAATTACCTCGAGCAGTTTTCAAATGGAACATGTTATCTTGATACCAGCAGCAGCACTGGAAGTATAATAATAATGGTAGTAGTAGTGGCAGTAGTGGTAGTAGTTGTAGTGGTGGTGGTAGTGATAGTAGTTATAGTGATAGAGGTATTACAATTTGTATGATGTTGAAACTCCATAGAATACACACAAATTGCAGTGGTAGTTGGATATTCTTTGAGAATTATCCCAAACATTTTTTTTTCCAAATGGAGCATGGTATGTCAATACAAAATCCCAACAGACGCGAAGTTGCATTCATCACAAGTAACAAAACTAAATGAGGTAGCATGGGTAGTGGTCATTGGTAGTTGTGGAAACTAAGTAAATCACCTGACCACTTGAATTGGTAAGGTGTACGAAGCACGTAATAACATTGGGACATTTTATGAGCCCAATTTATACAACGAACAGAACATATTTATATGAATATAAACAACTTTACAGGGTTGTATCATGGTGTTAATTGTGATCATGGCATTGACAGCAGCTGCAGCAGTGAACAACAAAATCTCCACATATATGTAGCTGCATCATTATCGGCAGTAAAAATACGTGAAGTGGCGAGTGTAGTGGTCCTTGAGGGCTGTGAAAATGAATCACGTGGACACTTGAATCAGGAAGATGAACGAAGAATATAGTAAGAAGGTGCATTGTCTAAGCCCGATTTCCGAGAGTAATGTAATATGTTTTATAAAGACAAACATCTTTACATGCTTGTATTATCATACTGATAGTGACCATGGCACTGGCAGCAGCTATAGAACGAAAAAGCAGCAGAAAACACAGAAACCACTGGTATGCTAGAGCTGTGTAAAACTTAGCAAAATATGTAGTTAGTAAGAAGCGGACATTGTCTGCACTTTGGATATAGTAACAATCTACAGAAAAACTACACGTTTAAATAAAGAGGATACTTCTACAAGTTTGAACCATCATTGACATTGTAGAAACTAGGTAAATAACCTACACATGAATTGGTAAGATGTATGAACACTAATAAGAAGGGGACATATTAGAATGTAATTCATGTGACAAATTGAATACGTTTGTATAGATATAAACCATTCTACAGGTTTGCATAATATTATGATAATAGTGACCATGACAGTGGCAGGAGTTGCGACAGCAGAAGTGCTATGGAAAATAGACAAACCACCACCATGTTGAAACTGTGTAAAACCTACCAAAATATGCAGTAATAAAGGGACACTGCCTGCGCTTTCATAACACTAAAATTCTATACCAAAACAATATTTATTTGAATAGCACATCTCTACAGTACAGTCTTGTAGAGACACCTTCAGCTAAACTGGCACAATAGTAGTGGTAAAGTCTATGGTAACTGTGTGTTACTAAAGCTATTGTTTCAAATAGAATGACCAATAACAGCAGTAACTGTAATAATGTGATCAGTAAAAAACAAAAACAAAAACAAACCAAAAAAGAGCAGTAAGCGTAGTGGTTGTAGTGATAGGGGTGATGAGTGTGATCGTAGTCCTTATAACAACGGAAGTACTAGATATCGTGTGTTGTAGAAATTCGATAAAATGCACAAACATGAAGTATTAATGTAGTGTTCTCTGAGTAGTATCTGGAATTTTTTTTTCAAATGGAACTTGTAAATGTCTGAATACAAAATCTTCAAGATATGAAGCTGCATCATCAACAGCAATAAAACTAAGAGAAGTGGCATGACTTTTGGTCCTGGACAGTTGTGGAAACTGAATAAATCAGTGGACACTCAACTAATAAAAGGTACAAATAATGTAGTAAGAAAGGGGCATTTTCTGAGCCCAATTTATGTAGAAATTAAAATGTTTATGTGAGTATAAACCACTTTACAAACTTGAACTATCATATTAATAGTGACCGTGGTATTCGCAGTGACGGAAGTGGTGTAGAAAATAAGACAACACAACAATATGCCAGAACTGTGTAAAGCAAACTAAGATATGTAGTAATAAGGGGACGTTCTCTTACTTTGATTATTAAAAGATAGTTGATTGAAAAACAATACGCTAATATGTGTATAACACATCGACAAGCTTCACCTTCAATCAGTGAGACCACTGTAGTGCTAAAGTCTATTGTAGATGAGTCACATTGGTGCTTGTGTAACTAGTATCAATAGCAAAATTCGTATGAGTAAGATCGTTTCAAAATAGTAATGATAGAAATAGTGGCATAAGTAGTGATAGTACATGTACTATTGATGGTATGAGTGGTAGTGGTGATGATACATACATACATACATATGTATATACATGTATGCATATTTAGATATAGATATATACATAGAGCTAAGCACACCCATATATAGATAGATAGATAAGATAGATAGATAGATAGGTCTGTGTGTGGGTCAGTGGGTGGATGGGTGGATGGTGGGGCCTGATGCCATAAAGTGCCACTCACCCAAAGGAAAGTGGTGCGTATACTCGTACTAGAGCCTGTCCTATCCAGGTGTAGTGATCACTGCATGATCCCCATCTGGCTTGCCAGGCAGGAGATCACTTGTAGGTAGTTTTTCTACATAATTGTTAATTCCCATACAGCATGTTGTGTCATGACGTGACTGAGTACCTGAAGGTAGACCTGGATAAAAAGGAAGGATGACAGTCCCCCTTAACGTGTGACACACATAGCCCACATAGTGGTGATGGTATGCCCTGAGGCCCAAGGACTGACCCCCATCTATTGCCAAATAAAATGACTGGAAGTTCCTATGAAGGACCAGGAAGGTGAAATTATGTTCTTAGTTTCTGTGATGCCCGTAGTGGATGGAAAAAGTTGGAACCTACTTCCCTGTGGGTATCCTTCAGAGAAGAGAAGACCAAGGGTAAATCCTACAAAAATCCAGATGGAGCCCTTAAAGCGGCTGGATGGCGTATCACGCCACTTTCTAACAGCACTTCAGTCAAACTGATATTAAATGAATTACCTAGTATTCCTTTGTATTCCATGAAAATGCGATCAAGAGGGTGATCCTGATGTCTGTGATGGCCAGGATCTCCATACTCATTGCCCAGGCCAGCGCCCAGAAGAAGTTATTCTGGTGCTTTTTCAAAGTTATTTTGGTGCCTTTTCACTGCAGCAAAATCAACATAAGAGGCAGCAGATATGGATTTTAAGTCAGAACTGATTGGCATAGGGTACGGACGCTACAGACTGCTTCCAACACTTGGAGAGGTCATTTCACTGATCGGTTACTGCCCACCTCAATCCAGTGAGTCCAAGACAATAAAGTGCTCATTATCACTGTATATTTTTTATCGTATATAATATATATATATATATATATATATATATATAAACTCTGCGGAAAAAGTTAGGGACCGCCCTCGAAAAAACCAGTTGACTTCATCTGTGCCAAACTCCTTGTTCCTAAGTTTATAAAATCAAATGGCTGTCAGGCCGAACACACCAGTGGGTGAGCAATGCTGTGTTAGCCTGAAACTTGCTCGGGAACCACGGAGGCCTGGCTAGGGCACGAGACAGAAACTGCCAAACTGCAAGAAGTGGACCATTTTTACGCTGGCGCGTGGGCAAGCCCGGGCGGAAAAGATTAAAAATTCGTTGTGCACATGCAGGGGGGATGTCTTGAGAGGGAACTGTTGTCACCACTTAGGCTTTATAGCCCCGCGATTTTCCGCTAGCCACCATCTCCTCACCATGCCTCCCAGACGAAAGGAGACCACCTTCAACAAAGCCCGGGCCATCGCATGGCTGCAGGACGGCGTAAGCAAGCGAGAAGTGGGCAGACGACTTGCGGTGTCCCATTCTGTCGTGGTCAGGCTGCATCAGAAGTTCCAGGCCACCAACAGCGTTCTCGAGAGGCCCAGGTCAGGACGGCCTAAGAAGACAACACAGCGTGAAGATCGCTTCATCAGAAGACAAGCTCTGCAGCAGCGAGGCACCACTGCAAACATCATCAGGGACCAGCTGAGGGAGGCAACACACACCAACGTCAGCACGAAGACCATCCGCAAACGCCTGCACGAAGTTGGTCTGCGATCACGTCGTCCAGCTGTACGGCCACGACTGACAGCAGCTCATAGCCAGGCTCGTTTGGCGTTCTGTCACAACCATGCCAGATGGACACGCCAGCAATGGGCCGATGTGCTGTTCAGGGATGAGTCCCGCTTCACTCTGCACCATCAGGACGGTCGGGCTCGTGTGTGGAGGCGTCAGGGTGAGCGGTACGACAACGGTCTGGTGCAGGAGAGGGTGGCCTTCTGCGGGGGCTCCATCATGGTGTGGGGGGCCTTCAGTTTTCGACACAGAACCCCCCTCTACCACATTGTTGGCAACCTGACGGGCCAGCGCTACAGAGATGAGATTGTCGCCCCTTTTGTTCTACCCGCTCTACAACAGATTGGTGTGCAGGCTGTGTTCCAGGACGATAACGCGACACCTCACAGAGCGAGGCTGGTAAACAACTTCATCCAGCAGGCTGGTGTCACCAGGATGAACTGGCCGGCCTGCAGCCCTGATTTTAACCCCATCGAGCACCTGTGGGATGAGCTGGACAGGCGAGTGAGGAAGAACCACCCACCCCCAAGGAACCTGCAGCAACTGCTTCAGTTCCTGCAAATCGAATGGCAGGCCATTCCACAGTCCGTCTGCAGAAAGCTGGTAAACTCAATGAGGAACAGGACTGCAGAAGGCATCGCAAAAACGCGGCGGACACACCCATTACTGAACTGTTCGGACCTTGCCAATTTTGTTTTCGACCCCCATGTTGTTTCAGAGCTTGTTGACACGTAATGCGTGAATGAAATGTGACCATATTTTGGAAAAGAATCGCAGAGATAATGAATTAAACATGTTACAAATTTGATTCAATTTTGTTTGGTGATTTGGAAGCTGTGTTTGTTTGAGTAAGTGGTCCCTAACTTTTTCCTTTCAGTATATATATATATATATATATATATATATATATACATGTACATATGTAATAAAAGTGAAGAAAGAAATCATCAGTCTTAAGACTGATCACTTGGAATGTGCCCTGGCCTCTCAGATGACCTGTAGCAGATCAAAGCAGAAAAATGTCAATCATCGACTCTGAAACAGGGCTGATGGACATAAACATAGTTGCACTTCAAGAGACTAGGCTTGCTGCAGAAGGCAAGCTGGAGGAGAAGGATTATACCTTCTTCTGGTAGAGCCACTCTGCTTGGCAGAACTTTGTGAGGTGGCAAAATTAGAACTACTTCACCTGGTTAGAATCTTATGAAGTACAAAAACAGGGATCACCCCATCTAATCAGAGCCTCATTAGATGGCAGGGGAAGGACCATTCCACCTCGCAAGAGCCTCTTGAGGTGGCAAAATCAGAACCACTCCACCTGGGTTAGAATCTTGTCAGATGGCATAATTAGAACCACTCCACCTGCCTGGTCTTGTCAGGTGGCAGAATTAAAACCACTCCACCTGGCTAGTGTCTTTTCAGGTGGCAGAATTAGCACAACTCCATCTGGCTAGAGCTGCATCAGGTGACCCATCCCATAATATAATAATAATAATAATATATTTTATTTATATAGCGCAAAATCTTGACAAAATCAAATCTAAGCGCTGAGCGTATACATGCATACATACCTACATACATATGAGCATATACATGCATACATACATGCTTACATACTTACATACATAAATCTAAGCTGAGCGTATACATGCATACATACATACATAAATCTAAGCGTATACATACATACATACATACGTACGCACATGCATACATAATAATTACAATATTTATATAGCGCAAATCTCGACAAAATCAAATCCAAGCGCCGAAAAGACACACACGCACACACGCACGCACGCACCGCACACACACACACACACACACACACACACACACACACACATATGCATGGCCACAAATGGGGAGAAAAGAATAAAAGCAATAAAAGCAAGAATAAAACCAATGGAAAACCACAGAGAGCACATCATATACAATTATATATTAAAACAAAGTGATTCCCCTCCGAGCGGAGACAGGCTGCAGAGGGGGTTGAGTGAGGTTAGGATTTTATGCAGAGGAGAAAAGGTGAGTTTTGAGAGCGGACTTGAAGGAGGCAAAAGTAGGTTGCTGACGGACTGAGAGAGGAAGTTTGTTCCAGGAGAGTGGACCAGAAACAGAGAAGGCTCGTGGACCATAGGTATTGAGCTTAGTGCGTGGAAAGCGAAAAGTCAGAGGATCGGAGGCAGAGCGGAGGGTACGTGAGGGAACATAGATCTCAAGTAGGCTTGACAGGTAATCGGGGGCTGCGTTATTGAGGCTTTTGTAGCACATGGTGTCTAGTTTGTACTGTATGCGCTTTGATACAGGGAGCCAGTGAAGTTGTGCCAGGAGAGGAGATATGTGGTCAGCTTTTTTCTTTTTGAGTACAAGGCGTACAGCATCTGGTTCAAGCCTTCTGAGATGGCAGAAGAAGTATCACCTCACCCAGTTTGAGGTGTGTGAGGTGGTTGAAGAACTATTCTACATTGTTAGAGCCTCATGAGGTAGCAGAAGAAAACCCATTCCACCTGGGTGGAGCCCTGAAAGGTGACAGAATTAGAACTGCTCCACTTAATTAAAGCCTTGTGATGTGGTAGAAGAAGAACCACACCACATCCCTGGATCTTCCTCAGGTGGCAGAAGAAGAACAGCCACCCAAACAGACTGTATTGCACAGTTTGGCGTCAGTGAGATGAATGAGAGACTGCTGCAAGTTTATTCTTACCAGGATCTGTGCATCAAGAACACGTTCTTCGAGACAAAGCCTTGACGTTAAGTCTCCTCAAGATACCCAAAGTTCGATTGTAGGCAACAGCTGGATATATCATCACAAGAAGAGCTGCCTTCAGCATTGTACTTCTCACAGTACTTTCACAGTGCTGACTGTGTCACAGACTATTATTTTCAAGTCTGAATAAAACCGAGCAGGCTCTACCGCATTCATTAAACAGGAAGGACGCCTGCATGTCAAAACCACTACTAGTTACAGGTAAAATAGCTAGCAATGGCAGAAGTTGTAGTAGTAACATCAGTACATAGGAGAAGTAGCTAGGGACAGTAGTAGTACTGGTGGTGGTGTTGACAGTGATAGTAGCGACAATAATGCAAGCATTATAAATCATATGTTTTTGAAACACTACACAACGCACAAAAATTGTAGTAGTAATTAGATATGCACAAAAATGTAGTAGATATCAGACATTCTCCGAGTATTAACCTCCAGCAATTTTTCCAAATGAAGCATTTTATCCGAATATAAAACCGCAAAAGTATGTAAACAACTATTTCTTAGCAGCTTCTGGTTGGATTTAAAAAAAACAGTTTGGGTTTGTTCATTTCTTTCAGTGGATAGTTAAACGTTTGGAACAGCAGAAAACACATGAATTTCCGGTGGTGCAATTGTTTTAAACATTTTCTATCAATACAAAAGTCAGGAATGATAGGAAGTTTGGCGAAAGGTCAAGTCAAAGGTATGTATGATTATTATGTTTGCTAGTTTCAGCAATGGTTCATTGGTCATTCATTTATCAGCAGACATGAATATGTTAACAGTGTATGTATGATGTAGTACACTAAAAGTCTTTATTGTCCAAGGACCAATACAGCATGACAAGATACTGTAATTTGACCACAACAGCTAAATGTGTAAACCAACAAGCGTGACTTTCCATCTCCTTGACTTTTGAACCAATGTGATTAAAACTTAAATATTGTTTGGTGCTGACTTGGACTGTGAATAAGTCTGATTTTTCTTGTTTTTGTTTATTTGTTTGTTTGTCTGTTATATCATTATTACAAGAAAAGTGTTAAAAAGAGCACAAAAACAGGATTTCATAATATGATTTGTCCATCTAGCTTTTAACTTTATTTGCTGTTTTGACAGCAGAGACAGACAGACAGTCAGACAGTCAGACAGAGAGAGGTGTTAAAGAACATGCACTCCTTATGGACTGAAGATAAACATAACCTGACATCACAGTGATAACTGCAGGAATAAGAAAATAGTGACCAGATAAACTTATCCAAAAATGAAACGAGTAAATGAATTAATGAATGATTGAAAATAGAATAAACAAAATAAACCGAAATCACCAAGTGCAACAAATGACAAATGAACATTTTTTAAATAAAAAAAAAACACACAACAAAAACCTGTTGTTCTTTAAGCTTTATAGTCCTAACACACAGTGTAGATGAATACGAACCGTCCACCAGCATCCTGCATTGTCAACCATACTACCAAAGCAAAAGATTAACCCTTAGACGCCCTCATCCTTTCCATCAACTTCCTGCAGGAAGTTGGTGGAAAGGATGAGGGAGTCAAAGGGTTAAGTTGCTAAGTTGGTGGATAGACTGTGATAGCCAAAGGGTTTAAGAAGCGTTACAAGTATATCTGCCTCCCCTGACTAAAAGACGGGAGGAAGTGGAGAGGTTGCAAAACAAAGGAAGACCAGTTACGGTGAGCCGTGTTTACATTTGACCTACATAATCGGTCTATTACAAGCCACGCGTCCAAAAACCTTACATGCCCTTGCCTTTGAATTGCGCGGTGTGGTAGAGCTTGAGCTTGAAAGGCTTTTGCCTGCATTTGAATTGCGCTGTGTGGAGCTTGAGCTTGTCTTGCTTGCCCTTGCATTTGAATTGCGCGGTGTGGAGCTTGTCGTGTGTGAAGCAAACGCTCTGTCCCCCTCCTCCTCCCCCCTTCAGTGTAAATAGAAGCTTCATCTCGTCAGTCGTGCTGGGGGCGGGCCCCAGTAGCTCAGTTGGTTTGAGCGTCGGATTCACATGCTAAGAGTTGTGGGTTCGAATCCTGGGGTGCGCTGTATTAAAACACTGTCCCATCTTAACATCATTGTTGTTCTGATGGTGTCAGTCTAGGATTAGATAGGTCCCCCTTCCCCCACTTCCCTGGTGAGGTGTGAGGTGAGGTGAGGTGAGGTGTGATGTGAGGTGATGTGATGTGAGGTGGGGTGTGATGTGAGGTGAGGTGAGGTGTGATGTGGAGGATGTGATGTGAGGTGAGATAGGTGATGTGTGGTGTGATGTGAGGTGTGAGTGATGTGATGTGAGGTGTGATGTGAGGTGAGATGTATGTAAGTGAGGTGTGATGTGAGGTGATGTGAGGTGGTGGATTGGGTGGTGAGGTGAGAATGTGAGGTGAGGTGAGATGTGATGTGAGTAGATGTGATGTGATGAGATTGTGTATATGAGATGTGATATGATATATGATATGATATGATCTGATATGATATATGTGATATTGATTATATATGTGATATGATATATTATGATATATATATATGATACGATATATGATATGATGTGATATAATATATATGATATATGATGATATGATATATATGTTATATGTTATATATGATGAATATATGATGATATGATATATATGATATGATATGATATGATATGATATGATATGATTGCATATACAGTAGAGCCTCTAAACCCATTAGCTTACAATATATGTGCACAGCCTCCATTGTTCATATCTGAACAGTGATGACTCAACATGAACCACTACCAAGCCATGTTAAAATCGTTGCAGCAGCTGACGTCACAAACTGACCACTACCAGTGACAAAACGAACACTGTAGATTGTATATCTCATACAAAGAAGCAGCAAAGCCCTAAACACCATGTTCAAGGCTAAAGACGATGGCAGCATGTTTGTACCCCACATAAGAAAGGAAGCAGAGCAAAGCAGGTCAAATCGTTTTTGTTCCCATAAAAAGCAACACACAAACTAGTCAAATACTTTATGCAAAAATCACACTGGAAAAAACCTTTGGAAGTGGAGGAAGAAACAGAAGGGGGGCTGGGAGAGAGAGAGAGCAGGGGGGGTGAGTGGTGCGTAATATTGGACATAATACTTAGAAAATTGAATTATTTTACCAAAAAGTGATTCGACAAGCTTAAATTTAAAAGAAACATGATAGAAATGAAAGAAAGAAATTATTGAACAGATATACCTATAACGAAATGAAACGGTAAATAACTAAAAAACATAAAATATCAAACTGATACAATAAATAAATGAACAAAGAAAAAAAAAAAAAAGGGGGGGGGGGGGAGATTTAGACTGAATAAAAAGATAATCTAAATTGACCTGAAGATTGCATGACTATGTATGTATCTGTGAATTAAGCATGTAAACAAATATTTCTCAGCTGTATTTGATTGGATTTTTAAAGAACCAGATTGGATCTGTATATATTATTTCAGTGAATAGTAACTAATACTTATCAGCAGGGAACTAACGAATTGGAAGTGGTCCAGTTGTTTTATAATGTTATATCGATGCAAATATCGGGAATGGTAAAAAAAAATTGGCAAAAGGTCAAGCTAAGTATGCATGATATGTTTAAGTGTCACCAGTGATTCATTGGTCATTCATTAGTGAGCAGCTTTAACCACATGTAAATATTGTATGATGCAGTGCAACAACGGTCTACAGTGCTTAAAGTCAATACAGCATGACTAGGTCATACAATTTGACTACTACAGCTAAATCTAATTTTTTTTTTAAAAAGCGTGACCTTAAATCTCCTTGATTTCTGAACTGATATAAACAAATATTTCAGTATGTTTCGTCATGTTGTAAAACAAACACCTAAAAAAAGGTCTGAGATTTTTCTTGTTTTTGTTTGTTCGATTTTGTTTTATGTTCTATCATTATCACATGAAAAGTGTTAAAAGGAGCGTAAAACATGGTTTCGTAATGCAGTTTGACCACAGGGTGCAGGGGTAAGATACAATGTTACTGAAAACTTGCTGTGGACTCCTTATGGAATGAAAATTGACAATCTGACGTAACCAAAGGTGAAAAATCACAGGAGTCAGAAAATAATGACCACAAAAAGCAAAGTGAGTAAATGAATAACTGAAAATAGAATGCACAAAATCAGACCCACATTCTTATTAATTTAAAGCAGAATGTTTCATCATCAATTGCACAAATGCAAAATTCCCCTCCCCCCCCCCCCCCCAAATAAATGAAATAAAAGCCAGATTTAAAAAAAAAAAATTCGTTCAATTGTTCTTTCAGGTTTACAGTCCTAATATGCAGTGTGTATGAGGACTAGCATTTGTATATTTTTATAGAAGCCTTAAGCAGACCCCTGGAAGAGGGCAGGAAGTGATGGAGTGGTTACAGAACAAGAGAGCCACTGTTAAACTTGGCCCACAGACTCGGCAACGTTAGGCCAGCAAGTCTCAAGGCTTCAACGAGTGATAACGCCGGCACTTTCAAAGTGACCTACTTTCCTCGCTTTCCAGGCGGACTTGTGGCTGAGTTTTGAGAGATAGCGTTGTCGTCACATGACATATGTAGGCCTACTTGCCTTTGTAGTTGATTGAAAACTGGATGGACTTCGTCGTGATGTGTGAATCTCTCTCTCTCGCTCTCTCTCTCTCTCTCTCTGTGTTAATAGCAGCCTCATCTTATCAATTGTCCACTAAAGATGGCTGGTGTGTCTTACTCTATTAATTTTATAAGATGTATGATTATCATAGATTGACTTTAAACTGATTCACTGCTTGCAAGTTTGTAGATGTAGTCAAGTGGGGTTTTGCTGGTGGGAGTTGTAAGGTTGGTTTGTCATGGATCTGGGAAATTTTGTCAGTGATGGCTGAGGTAGGTTAATATTAAACACATGGGGATACTTTTTTCTTTACCGGTTAATTGAATGTGCTGAAGCATGTACAAGTGTTGCGATTTCAACTGGATAAGTATTTGATTAACTGATTTTTAATCACATTTAGATGCATAATATTTTGGTATGGTTTGACTATCTTATTGTACGCCAATTTGTCCACATGCTGACAGTGTGAAGCATAGTATATGGTGGAGAACAGGCCAACAGTAACAATTATGATTTATTTTTTATTGATCATTTCCAGATTAATGTGCCTGACAGATTCACACATCCTTAATGATAATCAAATTGTTTGAGACTAATTAATAAATTAATATAATATAAATTAATAATTAAAATATATATAATATAATATAATATAATATAATATAATTATAATATAATATCATATATCATATCATATCATAATTATCATATCATATCATATCATATCATGTAATATAAACATGATATAATATAGTTGTATGGAGAAACCTTTTCACATGAAATTGTACATCATCATTGCGAAAATATCTTAACTGACTGTTGTCTACATTCTCAAACATTGAGATTAGTTCCGTTTCCCAATTCCTCACACCTTTCCATTATGCAATGCGCAACCTCTAAACCCACTAGCCTACTATATACATGCACAGCCTCCCTTGTTTGAATTCTTTGTTTCCCTCTGAACTCTTATTGTTTGCTTAGAAAGAGAGAGAGAGAGAGAGAGAGAGAGAGAGAGAGAGAGAGAGAGAGAGAGAGAGAGAGAGAGAGAGAATGTGAAATTAGTCCTGAGTTTAAAAAAATCAGTACTCCTTTACTAAACAGAGATTTGACATACCTATCAAAATGTGATATAAATTAAATAAATAAAATACATTGAACATATTGTCCAGTAATGAAACGAAAAACGAACTAAACAGATAAATGAATACATAGAATAATATAAAGAAAATGCAAAATGTTTTGACATAACATGGAAATCAGTAAATGTTTTACTATAAAAAGGAAACGATAATGTAAACAAATGAAGTAAAAAAAAATGCAATTACTGTATTAAGCTGAATAAAAAAAAGAGCAGAATTTAGCTTAGATGAAAGCATAGTTGCACAGATCTACACGGCAACAGTTTCCCTAGGCCCTGTTAATGTGGACGTCTATCTCTCTCTATATATATATTTTCGCAGCTATTTTTCCTAAATTCATTTTCATTAATTTCCTTCAGCTTTTGTTGCCATTAAAGTGGCGTACAAAATGGAACAGAAAACGAATTGTCAGCACAAATGAATCCATTATGATTTTTTTAATAATATGAAATACAGAACACGATGCACTGACAAAAAGTATAAGACGAGAAACACTTAAAGAAGGAAATGTAATGGACAGGCACAATGTTAACCAGATAATAATAATGCCAACACTAGATGTTTGGGGAGGGAGGGGATGAGTAACATACTCAAACCAGACTATGCACGATCATCCTTTATTTAGTGGACAGAAACAGCACTAACAAACCTACTCCAGCTTTAGCGTAGGATCTCTTTATGTGCTTGGGTAGGCTTACGTAACTAGCCACTGTCTTTGTCAGTGGGCTGCTTTTGATATCTCCAGTAGGCCTAGCCCAGACAATGACTGACTCCCAGTTGAGTAAATATTAAGCTTTCCAACAACATGTGAACAGAACATGTCAACAATGCTTGTTATCAGGATAAAAGAAACATGAAGACAGTCCTCACCCACAACACTGCGCTGGGACAACAGGAGAAGAACAGGGCTGACAAAGCTCTTGCACTTGCTCAGTTAAGTATGATTTGATGGTATGAGATAAGGATATTAGCCTGTTTTTCTTTTTTTTTTTATTGCTATCATTACTGACATTGCTGTTAAAATATTTTTTTTAAAACTTGTTTTTATTCATTTTCAGATACATAGATCTTACAAACATCTTGAAATGTACACAATGCGTAATCAACAGATCTAACAAAATGTAGAAAGAACAAGCATTCATTGCAATACATATATATATATATATATATATATATATCCGCACACATACATATGCCTATACATACACATGTACATATACACACATAAATGTATACACACATCTACATCTACATTTATATATATATAAATATATACACATACAAATATATATGCACATACAGACACATATAATATACATACACACATATGCATATACATACACATAGACATATGTATACACATAGACACATACATATACATACACAAACATATACACACATATATACACACATATATACATACATATACACATATACACACACATACATGTACATCCATATGTCTAACTGAAGCATATGAAGAGACATAGATAAATTCGCATTTTAAGAAGAAAATTACGCAAATGTATACATGCATGTGTAACAATAGGGAAAAAAATCACACACACACACACACACACACCACACACACACACACACACACACACACCACACACACACACACACACAAGTAAGCAAACAAAAATAAATAATTGGACGAACAATATCGAAATTCAACAGCTTCATACCTCAAGGATAACTGCACGCTGGGTTTTCTTTCCTTCTGATGATGTCCATGGGAAAAAAAAATCTTTGAACAGAGGATGTTTGTTATTTATAGAAAGAGGCATGTCTTCTATATTCCATCACGATCTATTTTTGTTATAACATGGTCTTTATTTATTAACTCATTAGCCATTCTGCTGAACATTGTTGAGATAATTGTTTATGTGTCAAACATCAGAGGTTTATAGTAAGACCACTTTGATACGAATGTTGTATAGAACATATTCATATATGCTATGTGTCTTTCTATCACGAACCTCCGTTTAAGCTGTTGTAAAAACACATGAAAGATAGGTTGTACTTTCTCTATTCGACATTTATATAAGAAGAATTTTGCAAAAATAAGAAGAAAATCAAATGTATCATCTGTTTTAAAGCTCTCCAATGTTCCAAGCATAATTAATTCTTCGTTCAATCTCAAATGACGTGTATGTACACATTTTTCATTTAACGAAGATTCCAAAGAATACCAAAATTGACGAACCGCATTACATCGCCAGAATAAATGCTGAATATCCTCAGGTTCTCTATTGCAAAAAGTACATTTATCGTTGTTACTGATTTTTATTTTCTTAAGTGTTTCGTTTGTTGCAATAATTCTGTGAACTATCTGGATTTGAAACCATTTAAGTTTGATATCACTTATTTTCTGGATCTTATTGAAAACAACCTTCCAGTTTATATTTGTTGGTAGTTTTGTGTTCCACTTACTACAACATTTTGGGTCTTGACCGTTGTTAGTTAGTATATCGTAGTATGGTTTCGTTCCTTTGTGGCTTGAATAAATGATCTGAAGGGACTTCTTCAAATTTAAAGCATAGTTATTATGAATATCAATGTCCATTTTTCTTATGTATTTTTTAATCGCTTGAATTACTCCAAAATAGGTGATAAAATTCGAAATTAGTCCATATGAAGTTCCGAATTCATCATATGTCAAAAAGTGACCATTGTTTTTCATAAGATGAGAAACACAGAAGATACCTTTTTTAATCCATTTTTGGTATAAGATTGTTTTATTTCCAATCCGTGTAGTGTCGTTACAAAATATAGGTTCAGTAGCAAACTCTTTAGAAGTTGCTGGGTGTATTTTTGCTGTTAATTCTTTATAGGCATTTAACACATGTCGCCAAAACATGTTGACTTTGGCATTAACTGGTAGACATGATCCATACATATTGAGGTTGTCCATCATGGGAAACATAACAGTTATAATGTTTTTCCATTTATGGTTTGTATTGTTTAATTTCTGTATCCAGATAAGTTTTAGCGTGTTTATAAACTGCTTTATGTCAATCAAACCAAGCCCTCCTTTATGAACACGTTTTACTGCAGACTTTCTATCAATGCGGTCTGGTTTTCCTTTCCATATAAATTTGAAACACAACTTTTGTAAGTTTTTAATAAAGCTGTTAAGTGGATTAAGGAGAAGCATCCACAGATGTATGATTTTAGATAAAATTAAAGATTTTAGAACAGCTATTCGTCCCAGTGGGGTGATTAATCTTTTTATCCATATCCTAAATAACTTTAATATTTCTGAAAATTTATCATCATAATTAAGTTTTTCAGTCTGTCAGGTCTGCGGTAAACCAAATACCCAAAATTTTAAATTTTGATGGATTCCATTCCATTTTTACATGTGGTAGATATTTGGTTGTGGAATTTGTCTTATTTCCAAGCCATATAGCTTGTGTTTTACTGGTGTTTATCACTAAACCAGATTTCTGTCCAAACTTATTCAATGTGTTAATAGTTTCTTCAAAAGAAGTTGCATCACCTTGTGTTATGATCTGTGTATCATCTGCATATTGCGAAATCTTTTGTGTACAGTTGTTAATAGTTATACCTTTTATCTTATCATTTTCTCTTATCATGATTCCAAGAATTTCTACACACAATATAAATAAATAAGGTGAAATGGGATCTCCTTGTCGACATTCTCTCTCAATTGGAAACCATGTGGAAATATTTCCATTTACAACAACAATTGATTTTATTTTACTATTAAAAAGTGTGGATGCATTGACAGATGTCCGGACCAAACCCAAATATTTTCAAAACTTCCATCATGAAGTTCCAGTCTAAAGAGTCAAAACGCCTTTTCAAAGTCAATACAAAGAAGTAAACCTTGAAGATTATTGTAGTTCAAATAATGAATAGTGTCATATATTAATCTAATATTGTCCCCTATAAATCTATTTGACATAAAACCGATCTGATCTTCGTTAATAAGAGAAGGGAGTACCGATTTGAGACGATTGGCTATACATGAAGCACCAATTTTATATATGACGTTAAGCAATGATATTGGTCTCCAGTTTTTAATGTATTCCCTTGGTTTATCACCTTTAGGAATGCAAACTATCACACCCTCTTTCTGAGTTACAGATAATTCACCTTTTTTAAAACCTTCATTCAACGATCTGACAACGAACGAACCTATTTTATTCCAAAACACTTTGAAAAATTCTGCAGTAAATCCATCAGAACCTGGGCTTTTATTATTTTTCATATCTTTTAGCGCTTGTCTTGCTTCATTTAGAGTAATCTGTCCTATTTCATTTGGTTCATCATCTGATAGTGTTGGAATATCATTTACCAGGTCTTTCATTTCAGATTCGCCTGATATTTTCTTACTGTATAGATCTTTATAAAAATGTTCGACTTCTTGAATTATTTCGTTCTGCCCAACATTTTCTATTCCATTTGAAACAAGTTTTGTTATAGATTTACTGATAAAGTGTCTCTTTCGAGGTTACAAAAGTATGTAGATATTTTTTCACCCTCTGCAATCCATCTAGCTCGAGATCGTAGAAGAATGCCATCCATTTTCTTTTTTCTTATTGCAATCAAATTGACTTTACATTCTTCCAAGCGTTTATTCTGTTGGTCAGATTTACGTGTTGTTTGCTCTAGATGCTGTATTTCTGCCTCTAGCTGATTCTCGTTTTCTGTGCTCTTACGTTTTTTTCATTGACGCATATGCAATTGTTTTTGAACGTATTTTCATCAAAAGGACATCAAGGAATAACTGGTCTGATATTGTGAACTGAATATCTGTTTGAGGAATGTTTTCAATTTCTTTCTGATTGTATACCAGTACAGCATATTCCTCAGTTACATTTTTAATTTCAGTATTAATTTCTTCTATATATTCGACATCTTTTAATAGGGAACTATTAAATTTCCAAAATGTCTTTCGTTTTATTTCTTTTGCAAATGAAAGTTTCAAAGTGATCATTGAATGGTCTGAACGGTAACCATAAACAATTTCAGCTTCTTTTACATTTTGTATAACATTTTCAGAAATAAGAAAGAAATCCAGATGGCTTTGTTGAAATGGTGTTGGTCTGCGCCATGTATATCTTCTTATCTCTGGATTAATCTCTCTCCAAATATCAATTAAATCCAAGTTCATGGCAATTTCTTCAACTTTTTCTCTTGCTTTCGGGTTATTGACGAGTTTATAATTGTAACAATCCATGTTGATGTCAAGTACAAGGTTCCAGTCACCCCTTATGATTACATGCGGAGATCCTACTTCTTTGATGTGTTGTTCTAACTTCTCGTAAAATTCTGGTGTGTCTTTATTTGGGCCATAAATATTGACAAGTAGAAAATCTGTATTCATCGTTGTGAGGGAAACAGATATAAAATTACCTTCTGTATCTTTGTAGACTTTCTTTATTTTAAATTCAAAATTATTATTAAACATTACTGCTACTCCTCTGGATTGAGAACTGTAAGAAGTAAAGTAGCATGTATATCCCCATTCAGATTTAATGTATGGTTCTAGTTTAAGTGAAAGTGTGTATCTTGTAAGAGATAAATAGAATGATTTTTTTGTTTGAGATATTGAAACACACCTCTCCTCTTTTGAGGATTTCCAAGACCTTGACAATTCAATGATGCAATGCTAAGGTTCTCCATTATAATTATAGATTGGCATATAAATATTCAAACCTTTTTATCAATTATATATGTAACAAAACGAGAATACTATCTCAACACAACTATCAATATTACAACAATAATGAATACAAACATCTTCGTTGTAACGAAGTGTACACATGTTTTCATGGAAAAAGTCATTCATTGGCGTAGCTAAACACAACATAACAAGAAAAATCATGAAACAGCAAACAGCTAAACAAGCTCTACAAGTAAAAAGCATTTCAATCAAACAAACATATACAGACATTACATAAAAAACAACAACAAGCAAACAAAAAACGATAACCTTTTTTTTAATTTTTCGGTGATCGTCACTGGCGAGCGAAATGTACAGTGCTGAAACAAACGATTAGTTTATCTAATACGTGCATGATCCTGTGAGTGGACGCTCATCTTTGTGGGCACGTGCCCATCCACATGCACACACGATCAGAACAACAATGCCTACACACACACCCTTCCCCACCCGCAACACTCCCCACGCATTCACTCCGCACTTCGCCCCGCCACCCCCGGCCACCGGCAAAGGCGACCCCACACGAACTCCGATGCCGTGGGGGAGAGAGGCGTTACAGACCCCAACTCCCCCAGGGGACGAGCACTATAGGGGTGGTACACATCTCCTCCTCCTCACTGCTTTACCGTCCTAAATTCTAAAGAAAGGAAATAAACAATTTTATGAATTAGAGGCTTCAAGCACAAAGTTTTGCACAAGCGAATGTAATGCGAACCCGTGTAATCATCTTATTGGGTGGTGTTTTGCTACTGACCAAGCAGGCTTATATTAGGTCAGTTACATCATCTTTCTGAACACCTCATCGATATTGGTGTCTATATCAATGCGGGCTGTTTGTCCGTTTTTGAGCTTAGCCAAAATTTTGCCGTTGGCCGACCATGATGCCATTGTGGCAGTGTGATTTTTGACCTTCATCAACAATTTATAGTTGGCCTGTGTGAGGTCTTCCCCGATGGATACTCCAGATTGTTTAAATTTTCTGCGTGATGTCAAACGGCAGATTTAAGTTGCCTGGAGTAAAAACGGACAATGATAGGTCGTGGTCCATCTCTTCCTGGTTTGCCAGTGTGGTGTGCAATTTCAATGTCAGTGTCTTTCACTGGAACACCGACTTTACTGGTAAACACATCAATATATTTTTTTACACAGTCATGAACTGTTTCCACTTCCCCGTTTCTTCCCGCTTCTTTCACCCCAAACACCCGTACGTTCCACGATCTACCATGCTGTTCCTGGTCGTTCAGTGCTTTCTTCAAGTCATTGTTCTCTTTCACACATTGTGTGTGTGTGTGTGTGTGTGTGTGTGTGTGTGTGGGGTGTTGTGTGTATGTGTGTGTGTGTGTGTGTGTGTGTGTGTGTGTGGTGTGTGTGGTGTGGTGTGTGTGTGTGTGTATGCATGTGTGTTGTGTTGTGTGTGTGTGTGTGTGTGTGTGTGTGTGTGTGTGTATGTATGTGTGTGTGTGTGTGTGTGTGTGTGTGTGTGGTGTGTGTGTGTGTGTGTGTGTGTGTGTGTGTTTGCTTTGCCTCTAAAACCCATTAGCTTACAATATATGTGCACAGCCTCCATTGTTCATATCTGAACAGTGATGACTCAACATGAACCACTACCAAGCCATGTTAAAATCGTTGCAGCAGCTGACGTCACAAACTGACCACTACCAGTGACAAAACGAACACTGTAGATTGTATATCTCATACAAAGAAGCAGCAAAGCCCTAAACACCATGTTCAAGGCTAAAGACGATGGCAGCATGTTTGTACCCCACATAAGAAAGGAAGCAGAGCAAAGCAGGTCAAATCGTTTTTGTTCCCATAAAAAGCAACACACAAACTAGTCAAATACTTTATGCAAAAATCACACTGGAAAAAACCTTTGGAAGTGGAGGAAGAAACAGAAGGGGGGCTGGGAGAGAGAGAGAGCAGGGGGGGTGAGTGGTGCGTAATATTGGACATAATACTTAGAAAATTGAATTATTTTACCAAAAAGTGATTCGACAAGCTTAAATTTAAAAGAAACATGATAGAAATGAAAGAAAGAAATTATTGAACAGATATACCTATAACGAAATGAAACGGTAAATAACTAAAAAACATAAAATATCAAACTGATACAATAAATAAATGAACAAAGAAAAAAAAAAAAAAGGGGGGGGGGGGAATTTAGACTGAATAAAAAGATAATCTAAATTGACCTGAAGATTGCATGACTATGTATGTATCTGTGAATTAAGCATGTAAACAAATATTTCTCAGCTGTATTTGATTGGATTTTTAAAGAACCAGATTGGATCTGTATATATTATTTCAGTGAATAGTAACTAATACTTATCAGCAGGGAACTAACGAATTGGAAGTGGTCCAGTTGTTTTATAATGTTATATCGATGCAAATATCGGGAATGGTAAAAAAAAATTGGCAAAAGGTCAAGCTAAGTATGCATGATATGTTTAAGTGTCACCAGTGATTCATTGGTCATTCATTAGTGAGCAGCTTTAACCACATGTAAATATTGTATGATGCAGTGCAACAACGGTCTACAGTGCTTAAAGTCCAATACAGCATGACTAGGTCATACAATTTGACTACTACAGCTAAATCTTTTTTTTTTTTTAAAAAGCGTGACCTTAAATCTCCTTGATTTCTGAACTGATATAAACAAATATTTCAGTATGTTTCGTCATGTTGTAAAACAAACACCTAAAAAAAGGTCTGAGATTTTTCTTGTTTTTGTTTGTTCGATTTTGTTTTATGTTCTATCATTATCACATGAAAAGTGTTAAAAGGAGCGTAAAACATGGTTTCGTAATGCAGTTTGACCACAGGGTGCAGGGGTAAGATACAATGTTACTGAAAACTTGCTGTGGACTCCTTATGGAATGAAAATTGACAATCTGACGTAACCAAAGGTGAAAAATCACAGGAGTCAGAAAATAATGAAAACAAAAAGCAAAGTGAGTAAATGAATAACTGAAAATAGAATGCACAAAATCAGACCCACATTCTTATTAATTTAAAGCAGAATGTTTCATCATCAATTGCACAAATGCAAAATCCCCCTCCCCCCCCCCCCCCCCCCCCAAATAAATGAAATAAAAGCCAGATTTAAAAAAAAAAAAATTCGTTCAATTGTTCTTTCAGGTTTACAGTCCTAATATGCAGTGTGTATGAGGACTAGCATTTGTATATTTTTATAGAAGCCTTAAGCAGACCCCTGGAAGAGGGCAGGAAGTGATGGAGTGGTTACAGAACAAGAGAGCCACTGTTAAACTTGGCCCACAGACTCGGCAACGTTAGGCCAGCAAGTCTCAAGGCTTCAACGAGTGATAACGCCGGCACTTTCAAAGTGACCTACTTTCCTCGCTTTCCAGGCGGACTTGTGGCTGAGTTTTGAGAGATAGCGTTGTCGTCACATGACATATGTAGGCCTACTTGCCTTTGTAGTTGATTGAAAACTGGATGGACTTCGTCGTGATGTGTGAATCTCTCTCTCTCGCTCTCTCTCTCTCTCTCTCTCTGTGTTAATAGCAGCCTCATCTTATCAATTGTCCACTAAAGATGGCTGGTGTGTCTTACTCTATTAATTTTATAAGATGTATGATTATCATAGATTGACTTTAAACTGATTCACTGCTTGCAAGTTTGTAGATGTAGTCAAGTGGGGTTTTGCTGGTGGGAGTTGTAAGGTTGGTTTGTCATGGATCTGGGAAATTTTGTCAGTGATGGCTGAGGTAGGTTAATATTAAACACATGGGGATACTTTTTTCTTTACCGGTTAATTGAATGTGCTGAAGCATGTACAAGTGTTGCGATTTCAACTGGATAAGTATTTGATTAACTGATTTTTAATCACATTTAGATGCATAATATTTTGGTATGGTTTGACTATCTTATTGTACGCCAATTTGTCCACATGCTGACAGTGTGAAGCATAGTATATGGTGGAGAACAGGCCAACAGTAACAATTATGATTTATTTTTTATTGATCATTTCCAGATTAATGTGCCTGACAGATTCACACATCCTTAATGATAATCAAATTGTTTGAGACTAATATAATATAATATAATATAATATAATATAATATAATATAATATAATATAATATAATATAATATAATATAATATAATATAATATAATATAATATAATATCATATATCATATCATATCATAATTATCATATCATATCATATCATATCATGTAATATAACATGATATAATATAGTTGTATGGAGAAACCTTTTCACATGAAATTGTACATCATCATTGCGAAAATATCTTAACTGACTGTTGTCTACATTCTCAAACATTGAGATTAGTTCCGTTTCCCAAATTCCTCACACCTTTCCATTATGCAATGCGCAACCTCTAAACCCACTAGCCTACTATATACATGCACAGCCTCCCTTGTTTGAATTCTTTGTTTCCCTCTGAACTCTTATTGTTTGCTTAGAAAAGAGAGAGAGAGAGAGAGAGAGAGAGAGAGAGAGAGAGAGAGAGAGAGAGAGAGAGAGAATGTGAAATTAGTCCTGAGTTTAAAAAAATCAGTACTCCTTTACTAAACAGAGATTTGACATACCTATCAAAATGTGATATAAATTAAATAAATAAAATACATTGAACATATTGTCCAGTAATGAAACGAAAAACGAACTAAACAGATAAATGAATACATAGAATAATATAAAGAAAATGCAAAATGTTTTGACATAACATGGAAATCAGTAAATGTTTTACTATAAAAAGGAAACGATAATGTAAACAAATGAAGTAAAAAAAAATGCAATTACTGTATTAAGCTGAATAAAAAAAAGAGCAGAATTTAGCTTAGATGAAAGCATAGTTGCACAGATCTACACGGCAACAGTTTCCCCTAGGCCCTGTTAATGTGGACGTCTATCTCTCTCTATATATATATTTTCGCAGCTATTTTTCCTAAATTCATTTTCATTAATTTCCTTCAGCTTTTGTTGCCATTAAAGTGGCGTACAAAATGGAACAGAAAACGAATTGTCAGCACAAATGAATCCATTATGATTTTTTTAATAATATGAAATACAGAACACGATGCACTGACAAAAAGTATAAGACGAGAAACACTTAAAGAAGGAAATGTAATGGACAGGCACAATGTTAACCAGATAATAATAATGCCAACACTAGATGTTTGGGGAGGGAGGGGATGAGTAACATACTCAAACCAGACTATGCACGATCATCCTTTATTTAGTGGACAGAAACAGCACTAACAAACCTACTCCAGCTTTAGCGTAGGATCTCTTTATGTGCTTGGGTAGGCTTACGTAACTAGCCACTGTCTTTGTCAGTGGGCTGCTTTTGATATCTCCAGTAGGCCTAGCCCAGACAATGACTGACTCCCAGTTGAGTAAATATTAAGCTTTCCAACAACATGTGAACAGAACATGTCAACAATGCTTGTTATCAGGATAAAAGAAACATGAAGACAGTCCTCACCCACAACACTGCGCTGGGACAACAGGAGAAGAACAGGGCTGACAAAGCTCTTGCACTTGCTCAGTTAAGTATGATTTGATGGTATGAGATAAGGATATTAGCCTGTTTTTTTTTTTTTTTTTATTGCTATCATTACTGACATTGCTGTTAAAATATTTTTTTTAAAACTTGTTTTTATTCATTTTCAGATACATAGATCTTACAAACATCTTGAAATGTACACAATGCGTAATCAACAGATCTAACAAAATGTAGAAAGAACAAGCATTCATTGCAATACATATATATATATATACATATATATATCCGCACACATACATATGCCTATACATACACATGTACATATACACACATAAATGTATACACACATCTACATCTACATTTATATATATATAAATATATACACATACAAATATATATGCACATACAGACACATATAATATACATACACACATATGCATATACATACACATAGACATATGTATACACATAGACACATACATATACATACACAAACATATACACACATATATACACACATATATACATACATATACACATATACACACACATACATGTACATCCATATGTCTAACTGAAGCATATGAAGAGACATAGATAAATTCGCATTTTAAGAAGAAAATTACGCAAATGTATACATGCATGTGTAACAATAGGGAAAAAAATCACACACACACACACACACACACACACACACACACACACACACACACACACACACACACACACACACACACACACACACAAGTAAGCAAACAAAAATAAATAATTGGACGAACAATATCGAAATTCAACAGCTTCATACCTCAAGGATAACTGCACGCTGGGTTTTCTTTCCTTCTGATGATGTCCATGGGAAAAAAAAATCTTTGAACAGAGGATGTTTGTTATTTATAGAAAGAGGCATGTCTTCTATATTCCATCACGATCTATTTTTGTTATAACATGGTCTTTATTTATTAACTCATTAGCCATTCTGCTGAACATTGTTGAGATAATTGTTTATGTGTCAAACATCAGAGGTTTATAGTAAGACCACTTTGATACGAATGTTGTATAGAACATATTCATATATGCTATGTGTCTTTCTATCACGAACCTCCGTTTAAGCTGTTGTAAAAACACATGAAAGATAGGTTGTACTTTCTCTATTCGACATTTATATAAGAAGAATTTTGCAAAAATAAGAAGAAAATCAAATGTATCATCTGTTTTAAAGCTCTCCAATGTTCCAAGCATAATTAATTCTTCGTTCAATCTCAAATGACGTGTATGTACACATTTTTCATTTAACGAAGATTCCAAAGAATACCAAAATTGACAAACCGCATTACATCGCCAGAATAAATGCTGAATATCCTCAGGTTCTCTATTGCAAAAAGTACATTTATCGTTGTTACTGATTTTTATTTTCTTAAGTGTTTCGTTTGTTGCAATAATTCTGTGAACTATCTGGATTTGAAACCATTTAAGTTTGATATCACTTATTTTCTGGATCTTATTGAAAACAACCTTCCAGTTTATATTTGTTGGTAGTTTTGTGTTCCACTTACTACAACATTTTGGGTCTTGACCGTTGTTAGTTAGTATATCGTAGTATGGTTTCGTTCCTTTGTGGCTTGAATAAATGATCTGAAGGGACTTCTTCAAATTTAAAGCATAGTTATTATGAATATCAATGTCCATTTTTCTTATGTATTTTTTAATCGCTTGAATTACTCCAAAATAGGTGATAAAATTCGAAATTAGTCCATATGAAGTTCCGAATTCATCATATGTCAAAAAGTGACCATTGTTTTTCATAAGATGAGAAACACAGAAGATACCTTTTTTAATCCATTTTTGGTATAAGATTGTTTTATTTCCAATCCGTGTAGTGTCGTTACAAAATATAGGTTCAGTAGCAAACTCTTTAGAAGTTGCTGGGTGTATTTTTGCTGTTAATTCTTTATAGGCATTTAACACATGTCGCCAAAACATGTTGACTTTGGCATTAACTGGTAGACATGATCCATACATATTGAGGTTGTCCATCATGGGAAACATAACAGTTATAATGTTTTTCCATTTATGGTTTGTATTGTTTAATTTCTGTATCCAGATAAGTTTTAGCGTGTTTATAAACTGCTTTATGTCAATCAAACCAAGCCCTCCTTTATGAACACGTTTTACTGCAGACTTTCTATCAATGCGGTCTGGTTTTCCTTTCCATATAAATTTGAAACACAACTTTTGTAAGTTTTTAATAAAGCTGTTAAGTGGATTAAGGAGAAGCATCCACAGATGTATGATTTTAGATAAAATTAAAGATTTTAGAACAGCTATTCGTCCAGTGGGGTGATTAATCTTTTTATCCATATCCTAAATAACTTTAATATTTCTGAAAATTTATCATCATAATTAAGTTTTTCAGTCTGTCAGGTCTGCGGTAAACCAAATACCCAAAATTTTAAATTTTGATGGATTCCATTCCATTTTTACATGTGGTAGATATTTGGTTGTGGAATTTGTCTTATTTCCAAGCCATATAGCTTGTGTTTTACTGGTGTTTATCACTAAACCAGATTTCTGTCCAAACTTATTCAATGTGTTAATAGTTTCTTCAAAAGAAGTTGCATCACCTTGTGTTATGATCTGTGTATCATCTGCATATTGCGAAATCTTTTGTGTACAGTTGTTAATAGTTATACCTTTTATCTTATCATTTTCTCTTATCATGATTCCAAGAATTTCTACACACAATATAAATAAATAAGGTGAAATGGGATCTCCTTGTCGACATTCTCTCTCAATTGGAAACCATGTGGAAATATTTCCATTTACAACAACAATTGATTTTATTTTACTATTAAAAAGTGTGGATGCATTGACAGATGTCCGGACCAAACCCAAATATTTTCAAAACTTCCATCATGAAGTTCCAGTCTAAAGAGTCAAACGCCTTTTCAAAGTCAATACAAAGAAGTAAACCTTGAAGATTATTGTAGTTCAAATAATGAATAGTGTCATATATTAATCTAATATTGTCCCCTATAAATCTATTTGACATAAAACCGATCTGATCTTCGTTAATAAGAGAAGGGAGTACCGATTTGAGACGATTGGCTATACATGAAGCACCAATTTTATATATGACGTTAAGCAATGATATTGGTCTCCAGTTTTTAATGTATTCCCTTGGTTTATCACCTTTAGGAATGCAAACTATCACACCCTCTTTCTGAGTTACAGATAATTCACCTTTTTTAAAACCTTCATTCAACGATCTGACAACGAACGAACCTATTTTATTCCAAAACACTTTGAAAAATTCTGCAGTAAATCCATCAGAACCTGGGCTTTTATTATTTTTCATATCTTTTAGCGCTTGTCTTGCTTCATTTAGAGTAATCTGTCCTATTTCATTTGGTTCATCATCTGATAGTGTTGGAATATCATTTACCAGGTCTTTCATTTCAGATTCGCCTGATATTTTCTTACTGTATAGATCTTTATAAAAATGTTCGACTTCTTGAATTATTTCGTTCTGCCCAACATTTTCTATTCCATTTGAAACAAGTTTTGTTATAGATTTACTGATAAAGTGTCTCTTTTCGAGGTTACAAAAGTATGTAGATATTTTTTCACCCTCTGCAATCCATCTAGCTCGAGATCGTAGAAGAATGCCATCCATTTTCTTTTTTCTTATTGCAATCAAATTGACTTTACATTCTTCCAAGCGTTTATTCTGTTGGTCAGATTTACGTGTTGTTTGCTCTAGATGCTGTATTTCTGCCTCTAGCTGATTCTCGTTTTCTGTGCTCTTACGTTTTTTTCATTGACGCATATGCAATTGTTTTTGAACGTATTTTCATCAAAAGGACATCAAGGAATAACTGGTCTGATATTGTGAACTGAATATCTGTTTGAGGAATGTTTTCAATTTCTTTCTGATTGTATACCAGTACAGCATATTCCTCAGTTACATTTTTAATTTCAGTATTAATTTCTTCTATATATTCGACATCTTTTAATAGGGAACTATTAAATTTCCAAAATGTCTTTCGTTTTATTTCTTTTGCAAATGAAAGTTTCAAAGTGATCATTGAATGGTCTGAACGGTAACCATAAACAATTTCAGCTTCTTTTACATTTTGTATAACATTTTCAGAAATAAGAAAGAAATCCAGATGGCTTTGTTGAAATGGTGTTGGTCTGCGCCATGTATATCTTCTTATCTCTGGATTAATCTCTCTCCAAATATCAATTAAATCCAAGTTCATGGCAATTTCTTCAACTTTTTCTCTTGCTTTCGGGTTATTGACGAGTTTATAATTGTAACAATCCATGTTGATGTCAAGTACAAGGTTCCAGTCACCCCCTATGATTACATGCGGAGATCCTACTTCTTTGATGTGTTGTTCTAACTTCTCGTAAAATTCTGGTGTGTCTTTATTTGGGCCATAAATATTGACAAGTAGAAAATCTGTATTCATCGTTGTGAGGGAAACAGATATAAAATTACCTTCTGTATCTTTGTAGACTTTCTTTATTTTAAATTCAAAATTATTATTAAACATTACTGCTACTCCTCTGGATTGAGAACTGTAAGAAGTAAAGTAGCATGTATATCCCCATTCAGATTTAATGTATGGTTCTAGTTTAAGTGAAAGTGTGTATCTTGTAAGAGATAAATAGAATGATTTTTTTGTTTGAGATATTGAAACACACCTCTCCTCTTTTGAGGATTTCCAAGACCTTGACAATTCAATGATGCAATGCTAAGGTTCTCCATTATAATTATAGATTGGCATATAAATATTCAAACCTTTTTATCAATTATATATGTAACAAAACGAGAATACTATCTCAACACAACTATCAATATTACAACAATAATGAATACAAACATCTTCGTTGTAACGAAGTGTACACATGTTTTCATGGAAAAAGTCATTCATTGGCGTAGCTAAACACAACATAACAAGAAAAATCATGAAACAGCAAACAGCTAAACAAGCTCTACAAGTAAAAAGCATTTCAATCAAACAAACATATACAGACATTACATAAAAAACAACAACAAGCAAACAAAAAACGATAACCTTTTTTTTAATTTTTCGGTGATCGTCACTGGCGAGCGAAATGTACAGTGCTGAAACAAACGATTAGTTTATCTAATACGTGCATGATCCTGTGAGTGGACGCTCATCTTTGTGGGCACGTGCCCATCCACATGCACACACGATCAGAACAACAATGCCTACACACACACCCTTCCCCACCCGCAACACTCCCCACGCATTCACTCCGCACTTCGCCCCGCCACCCCCGGCCACCGGCAAAGGCGACCCCACACGAACTCCGATGCCGTGGGGGAGAGAGGCGTTACAGACCCCAACTCCCCCAGGGGACGAGCACTATAGGGGTGGTACACATCTCCTCGTCCTCACTGCTTTACCTTCCTAAATTCTAAAGAAAGGAAATAAACAATTTTATGAATTAGAGGCTTCAAGCACAAAGTTTTGCACAAGCGAATGTAATGCGAACCCGTGTAATCATCTTATTGGGTGGTGTTTTGCTACTGACCAAGCAGGCTTATATTAGGTCAGTTACATCATCTTTCTGAACACCTCATCGATATTGGTGTCTATATCAATGCGGGCTGTTTGTCCGTTTTTGAGCTTAGCCAAAATTTTGCCGTTGGCCGACCATGATGCCATTGTGGCAGTGTGATTTTTGACCTTCATCAACAATTTATAGTTGGCCTGTGTGAGGTCTTCCCCGATGGATACTCCAGATTGTTTAAATTTTCTGCGTGATGTCAAACGGCAGATTTAAGTTGCCTGGAGTAAAAACGGACAATGATAGGTCGTGGTCCATCTCTTCCTGGTTTGCCAGTGTGGTGTGCAATTTCAATGTCAGTGTCTTTCACTGGAACACCGACTTTACTGGTAAACACATCAATATATTTTTTTACACAGTCATGAACTGTTTCCACTTCCCCGTTTCTTCCCGCTTCTTTCACCCCAAACACCCGTACGTTCCACGATCTACCATGCTGTTCCTGGTCGTTCAGTGCTTTCTTCAAGTCATTGTTCTCTTTCACACATTGTGTGTGTGTGTGTGTGTGTGTGTGTGTGTGTGTGTGTGTATGTGTGTGTGTGTGTGTGTGTGTGTGTGTGTGTGTGTGTGTGTGTGTGTGTGTGTGTGTGTGTGTGTGTATGCATGTGTGTTGTGTTGTGTGTGTGTGTGTGTGTGTGTGTGTGTGTGTGTGTGTGTGTGTGTGTATGTAGTGTGTGTGTGTGTGTGTGTGTGTGTGTGTGTGTGTGTGTGTGTGTGTGTGTGTGTGTGTGTTTGCTTTGCCTCTAAACCCATTAGCTTACAATATATGTGCACAGCCTCCATTGTTCATATCTGAACAGTGATGACTCAACATGAACCACTACCAAGCCATGTTAAAATCGTTGCAGCAGCTGACGTCACAAACTGACCACTACCAGTGACAAAACGAACACTGTAGATTGTATATCTCATACAAAGAAGCAGCAAAGCCCTAAACACCATGTTCAAGGCTAAAGACGATGGCAGCATGTTTGTACCCCACATAAGAAAGGAAGCAGAGCAAAGCAGGTCAAATCGTTTTTGTTCCCATAAAAAGCAACACACAAACTAGTCAAATACTTTATGCAAAAATCACACTGGAAAAAACCTTTGGAAGTGGAGGAAGAAACAGAAGGGGGGCTGGGAGAGAGAGAGAGCAGGGGGGGTGAGTGGTGCGTAATATTGGACATAATACTTAGAAAATTGAATTATTTTACCAAAAAGTGATTCGACAAGCTTAAATTTAAAAGAAACATGATAGAAATGAAAGAAAGAAATTATTGAACAGATATACCTATAACGAAATGAAACGGTAAATAACTAAAAAACATAAAATATCAAACTGATACAATAAATAAATGAACAAAGAAAAAAAAAAAAAGGGGGGGGGGGGGAGATTTAGACTGAATAAAAAGATAATCTAAATTGACCTGAAGATTGCATGACTATGTATGTATCTGTGAATTAAGCATGTAAACAAATATTTCTCAGCTGTATTTGATTGGATTTTTAAAGAACCAGATTGGATCTGTATATATTATTTCAGTGAATAGTAACTAATACTTATCAGCAGGGAACTAACGAATTGGAAGTGGTCCAGTTGTTTTATAATGTTATATCGATGCAAATATCGGGAATGGTAAAAAAAAATTGGCAAAAGGTCAAGCTAAGTATGCATGATATGTTTAAGTGTCACCAGTGATTCATTGGTCATTCATTAGTGAGCAGCTTTAACCACATGTAAATATTGTATGATGCAGTGCAACAACGGTCTACAGTGCTTAAAGTCCAATACAGCATGACTAGGTCATACAATTTGACTACTACAGCTAAATCTAATTTTTTTTTTAAAAAGCGTGACCTTAAATCTCCTTGATTTCTGAACTGATATAAACAAATATTTCAGTATGTTTCGTCATGTTGTAAAACAAACACCTAAAAAAAGGTCTGAGATTTTTCTTGTTTTTGTTTGTTCGATTTTGTTTTATGTTCTATCATTATCACATGAAAAGTGTTAAAAGGAGCGTAAAACATGGTTTCGTAATGCAGTTTGACCACAGGGTGCAGGGGTAAGATACAATGTTACTGAAAACTTGCTGTGGACTCCTTATGGAATGAAAATTGACAATCTGACGTAACCAAAGGTGAAAAATCACAGGAGTCAGAAAATAATGACAACAAAAAGCAAAGTGAGTAAATGAATAACTGAAAATAGAATGCACAAAATCAGACCCACATTCTTATTAATTTAAAGCAGAATGTTTCATCATCAATTGCACAAATGCAAAATCTCCCCTCCCCCCCCCCCCCAAATAAATGAAATAAAAGCCAGATTTAAAAAAAAAAAATTCGTTCAATTGTTCTTTCAGGTTTACAGTCCTAATATGCAGTGTGTATGAGGACTAGCATTTGTATATTTTTATAGAAGCCTTAAGCAGACCCCTGGAAGAGGGCAGGAAGTGATGGAGTGGTTACAGAACAAGAGAGCCACTGTTAAACTTGGCCCACAGACTCGGCAACGTTAGGCCAGCAAGTCTCAAGGCTTCAACGAGTGATAACGCCGGCACTTTCAAAGTGACCTACTTTCCTCGCTTTCCAGGCGGACTTGTGGCTGAGTTTTGAGAGATAGCGTTGTCGTCACATGACATATGTAGGCCTACTTGCCTTTGTAGTTGATTGAAAACTGGATGGACTTCGTCGTGATGTGTGAATCTCTCTCTCTCGCTCTCTCTCTCTCTCTCTCTGTGTTAATAGCAGCCTCATCTTATCAATTGTCCACTAAAGATGGCTGGTGTGTCTTACTCTATTAATTTTATAAGATGTATGATTATCATAGATTGACTTTAAACTGATTCACTGCTTGCAAGTTTGTAGATGTAGTCAAGTGGGGTTTTGCTGGTGGGAGTTGTAAGGTTGGTTTGTCATGGATCTGGGAAATTTTGTCAGTGATGGCTGAGGTAGGTTAATATTAAACACATGGGGATACTTTTTTCTTTACCGGTTAATTGAATGTGCTGAAGCATGTACAAGTGTTGCGATTTCAACTGGATAAGTATTTGATTAACTGATTTTTAATCACATTTAGATGCATAATATTTTGGTATGGTTTGACTATCTTATTGTACGCCAATTTGTCCACATGCTGACAGTGTGAAGCATAGTATATGGTGGAGAACAGGCCAACAGTAACAATTATGATTTATTTTTTATTGATCATTTCCAGATTAATGTGCCTGACAGATTCACACATCCTTAATGATAATCAAATTGTTTGAGACTAATATAAATATAATATAATATAATATAATATAATATAATATAATAATAATATAATATAATATAATATAATATCATATATCATATCATATCATAATTATCATATCATATCATATCATATCATGTAATATAACATGATATAATATAGTTGTATGGAGAAACCTTTTCACATGAAATTGTACATCATCATTGCGAAAATATCTTAACTGACTGTTGTCTACATTCTCAAACATTGAGATTAGTTCCGTTTCCCAAATTCCTCACACCTTTCCATTATGCAATGCGCAACCTCTAAACCCACTAGCCTACTATATACATGCACAGCCTCCCTTGTTTGAATTCTTTGTTTCCCTCTGAACTCTTATTGTTTGCTTAGAAAGAGAGAGAGAGAGAGAGAGAGAGAGAGAGAGAGAGAGAGAGAGAGAGAGAGAGAGAGAGAGAATGTGAAATTAGTCCTGAGTTTAAAAAAATCAGTACTCCTTTACTAAACAGAGATTTGACATACCTATCAAAATGTGATATAAATTAAATAAATAAAATACATTGAACATATTGTCCAGTAATGAAACGAAAAACGAACTAAACAGATAAATGAATACATAGAATAATATAAAGAAAATGCAAAATGTTTTGACATAACATGGAAATCAGTAAATGTTTTACTATAAAAAGGAAACGATAATGTAAACAAATGAAGTAAAAAAAAATGCAATTACTGTATTAAGCTGAATAAAAAAAAGAGCAGAATTTAGCTTAGATGAAAGCATAGTTGCACAGATCTACACGGCAACAGTTTCCCCTAGGCCCTGTTAATGTGGACGTCTATCTCTCTCTATATATATATTTTCGCAGCTATTTTTCCTAAATTCATTTTCATTAATTTCCTTCAGCTTTTGTTGCCATTAAAGTGGCGTACAAAATGGAACAGAAAACGAATTGTCAGCACAAATGAATCCATTATGATTTTTTTAATAATATGAAATACAGAACACGATGCACTGACAAAAAGTATAAGACGAGAAACACTTAAAGAAGGAAATGTAATGGACAGGCACAATGTTAACCAGATAATAATAATGCCAACACTAGATGTTTGGGGAGGGAGGGGATGAGTAACATACTCAAACCAGACTATGCACGATCATCCTTTATTTAGTGGACAGAAACAGCACTAACAAACCTACTCCAGCTTTAGCGTAGGATCTCTTTATGTGCTTGGGTAGGCTTACGTAACTAGCCACTGTCTTTGTCAGTGGGCTGCTTTTGATATCTCCAGTAGGCCTAGCCCAGACAATGACTGACTCCCAGTTGAGTAAATATTAAGCTTTCCAACAACATGTGAACAGAACATGTCAACAATGCTTGTTATCAGGATAAAAGAAACATGAAGACAGTCCTCACCCACAACACTGCGCTGGGACAACAGGAGAAGAACAGGGCTGACAAAGCTCTTGCACTTGCTCAGTTAAGTATGATTTGATGGTATGAGATAAGGATATTAGCCTGTTTTTCTTTTTTTTTTTATTGCTATCATTACTGACATTGCTGTTAAAATATTTTTTTTAAAACTTGTTTTTATTCATTTTCAGATACATAGATCTTACAAACATCTTGAAATGTACACAATGCGTAATCAACAGATCTAACAAAATGTAGAAAGAACAAGCATTCATTGCAATACATATATATATATATATAATATATATATTCCGCACACATACATATGCCTATACATACACATGTACATATACACACATAAATGTATACACACATCTACATCTACATTTATATATATATAAATATATACACATACAAATATATATGCACATACAGACACATATAATATACATACACACATATGCATATACATACACATAGACATATGTATACACATAGACACATACATATACATACACAAACATATACACACATATATACACACATATATACATACATATACACATATACACACACATACATGTACATCCATATGTCTAACTGAAGCATATGAAGAGACATAGATAAATTCGCATTTTAAGAAGAAAATTACGCAAATGTATACATGCATGTGTAACAATAGGGAAAAAAATCACACACACACACACACACACACACACACACACACACACACACACACACACACACACACACACACACAAGTAAGCAAACAAAAATAAATAATTGGACGAACAATATCGAAATTCAACAGCTTCATACCTCAAGGATAACTGCACGCTGGGTTTTCTTTCCTTCTGATGATGTCCATGGGAAAAAAAAATCTTTGAACAGAGGATGTTTGTTATTTATAGAAAGAGGCATGTCTTCTATATTCCATCACGATCTATTTTTGTTATAACATGGTCTTTATTTATTAACCATTAGCCATTCTGCTGAACATTGTTGAGATAATTGTTTATGTGTCAAACATCAGAGGTTTATAGTAAGACCACTTTGATACGAATGTTGTATAGAACATATTCATATATGCTATGTGTCTTTCTATCCGAACCTCCGTTTAAGCTGTTGTAAAAACACATGAAAGATAGGTTGTACTTTCTCTATTCGACATTTATATAAGAAGAATTTTGCAAAAATAAGAAGAAAATCAAATGTATCATCTGTTTTAAAGCTCTCCAATGTTCCAAGCATAATTAATTCTTCGTTCAATCTCAAATGACGTGTATGTACACATTTTTCATTTAACGAAGATTCCAAAGAATACCAAAATTGACAACCGCATTACATCGCCAGAATAAATGCTGAATATCCTCAGGTTCTCTATTGCAAAAAGTACATTTATCGTTGTTACTGATTTTTATTTTCTTAAGTGTTTCGTTTGTTGCAATAATTCTGTGAACTATCTGGATTTGAAACCATTTAAGTTTGATATCACTTATTTTCTGGATCTTATTGAAAACAACCTTCCAGTTTATATTTGTTGGTAGTTTTGTGTTCCACTTACTACAACATTTTGGGTCTTGACCGTTGTTAGTTAGTATATCGTAGTATGGTTTCGTTCCTTTGTGGCTTGAATAAATGATCTGAAGGGACTTCTTCAAATTTAAAGCATAGTTATTATGAATATCAATGTCCATTTTTCTTATGTATTTTTTAATCGCTTGAATTACTCCAAAATAGGTGATAAAATTCGAAATTAGTCCATATGAAGTTCCGAATTCATCATATGTCAAAAAGTGACCATTGTTTTTCATAAGATGAGAAACACAGAAGATACCTTTTTTAATCCATTTTTGGTATAAGATTGTTTTATTTCCAATCCGTGTAGTGTCGTTACAAAATATAGGTTCAGTAGCAAACTCTTTAGAAGTTGCTGGGTGTATTTTTGCTGTTAATTCTTTATAGGCATTTAACACATGTCGCCAAAACATGTTGACTTTGGCATTAACTGGTAGACATGATCCATACATATTGAGGTTGTCCATCATGGGAAACATAACAGTTATAATGTTTTTCCATTTATGGTTTGTATTGTTTAATTTCTGTATCCAGATAAGTTTTAGCGTGTTTATAAACTGCTTTATGTCAATCAAACCAAGCCCTCCTTTATGAACACGTTTTACTGCAGACTTTCTATCAATGCGGTCTGGTTTTCCTTTCCATATAAATTTGAAACACAACTTTTGTAAGTTTTTAATAAAGCTGTTAAGTGGATTAAGGAGAAGCATCCACAGATGTATGATTTTAGATAAAATTAAAGATTTTAGAACAGCTATTCGTCCCAGTGGGGTGATTAATCTTTTTATCCATATCCTAAATAACTTTAATATTTCTGAAAATTTATCATCATAATTAAGTTTTTCAGTCTGTCAGGTCTGCGGTAAACCAAATACCCAAAATTTTAAATTTTGATGGATTCCATTCCATTTTTACATGTGGTAGATATTTGGTTGTGGAATTTGTCTTATTTCCAAGCCATATAGCTTGTGTTTTACTGGTGTTTATCACTAAACCAGATTTCTGTCCAAACTTATTCAATGTGTTAATAGTTTCTTCAAAAGAAGTTGCATCACCTTGTGTTATGATCTGTGTATCATCTGCATATTGCGAAATCTTTTGTGTACAGTTGTTAATAGTTATACCTTTTATCTTATCATTTTCTCTTATCATGATTCCAAGAATTTCTACACACAATATAAATAAATAAGGTGAAATGGGATCTCCTTGTCGACATTCTCTCTCAATTGGAAACCATGTGGAAATATTTCCATTTACAACAACAATTGATTTTATTTTACTATTAAAAAGTGTGGATGCATTGACAGATGTCCGGACCAAACCCAAATATTTTCAAAACTTCCATCATGAAGTTCCAGTCTAAAGAGTCAAACGCCTTTTCAAAGTCAATACAAAGAAGTAAACCTTGAAGATTATTGTAGTTCAAATAATGAATAGTGTCATATATTAATCTAATATTGTCCCCTATAAATCTATTTGACATAAAACCGATCTGATCTTCGTTAATAAGAGAAGGGAGTACCGATTTGAGACGATTGGCTATACATGAAGCACCAATTTTATATATGACGTTAAGCAATGATATTGGTCTCCAGTTTTTAATGTATTCCCTTGGTTTATCACCTTTAGGAATGCAAACTATCACACCCTCTTTCTGAGTTACAGATAATTCACCTTTTTTAAAACCTTCATTCAACGATCTGACAACGAACGAACCTATTTTATTCCAAAACACTTTGAAAAATTCTGCAGTAAATCCATCAGAACCTGGGCTTTTATTATTTTTCATATCTTTTAGCGCTTGTCTTGCTTCATTTAGAGTAATCTGTCCTATTTCATTTGGTTCATCATCTGATAGTGTTGGAATATCATTTACCAGGTCTTTCATTTCAGATTCGCCTGATATTTTCTTACTGTATAGATCTTTATAAAAATGTTCGACTTCTTGAATTATTTCGTTCTGCCCAACATTTTCTATTCCATTTGAAACAAGTTTTGTTATAGATTTACTGATAAAGTGTCTCTTTTCGAGGTTACAAAAGTATGTAGATATTTTTTCACCCTCTGCAATCCATCTAGCTCGAGATCGTAGAAGAATGCCATCCATTTTCTTTTTTCTTATTGCAATCAAATTGACTTTACATTCTTCCAAGCGTTTATTCTGTTGGTCAGATTTACGTGTTGTTTGCTCTAGATGCTGTATTTCTGCCTCTAGCTGATTCTCGTTTTCTGTGCTCTTACGTTTTTTTCATTGACGCATATGCAATTGTTTTTGAACGTATTTTCATCAAAAGGACATCAAGGAATAACTGGTCTGATATTGTGAACTGAATATCTGTTTGAGGAATGTTTTCAATTTCTTTCTGATTGTATACCAGTACAGCATATTCCTCAGTTACATTTTTAATTTCAGTATTAATTTCTTCTATATATTCGACATCTTTTAATAGGGAACTATTAAATTTCCAAAATGTCTTTCGTTTTATTTCTTTTGCAAATGAAAGTTTCAAAGTGATCATTGAATGGTCTGAACGGTAACCATAAACAATTTCAGCTTCTTTTACATTTTGTATAACATTTTCAGAAATAAGAAAGAAATCCAGATGGCTTTGTTGAAATGGTGTTGGTCTGCGCCATGTATATCTTCTTATCTCTGGATTAATCTCTCTCCAAATATCAATTAAATCCAAGTTCATGGCAATTTCTTCAACTTTTTCTCTTGCTTTCGGGTTATTGACGAGTTTATAATTGTAACAATCCATGTTGATGTCAAGTACAAGGTTCCAGTCACCCCCTATGATTACATGCGGAGATCCTACTTCTTTGATGTGTTGTTCTAACTTCTCGTAAAATTCTGGTGTGTCTTTATTTGGGCCATAAATATTGACAAGTAGAAAATCTGTATTCATCGTTGTGAGGGAAACAGATATAAAATTACCTTCTGTATCTTTGTAGACTTTCTTTATTTTAAATTCAAAATTATTATTAAACATTACTGCTACTCCTCTGGATTGAGAACTGTAAGAAGTAAAGTAGCATGTATATCCCCATTCAGATTTAATGTATGGTTCTAGTTTAAGTGAAAGTGTGTATCTTGTAAGAGATAAATAGAATGATTTTTTTGTTTGAGATATTGAAACACACCTCTCCTCTTTTGAGGATTTCCAAGACCTTGACAATTCAATGATGCAATGCTAAGGTTCTCCATTATAATTATAGATTGGCATATAAATATTCAAACCTTTTTATCAATTATATATGTAACAAAACGAGAATACTATCTCAACACAACTATCAATATTACAACAATAATGAATACAAACATCTTCGTTGTAACGAAGTGTACACATGTTTTCATGGAAAAAGTCATTCATTGGCGTAGCTAAACACAACATAACAAGAAAAATCATGAAACAGCAAACAGCTAAACAAGCTCTACAAGTAAAAAGCATTTCAATCAAACAAACATATACAGACATTACATAAAAAACAACAACAAGCAAACAAAAAACGATAACCTTTTTTTTAATTTTTCGGTGATCGTCACTGGCGAGCGAAATGTACAGTGCTGAAACAAACGATTAGTTTATCTAATACGTGCATGATCCTGTGAGTGGACGCTCATCTTTGTGGGCACGTGCCCATCCACATGCACACACGATCAGAACAACAATGCCTACACACACACCCTTCCCCACCCGCAACACTCCCCACGCATTCACTCCGCACTTCGCCCCGCCACCCCCGGCCACCGGCAAAGGCGACCCCACACGAACTCCGATGCCGTGGGGGAGAGAGGCGTTACAGACCCCAACTCCCCCAGGGGACGAGCACTATAGGGGTGGTACACATCTCCTCCTCCTCACTGCTTTACCTTCCTAAATTCTAAAGAAAGGAAATAAACAATTTTATGAATTAGAGGCTTCAAGCACAAAGTTTTGCACAAGCGAATGTAATGCGAACCCGTGTAATCATCTTATTGGGTGGTGTTTTGCTACTGACCAAGCAGGCTTATATTAGGTCAGTTACATCATCTTTTTGAACACCTCATCGATATTGGTGTCTATATCAATGCGGGCTGTTTGTCCGTTTTTGAGCTTAGCCAAAATTTTGCCGTTGGCCGACCATGATGCCATTGTGGCAGTGTGATTTTTGACCTTCATCAACAATTTATAGTTGGCCTGTGTGAGGTCTTCCCCGATGGATACTCCAGATTGTTTAAATTTTCTGCGTGATGTCAAACGGCAGATTTAAGTTGCCTGGAGTAAAAACGGACAATGATAGGTCGTGGTCCATCTCTTCCTGGTTTGCCAGTGTGGTGTGCAATTTCAATGTCAGTGTCTTTCACTGGAACACCGACTTTACTGGTAAACACATCAATATATTTTTTTACACAGTCATGAACTGTTTCCACTTCCCCGTTTCTTCCCGCTTCTTTCACCCCAAACACCCGTACGTTCCACGATCTACCATGCTGTTCCTGGTCGTTCAGTGCTTTCTTCAAGTCATTGTTCTCTTTCACACATTGATTCAATTGACCCCGTAAATCATTACTGTTCCCTTGCAGTTTAACCACTTGTTCTTTAAGCATATCTTTCTCATTGGCAAGGTCAAACAGGGCACTTTCCATTTATCAATACGACTATTCACAGCTGACACTATTTTGTCCATATCTGCTCGAAGCTGTGAAATGTCTTGTTTTGTTGATAACAGTTCTATTCGTTTGTCAAACTCTTCAATAATACGCGCCACATCCATATCTAGTTGAGTGATCGGTTCCGTAGCTTGTCTCTTTTTCTTTCTCTCCTGTCTTGTTCTATCAACTAGTTCCGGGCTGTTACCAGTGTCACTAGTGGAAGAGGTAGAATACTGTTTTCTCTTATCTTTTTTGCTGGCACTGAAGTATTTCGGAATACCACGCATACTGATGATCTATGGTTATGTTCATTTTCCACACAATATGATAATGCATATGGTAATAATATTTTATATTGTACGGTCAAACACGTCACAGGGACTTATATTCACATGAATTGTTCGCCATAGTGTCAAACACAAAACACTGTAACTTTATAACCTGCGAACAACACAACACACATCCCCCTCGCACACAGATGAACGGAGCACGATTCACTGCATTCTGGGTACCGCACGTGTCATACACAAAATGTCAACACACTGAAGTGTAAGATATCTTCTGGTCCGTCAAATCTGCAATACTTCACCAAAAACGTATAAAAATACACATCGTCTCCACAAGACCAGTACACCAGTACCACTATCAATCGCAACCGTACAGTATTTTTTAAATAGTACTATCCAGAACCAAGAGAATCTAACAGTACGTGCTCGTACGTTTCGTGAGCGATGATCAACCCGCTGTTAAAATATTTTGTTTTCTATGAATTTTTTTATGTTTTTTGTTTATTTTTATCCGTGGATTAATTACCCATGTGTTCTCTCTCTCTCTGTCTGTCTCTGTCTTAGATTTCTCTCTTAATTTGTCTCTGTCTCTCTCGTTCGTCTCTCTGTGTCTCTCAGGAAGTGATGGGGTGGTAATAAAACGATAAAGAGTACAGTGAACCACCTGCTTATAAACTTGACCCACAGAATGAGCCAAGATCAGCCAGCATTCCTCGCATCCTCAAAAGCTGATAACGCTGAAACTTCAAAGATGAGCACGGCCGGTATTCCCTACCTCACCAAGGAGCAACGCCTGCCACAGAGGGATACTCTTTGTTCTCACACAGACGGGACAGCAGCTAAGTTCAAAAACACTGCTAGTTTTGTTCCATATACAGTGGAGTCCATTAATAATGACAACTGTAATAACGAGAACACTGTAGTAACGAGACATTTTTCAATCCCCGTTTTTTATCCTTCTTAATCTTTAAGAATAAACCATTGGGTTTAACGAGAGTTAGTGGATAATCATCTCGGTAATAACGAGAGATTTTCTATCCTTCCTGGTCACAAAAGTTCTCGCCACTCGCCCCACCCCCACCTCGTCATCAAGTTCCCGTAGGGCACATCTCGTGGTGGCCGGTAACAAAGAAAAACAACGAAAGGCGCGTCCTTGTGTGGTGTGTAATCAAGGGACACTATCGATTAATTATGAACACATCGACGGCGCCGGTGCCAAGATTATTTCCCTTTGTTTCCCTTGGTAAATTCGTCATTTGGGAATAACGAGAACTCGGCAATAGCGAGAAAATGTGCCTGGGCCGTCCGCTCTCGCTATAACAGAGTTTCACTGTACTTGTCCCTGCAAAACTGGGCTGCCTGATCAGCTGATTGAAATTTCAACCTTGCATGCACTGCATGAATTCGACGCTCGCTCTCTCTCTCTCTCTCTCTCTCTCTCTCTCTCTCTCTCTCTCTCTCTCTCTCTCTCTCTCTCTCTGTTCAAATAGCCACATCCCGTCAGGTGGGTGGTGTGTCTTATTCTGTTGTATTGAAAGATGAGGTGCTTGATTATTGTAAACTGAATTTAACTTAAAATGCTGATTTTGTGCTTTAGTTTCAAGATTTGTTAAGTCGTGGATTTAGAAAGAAGATTGAGGGGTGACAAAGATTTATGAGATTCAAAAACTTATTCAGTAAGCCTTAATTTAAACATACAGACTTACGTAAATCATAGATAGTGTTGAGTGAAAAAAAAAACATAATTACATTGAATTCAGGCGACTAACTGACACTGAAACGCAACAGAAATTACAGGAATATAAAGTAATGAACAGATGGAGAAAGAACGAAATTAAAAAACAAACAAATTCAAACCTATAGATATATAGACAAATAAATAAAAACTAAACCAAAACAGAGCAAAATGTTTTGATATGATGAGCAAACTACTACAATAAATAATAGATAAAAAAATCAATAGATGGGATTATTTCAGACTGATAAAAATAAGTAACGGTGACAATGTCCTTGTACATGTGGCTCACACTATAACATTCTTCCCCACTTAAAGTAGACGCGCCTCTAGCTCTAATTGTACTCTGCCACATAAACAACGGCCTGACAAAGCCCAGTAAGATCAAACAAATACGCCTTCGCACGTGATTTGAAAGACATCCCGCCGCAAAAGCGCCTCGACCCTTGTCACTCACTTGCGTCTGTGTAATTGTGTAAATACGAGGCATTGGGTTGTTAACCCTCTGACTCCTGTACCCACCCTATCCACCAGCTGCACAAACTTAACCTTTTGACTCCCTCACCCTGTCTTTACTGTTTGACTTTTACCTTATATACCAGCTTCCTTCAGGAAGCTGGTGGATAGGGTGAGGGAGTCAAAGTGTTCAGTTTTTGCTTTGCTATCACTGATGGATGTGAGTGGATAGGGTGAGGGAGTCAAAGGGTTAAACAATTTTGAACTGAATACAAAATACAGCGATAAGAAAAAAGTTGCAGTTCTGATTCACTGTTTGATCTGTGTATACAGAATGCGCAGACAAGGGTAAAAGAAAGAGGAGAAACAATTAACCCTTTGACTCTCGCACCCTGTCCACCAGCATCCTGCATTGTCAACCATACTAGCAAAGTCCAAAACAAGATTGACTGCCCGCGCCCAAGCAAACACAAACCAGAAGAACAAGAAAACCAATGTAAGCGCGTCTCCAACAAGACAAAACAAAACAAGCGCAAATTTTCGGCCAACTAGCCTTTGTCAAGCGCGAACGCACGGTCACAGACAAATCACAGACACCAAACAATGGATAATAAAAACGGGACTAAAAAACTTCCCTGCCGCCTCGTCCAGTGGGTAAGAGATGGAACCCCTAGCAAAGCAAAAACTTAACCCTTTGACTGCCTTATCCTACCTCCAGCTTCCTTCAGGAAGCAGGTAGATAGGGTGAGGGAGTCATAGGATCAAGTTTTTGAGGTTGGTGGATAGGGTGCAGCAGTCAAAGGGTTAAACAAGGAAATTTAACAGGACAGATAAAATGGCAACCAAATAATGATAAGAGTAAACCTTTGTTGTAGGCCTATGCACTGTCATCCTGAAGTGGACAAAGTCACAAAGACAACTACCGGTGTTATTACCGGCGTTATCTCAGGATCCTTTGATGTCCTTGGCAGCTGGTTGACAGACGCGGGAAGGCAACGTCACTGGCCCCTGTTTTGTTTACTTATGTGGGCGTCGCGTTTTTGATGTTTGAACGCTAGGTCTGGTCACTAACTAGTCTGTTTTCGCCAAGACCTGCGCCTGACTCCCAGCTGTGTGAGTATTTAGCTTTCTTCCCTCTACCAGAGCGCGAAAACAGAACTGACGAACAGGACTAGAAGTTAACGAGTACATCTCGATACGTCCCAGGTTCGACGCGTCCCAGGTTCGTATGCCCCACACCCACCCCCTACCCCCCACACCACTCCACCCCCACACCATACACCACCCACACCCCCAAAACGGACACCCACCAACCACACCGCAACACACCCACACCATGCACACCCAACACCACCCACACCCCAATCCATTTCCTCCACCCCACCCACACACCATCCCCAGCCAAACAACACACCACCCATACCCTACCACCCATACACTTTGACACCACCCCCATACCCACACCACCCACCACACGAACACCCCAACCCCTCCCCCACCCACATACCACCCAAACCCCACACCACCCACATACCACCCTCACCCCCACCACCCTACCTCCACACACCACTCACACCTCCACAACAGCCCCCACCACTCACATCACCTACACCCCCACCACCCCCACAAGAATACTCACACCACCACACACCCCACAACACCCATCCCAACCCCCACCCACATCCCCACCACCCACACCACACAAACCCCACACCACCACCACAACACACTCCCACACACCCAGATGACAATGTGTGGGGGGTATTGGGGTGTGGGTGCTGTGGGGGTGTATGGGGTGTGGGTGTTGGGGTGTGGGTATGGGTGGTGTGGGTATGCTTGTGGGTGTGGTGGTGTGGGTGGTGGTGTGAATATGCGTGTGGGTTGTGGGTGGTGTGTGTGTGGGTGGTGGGGGGAGGGGATTGGGGTGTGGGTGGTGTGGGTATGTGGATGATGTGGGGATATAGGTGGTGTGGGTTCCAGGGTTTGGGTTGTGTGGGTGTGTGGTTGGTGTGGGTGTGTTTGATGTGGGGGTGGTATGTGTGTAGGGTGGTGTGGTGGTATGTGTGTGGGGGTGGGTGTTTGTGATGTGGAGGTGAGGGTGTGGATGGTATGTGTGAGGGTGGTGTGGGTGTGGGTGGTGGTGGTCGGGGTGTTGGTTGTAAGGGGTGGTGGGGTATGGGTGGTGTTGGTGGTGTGAGTGGTGTGGGGGTGGTAAGGGTGCTGTGAGTGTGGCGGTGGTGGTGGAAATTTGTTTTGTAGAAGGCAAAGTAGTTTACTTCTTCGCAGGCTTCTTGGCAGCTGCCTTCTTGGGAGTCTTGGCCTTCTTGGGCTTGGCAGCCTTTTTTGGCAGGAGACTGCTTGGGTTTGGCAGCCTTCTTGGCAGGAGATTTGACCTTGGCAGCAGGTTTCTTGGGCTTAGTGGCCTTCTTGGCAGCAGGCTTCTTTGCCTTCTTGGCGGCAGGCTTTTTGGCTGCTTTAGGCTTCTTTGCCTTCTTGGGTTTCGCTGAGACTTTCTTCTCACCCAGACGGAATGAACCAGTAGCTCCAGTGCCCTTGGCCTGTTTGAGGGTGCCAGCTTTCACTCCAGCCTTCAGCGCAGTCTTGAGACGAGCGTTGATCTTCTTAGTGACTTCGGTGCCGACCTTGTAGTTGGCCATGATGTATTTGAGGACGGCCTGTCTGGAGGAACCACCACGCTCCTTTAGGGAAGAGACGGCAGAAGCGATCATGACACTGTATTTGGGATGAACTGCAGGCTTTGCAGGCTTCTTGGGCTTGGCAGCCTTTTGGCAGTAGTGGGAGCTGCGGCATCAGATATGGCGAGGGACGAGGCGTGTCAACAGTGGGCGAGTACTACTGTGTAGCGAGTCAAGTCGACGAATGAGAGGGACCTTCAGAGAGAGGGAACTTCAGATCAATAAAATGTGTTAATCCATTTAAAAGTGTTGCAATTTCTAAGTAAATAATCATTTAACTAACGGATACTTCTTCTGTTTCCCTTTATATGTAAGGGATATTTTTAGGTATGGCCTGACTATTCTGTTCCATGTTTGAGAGAACTTTTCAGCCAGGACCACTGTTGTCCATGTGAAACTTATAAGGTCTGCAGTAGGCCAACAGTTACCAGAATATATTGTTATTGTTGTTAATACAATTTCATGATTTCCAGATTTATGTGCCTGACTGATTCACAAATCCCTTACATTAATTGTAACATGAGACACTGATATAATATATAATACAATATAATACAATAATAATATATAATATAATATAATATAATATAATATAATATAATATAATATAATATAATATAATATAATATGATGATATATGATATGATAATATATATGATATGATATATATGATGATATATATATATGATATATATGATATGATATATATATGATATGATATATATATGATATGTATATGTGATGTGTTGATGTGATATAATATAACACAATACAATAAATATAATATTTGTATAATATAATATAATGATGTGATATATAAATTGCATGGAACAACTTTCTCACATATTAATTGTTGATCACCTGTGAGAACATGTCTTTCTTATTTGTCTGTCGGCACACATTCTCAAGCAAAGTTTGCTTCATTTGTTTCTCAAATACGCCATTCCTTTACAATGCGCAGCCTGTAAACCTACCAGCCTACTCCATATATACGCCTTCAATCATCATTGATACAAGTCTTTGTTCACTTCACAATGGTGGCGACACAATACGAACTACTATTGAGACAGGTTCAAGCCACTGCTGCTGGTAATGTCATGGTTGACCACTACCCGCGACTATACTGCGGTTTACATACCCCAATCAAAAAAGCAACGATCTGCACGGAACGCAATGCTCATAGCTAGAGCCAACGGCGGCATCTTTGTACCCGCGGAAGGTGGAAAATGATGCAAGGCAGGTCAAGTCATTATTGTTCCCAAACACATTGTGAAAGCGTAGCCAAGCACTTGATCAAAAGAACACACGGCAAGAAGCCTGTTGCACGAAGTCATAGAAAGCGTGCGGAACAAACTAGATATTTCTTTTTCTTTAACCCTTTCACTCCCGCACTCTGTCTGCCCACATTCTGCATTGTCAAACAATGCTAGAAAAGCATTAAACACAGCCCTTTAACGTCCTCAACCTATTCACCGAGAGTGAGGCAAAAGGTTTAGTTAGCTGATTTAAGGGGAAAGAAAACAAACAAAAAAACATATATATATATATATATATATATATATATATATATATATATATATATATAATAGAGAGAGAGAGAGAGAGAGAGAGAGTTGAACATATAGAAATATAAAAAAAATTATACATGATTTTGAGATTAAAAAAAACTAACCTTAATTGAAAGATTTGACTGACGTAATAAAGCATAATAGAAATTGCTGGAATGCAAAAGAAAGAACAGATGGAGAAGTAATGAAATGAAAAGTAAACAAATAAATTGATAAATAGAAATAAATAAGTGTAAACAAAGATAGGGCAAAGTGCTTTGATATGATAAGCAAACCGATACAATGAATGATTGAAATAAGGAACACAAACAGATCGGACGTCTGTAACTGTGATTTGGTCTCTTCAACTCGGGCCCTTGACAAAGCCACGTAATATCAAACAGATGTGAACTGCACGTGACTTGAAAGACCTGCTGCCTCACAAACAGCTGTAACTCTGTCACTTGCTTGCATGGGAATACCATTGTATTACATACATACTGCTGATGCATACAGTAACACAATATTCATCTTATCCGCTATCAAAAGAGGTTGGAGTATGTTGTTTTTTTTTCAGTTTTCTAAAGTTTTACTGCTCTCAAAGACACATTACTATCCTCATTTAATTGTTTTGCTGGGATTTGTCATGAAATATTTTGTTATAGCAAGGGTAGATCAATTCTGGTTTTTAAACAGGCCAGCAGATCAGCACCATTCAATAAATAATCCACATCATCCAGTGGCACCAATAACGTATAAACAGTAGGTATTCATTGTTATTGTTCTTTTTGTTTAAAGCCCAGCTGACAGCCATACCAGGGCTATAACCATCTCAAAACACACAATACTTCAACTGGAAAGAGAAAGAAAAGAAAATTAAGTAGCCTACACGTCATATGTATAATACATTTGATCACATAATCTAAGGAGATGCCCCTGGTCTTGACTACTCCGTCCAATTTATTGCACAGGGGATCTAAAAACATACATGAATACAAACATAACATAAACATAAGTAAGGACACTAAAACATGAAAATGGGTCTAAATTACCTAAAATTGCTTCCACATGTCTCATTTTCCCAGAACCAAAAGTGCACTTGATACATGTACTCAAATATCAATCCTAAGAGCAAGAATGTAAGACTTTTTCAAACACATAGTATGCAAGTGAATGGACCAGCAAGGCAGAAAATGATAGGAAGAAACAACAGAAAGCAAAGGGCGAAGAAAGAAACAAAAAGAGTTTCAGAAAAGAGGACATTTTCAGCACAGAATTTCCAGAAGTTGGGGATACTATTTATACTGAAAGATCTCCTGGAGTCTCCACGGGGATGGTATTCATTGTGCTTAACGCATTATCAAATGGAGATCAACTGATAACAGTATTTGATCAAACCAGTATATGATCACAATTTGTATAGCATCATTTGTATATGATCACAATTTGTATAGCATCATACTAGCCATAAATTTGAGCAGCAATTTCATAAAAACAAAGGATTGGAAAATCAGTTATAAATACACATTTTCTGGAAAGTGTTTTCATAATTTGTGTACATGTATTTCATTTGGGAATCTCATATACTGCTGATACATGCTGTAATACTACACTGATCATACATGCTGTCGAAAAATAGAATATATTTTTCTTAGACCGTTTTTTTTAATGCTTTTAAAATATATTGCTGTCATCATTCATGTAGAGTAAGCTCCCTTGCGTAACTACGATATTCTCGTATGGATAATAACGTTTGTCTTAGTTACCGAGATTATACTAACGGACGCTCCTAACCACGCCTGGTCTGCTTTTATTTACGTTAGCGAACGTTACATGGTGTCAGATAGGTAGTCAGCAAGTCAGATTATCAAGAAAAATATCAAGAGAAGATTATCGTAAGTAACGATCTTTTCTATTGATTGAGAGATGACTGAAACGAGTGGAAGAAGTCAGCCAAGTGGCCCTCCTGTAAAACGGTTTACTGCTAATGTGCCAGCTCCAGAAAAGATGTGTCTGGAAGGTAATTTGTCACAGAACTGGAAAAGATTTAAAAGACAGTTTGAAAACTATGCTGTAGCAAGCAGACTGAACAAGGAGGAAGATCAAGACTATCAGGTTGCTGTCTTTCTAGCAACGTTTGGGCCAGATGCATGTGAAATCTATGACAATCTGAAGTTTGAGGCTGAGGCTGATAGAAACGATCTGAAGAAAGTCATGGATAAACTTGAAGAATTCTTTGTTGGGGACACCCATGAGGCATTTGAGTCCTACAAATTCCATCTCAGAAAACAAGAAGCGTCAGAGTCGATTGAGGCATACATAGCAGCACTGAGAAAGCTAGCTAAAACATGCAAGTTTGATGCCTTTGAAGAAAGGCTGATCAGGGACCAAATTGTCGTTGAAGTAAGAGATGCGGGTTTGAGACAAAAACTCCTGGAAGACAAATAGTTGACACTAGACAAATGTCTAACTATTGGAAGAGCTTATGAAAGTTCAAAGCAGCAGCTTGAGTCAATGTCATCTGAGGGTGACACTGCACGGGTACAGCGTTTGTTCAACAGAGGAGCCAATAAAAACAAACATTCAAAGCCAACTCAGCGAGAAAGTGGAAAGAATGAAAAATCTACAGGCAAAACAAGAAAATGCACAAGGTGTGGAAAACATCCATCTCATAGTAGACAGGACTGCCCAGCCAAAGATGCTCAGTGCAGAAAGTGCAGCAAAACAGGTCACTATGCAGCAATGTGTAGAACCAAGACTGATGTTGGACACCTGGAAGAGGATGACAACATACTGGGAACAGTTACTGAAGAACCATCGCAGTGTGGTGCAGTAAACTGGCATGCTGACATTCAAGTGACTACCACTGTACGCAGTCGATCCATCAATTTTAGAATTGATACAGGAGCAGATGTGACTGTGGTGCCCGACAGATTTTTCAAGAAAAACTCACCACTGATCAGGGAGACCGACAAGAAGCTGTTTGGACCTGGCCAAAGCAAAATAAATGTTGTTGGCAGAGTTCAGGCAACACTGTCAGTGTGCGAAACATCCTCAGAGCAAGACTTGTATGTCGTCGCAGATCTGAAAGAGCCATTACTGGGAAGACCTGCCATCGAAGCACTGAACTTGATTGAGAGAGTCAATGCTGTTGAAGATGAAAATCATCGCTACAGACAGGAGTTCCCAGAGCTGTTCACAGGCCTGGGGAAGATGAACAGAGTCTACACTATAAGACTACAGGAAAATGCTCAACTGTTTGCCATGATAGCACCCCGAAGACTCCCACTTCCAATGAAAGAAAAAGTGAGGGAAGAGCTGAAGAAGCTAGAAGAGCGGAACATCATCCGACCAGTGGAAACACCAACAAACTGGTGTGCACCCATCGTGGCAGTACCAAAAGCCAATGGAAAAATCCGATTGTGCATCGACTTCACCAAGCTGAATGAAAGTGTGCGTCGGGAGAATTTTCCACTTCCCAAAACAGATCAACTGCTAGCCCGACTGGATGGTGCCACGGTCTTTACAAAGCTGGACTGTAATAGTGGATTTCACCAGATACCACTCGATGAAGCCAGTCAGGAATTAACCAGCTTCATCACTCCATTCGGCAGATATTGCTACAAACGTCTACCGTTTGGAATCAGTGCAGGTCCAGAAGTGTTCCACCGAGAGATGACTTGCATTCTGGAGGGGATACCTGGCGTCATCTGTGATATTGACGACGTCCTAGTCACAGGCAGGGATCAGCAAGAACATGACAGCCGACTGAGAATGGTCCTACAGAGGATGAAGAAAGCCGGTGTCACGCTCAATGAAAAGTGCAACTTCTCAGCTGACTCAGTGAAGTTCCTTGGACACGTGATTTCAAAGGAAGGAATCAAGATAGATCCAGAAAAGTCCAAGCAATTTCCAACTTCCCCAAGCCAACAAACATCTCTGAGTTGCGACGGTTTCTGGGGATGGTGAACCATGTAGGAAAATTCGCACCCCACATGGCTGAGACATCAAAACTGCTGCGAGATTTGCTGAAAAAAGAGACTGACTGGACTTGGGATGAGCCACAAGAGAAAGCTTTCGAAACTCTGAAAAAGCAGCTGAGTTCAACACCAGTGCTTGCTCACTACAGTCCAGACAAGCCTACAAAAGTGTCAGTGGATGCATCTTCATTCGGATTAGGCAGAGTCCTATTGCAGAAAGAAAAAAACGACTGGAAGCCAGTGTTCTACGCATCCAGATCTTTGTCTGCAACAGAGCAAAGATATGCACAAGTTGAGAAAGAAGCCCTAGCCGTGACTTGGGGCTGTGAAAAGTTTGCAGACTACCTACTCGGACTGTCAAACTTTACAGTGGAAACTGATCACAAACCTCTGTTAGCACTCTTGAAAACGAAACTGCTGGAAGACTCACACCCAGAATACAGCGGTTTCGCATGCGACTGATGAGGTTCACGTACAACATTGTGTACACTGCAGGGAAGAACTTGATGACTGCAGACACTTTGTCACGGGCTCCTGGGTGTACTCCTGCTGAACAGGATCGCTTAATGGAGGTCGAGACGAATGCCTTTGTCTGTTCAGTCATTCAAGGGATACCCGCAAGTGATGCACGGCTGGAAGAGATTCGGCAGAAACAATGCTCTGACAAGATCTGTAGCCAGGTCATGAACTTCTGCAAGCTGGATCATTGGCCTGCAAACAGCAAAGAAAGACGTCAACTTGCGACAGTATTGGCTTGTACGCACAGATTTGACTGTCCAGCAAGGCCTTCTGCTGTTCCAAAGTCGTCTCGTCATACCTACTGAGCTACAAGATGACATATTGCACAAACTTCATCAAGGTGTACTCAAGTGCAGAGCATTAGCCCGAAATAGCGTCTGGTGGCCAGGACTCTCAAAGAAAATTGAAGAAGTCTTGGAACCTGCGCTACCTGTGAAAAGAAAGAAGCTACCCGCCGGAACCTCTACAGCCAACCAAAACTCCAGACTACCCATGGCAGAAGATTGCTATGGATATCTTTGAGCTGAATGGACATTCCTATCTTGCAGTAGTGGACTACTACTCTTGATGGATAGAGACTATGCACCTGAAGCGGACTACAACAGTAGCTGTCATCGAGCACTGCAAACCCATCTTCGCAAGATTTGGAATACCGAAGTTATCGTTTCAGACAACGGCCCACAATTCAGCTCCCAAGAATTCTCGAAATTCTCCCTGGAGTATTCCTTCACCCACATCACCAGTAGTCCCTACCATCCACAAGGAAATGGTGAAGCAGAAAGGGTGGTGCAAACTGTGAAAAACCTAAAAAAATCAACAGACCACTACATTGACCTGTTGAATTACCATAGCACACCGCTTCAGCATGGGTACAGCCCTTCAGAACTGTTGATGAGCAGAAAGCTCAGATCCTGCATACCCACACTTCCAGCTCAGCATGTTCCCATCAAAACAAAATGTTCAGGAGTTCAAAACGAAAGATGAACATTTCAAAAATCAACAGAAACACTACTTTGATCTCAGACACAAAACACGGAAATGCCAAAACTGACCAGTCACCAACCTGTGTGGATAAAAACTCCAGCCACCAAGAAAGGAATGGTGGTAGAACACTCTTCACCACGGTCAGTTGTGGTCCAAACTGACAGCGGCAAACAGCAAAGGAACCGACATCATCTCCGCCAGAGAAGTTGGGAACATACGCCAACTACGACGACTCCGAAGACATCACCTACATGTACACTTCCCAGGCAGAAGCTGGATACCCATGATGCAGTCGTCGACAGGCCAAAGAGGAGCCCACTCCACCAGTTCAAGCTGCAACGCCAGATCTACAACCAACAACTCAGCAGTTGAACAGACTCACCAGAAGACTGTGTACACCAGATCGGGAAGAAAAGTCCAGACACCCCAGAGACTTGATCTGTGAAGGAATTCACTGTGCATGCTGTTGTTCGTTTTATTTGCCGATCTCATAGACAACTGTTTACATTTTCGGAACAAGACTATTCCTTTGAAGAACGGAACGAAAACAAACTGAAGAAAACTGTCGTGAAAAGACATGACTCTCGTTAACTCGGACCGAAGTAGTTCATTAATTTACCAGCCAGCAGATTGCATGTTGTTTGTTTTTGTTCCATATCGTTTCGAAATCTTCGATGCTAGTCCTTCATCAAAACCAGAAAGGGGGATGTAGAGTAAGCTCCCTTGCGTAACTACGATATTCTCGTATGGATAATAACGTTTGCCTTAGTTACCGAGATTATACTAATGGACGCTCCTAACCACGCCTGGTCTGCTGTTATTTACGTTAGCAAACGTTACAATTCAGGGTGTTTTTGTGTGCATGTTATTTTTTTTGCATGCTACCAAATTATTCTGATATTCCATATTTTTAAATTATATTGTTCAAAATATGAAACATGTTTAAAAAAAACAGTGTTGAAACAGTGAAAACATATGTTTGATATATTGTATGTGGCTGAAATGAGGTAAGTTGATATGGTGATACATGTGTTTGTATAAATGTTTACATAATCAATCTTGAAGATTTATTACAGCTCAATATTCAGATAATCATTACTAAGTTTTTCTTTCTCGACATCTATTTTCCTTTTTGTGTTTATTTTCTTAACATTTTTTATTCATAATTCAGCATTTTGTCTATTCTGTGTGATTAATTTCACTTTTTATGTAGAGTGTGTACTTAACATACTGTTGAACCTTGGTGATATAATATTTCTAAAGATAAAATACATACAATCTTAAGCAGTTCAATTTTCAGCGGTTAAGTATTACATTGATCAGGTCAGTGTGTCTAAGTAGTATCTGACACCTCTTAATGTCACGCACGTTTGGTTAAAAGTGTATCCTTTTTTAAACAAATCATCAATGCATGTGCGCACACAATCCAAGGAGACGCCTCTGCCACTGACCACTACGTCCAATTTATCACACAACCCCCCCCCCCCCCCCAAAAAAAAAAAACAAAAACAAAAAAAAAAACCTGACACAAATTAAGACATAACCAAAGACACCAAAACATGCCTAAAAATAGGCCCAAATCACCCAAAATTGCCTCTGCACATCTCACTTCCCTAGAGCCAAAAATGCACCCAACTATCAATTCTAAGAGAAAGCATGCAAGACCCTGTCAAACACATACAGGTGAATAGATCAGCAAGAGGTTATACCTCATTTACTTTGTCATAACAAGGCCAATACAGTTATTTTACAGATTTGGTGTATTTTATAATCTTAAGCAGTTATTATCACGTTAATTCTTTCAAGACGGCCAGTGCGCACCGCGGCGAGTTCCCAGCCGCCGGTCCGTCGGCGTTTGTTTTCTTCCCTGCTGACGCACCATTTTTACTACTTTTCTATTTTATTTTACAGCTACAAAAGTACGATTGATGGCAAAGTATTTGATATTACCAGAAAGCTCAAAACGTGATCTTTGCTAGCATACTATTTTCCAATAAGAACTTCAACACTTATACGCATCGCTACGACAAGAACAACGTAGGTCACAGAGTATAACCCAGACGCAAGCTCACGTCCCAGTAGTAACTGTACTGTGCTGTACTGAAGTCTAAAGGAACCTTTGAAACCACTCTCTCTCTCTCTCTCTCTCTCTCTCTCTCTCTCTCTCTCTCTCTCTCTCTTTCTTTCCTTCTCTCTCTCTCTCAAACACACACACACACAGAGCGAGCAAGAAAGAGAGAGTGTGAGAGATTAAGAGAGAGATAGAGAGAGAGAAAGAGAGAGAGAAAGAGAGAGAGAGAGAGAGAGAGAGAGAGAGAGAGAGAGAGAGAGAGAGAGAGCAGTCAACTTAGATGGTAAAGTTTATAATAACTCCTGATACGCCCGGTAGCCAGCAAACAGTTTATGAAGGAAGATAGTGCAGACCTAACACATGGCATTGGAATTTCCTGGTCAGGGGGGTCACTTTATTCCGTTATCAGTCAAACCATCAACTGTAAAGCTACACCAACTAAATAGACTCTGTCCCTTTGCTGAAACCTTCTACTAAACAGTACTGACAGTTGTTTTGGATATTCTTTACAGTGAAACTGCCAGAATTTTTCAAAACTTGACCGGCACTGTACGGTCGGTGCGTCTGTGGGGAACAGACGCCTTACCGGCACTGGGGGTACGGTGCATCGGGAGGGAACTTTTTTGGCACCGGTGCGTCGCGAAAAGGTTAATCAAACCAGTGTGTATTCCAGGAGTGAACGGTATCTATTGTTGTCATCAGCATTTTGTAAAAATATACTCTCTATACTCTCTAGCCAGTATGACACGTTCAGAAACTGAACAATCAATCAACAAAATAAGTTGCCAAAGTCAAACTAACCAAGTCAAACCAAACACAGTCTGAGAAATGGGCAACAGTAACTCAATGCTGTGGATGTCCCCAAACCAACACGCGGCACTGATCTTAAGGGAGGTAACTCGTTTCAATGGGCAAGCCAACGTGAGTTGCAACCCTTAACAGATAGACTTAATAGATATAACGCGATACACAACACGTCTCATTACTACTCAGACATGTATGTATATGCGTGATTGTGTTTGTGAGGGACTACACACACACACAAACACACACACCATTCTCACAATACTTCAGATCAGCGTGTATTCGACAAGTGGAGACAAGTGGCTACATCTCAATAAGAAAAAGCAAGCAAGCAAGAAAACAAACAAACAAACAAAAAACCCCACAGAAACGTACCTGATGTCCAGGACGACCAACGATGGAAGGGAAGACAGCTCTGGGAGCATCATCCCCAGCAAAACCGGCCTTGCACATACCAGATCCATTATCGATAACAAGAGCGGCGATCTCGTCGTCACACATGCTGACTGAAGCCTTTGGAAGGAAAGTCAAAGTGTTGTTACAAATGAGAACATGAACGCAATCAAACTTTTCAGTCTAATAGCTGTACTCCCACGCTGTTCGTCTCTGGAAGTTGTAATGGGAGAGCTTTTTTTATTTGGTTCCGTTTTTACGTCGGCACCCACCTCAGGTGATATGGCCGACGGGCATGGGAGAGCAGCTGGATTTCAGCGTTTTATATGTCACATTCCAGCACAAAATGAGTCGCTTGTCACCTCGGCGTGTTTTGCGCTGGGCCCTAGAGGCCAAAATAAGTAGTAGGGGTGTCAGATACCGAATGTCAGATTTTGATTATTAAGACTGAAAATATAATCATTTCTGCACCGGAAAACATCAATAAAATCATAATATTTAGTTTCTTTCCTGACAAAAATCACATTTGAAAACACATACCCACCCCAGGAAACGGGAAATTCTGATCTAAAACAGCTTGAAAACGCAACTTTTAGGCACCCCTCACAGTTTTTAATAGACCGGTCGAGTGACACATCATTTTAAAGGTCACGGATTCGACCTTTCAACTTTGTCATCCATGTTGGCTTGACCAAAATAGTTATCCAATAAAAACCTTTAAAATAAGGAAGCTTTCATAAACAATACGTCAATACGGGGAATTCCGTTCCTCTCATTGGCCGAAGACAGCATGTAACCTTCGATAACAAGAGTTGAACGAAAATGGCGTCTACCGGTGCGAATGAGAAACTACTAGCGATCGCATTAAATTCTGCTCGATCTGCAAATATTCTGGATGGAGATAATTTAGAAGAGCTCAGGCTTTTAACTGAGGATTATTTTGTTACCGATTCCAATGCTACTGAAGAAAATTTGAACGAAAACGATCCTTCCGACGATGACAAAGCTCCTGAGGTCAGTGAGAAGATTCAGCCTAACAAGAAAGATGCAGGGGAATGTTCCACGAAGGAAACAGATTCCACAATAAATGATGAAGACGAAAATACTGATTCAGATTCAGGCGAGGAAGATGCTGTTAAAGATATTTCAACACCCATTCTTCATGTTGACATATCTGATTCTGTCAATCTGAACACTGACAGTGACACAGAATATGACAAAAAATCAGTCTTTTGATTGCAAGTGTAAACTGCATGACAAGGCTAAAAAAGTCAAGAAAGCAGATTCTGGTGCTGGAACTTCAGCAGTCCCTTGAAAACTGGCTGCATAGCACAATTTTCTACTGATGACCAGCTGGAAAGGAGAGAAAATATGGCAGAATTTAAAGGTGAGAACTGTTGAGAGAATGTTGTGTGTGTGTGTGTGTGTGTGTGTGTGTGTGTGTGTGTGTGTGTGTTAAGTTTATCTGCTTTCTTTGTTTTATATTGTTTTAAAAAATGTTGGTTTGTTCAAAACCTTTTTTATATTCAATTTATTAACAATTTCATGAAATTCTTGTCAATACAGTATCAAGTTAATCTGCATGACAATGAATAGTAATGATGATGATGGTGTGTATTGTGTGTGTGTGTGTGTGTGTGTGTGTGTGTGTGTGTGGTGAGTGTGTGGTGTGTGCGTGCGTAGATCTATGTAATATATGATGATATATATGTGTGTTTGTGTAGGGGAAGTAGGGAAGTACACACTGCTTTAGTTTTTCAATATCTATTTTTTTAACTTAAATAAATAGGAACAGAAGGTAGAGAGGTAGAAGGGAAGGGGGTTACAAGTCAGAGCAGATCAGTAATTGTGCACTCACTATGCAGTTTTGTTGCAAAAAAGATCATGCTCTTTTCAAAATATAGGCCTAATCAGAGAAAAAACAACAACATGCAAGTAGCAGTGTTTGTTAAGTGTGTGTGTGTGTGTTGTGTGTGTGTGTGTGTGTGTGTGTGTGTGTTTTCATGTTGTGCATTTTTGTTATACATTTTTCTTGCAGTTTTGTTATATAATTTCTTGCCTATTTCTTTTCCAGCAGAGAAAGACAACCTTCTACTTGGTGTACTAACAAGCATGCCTTCCAACAGCGGTGAACTGACCTGCTTGAAACCTTCACGTCAAACCAAGCGAAAGCATCCAAAGACATCTTATCTTCATGACGGGAAGAGAATATGCAGAGAAGCATTTAAATTTATTTATGGTGAAACAACATATTTTCTGTATGGAAATGAGAAAATATCTGTGAAGATTGAAGTTTATTGTTTTTGTTTTATGATTTATTTTGGGCATGTTTTGTCTTCTTATTTTGGTACAGATTTTTTCTTTATGATTGTGTTTTATATTATAAACTTAAAAGTTAAATTTCAATGTGAAAACTTAAGTCATAATACTGAATGGTAAAAGCTTCTGAGTTCAATGTTACTGGTATAAAGTCTGCTGTTGTGTTTATGAAAAATAATTAAAGAAAGATATGATTAACTGCTTAAAAATGTGTTGATATAAGTTAGGGATTTCAAAGTTTGTTTTAAAAACAGTTCACATTACAAGCAGCTCTCTCTCTCTCTCTCTCTCTCTCTCTCTCTCTCTCTCTCTCTCTCTCTCTCTCTCTCTCTCTCTCTCTCTCTCTCTCTCTCTCTCTCTCTCTCTCTCTCTCTCTCTCTCTCTCTACTTCTCTCGTCTCCTCTCTCCTCTCCTCTATTGTGTGTCACACCTGTGTGCAGTAAGTCACACTTGTGTACACTGCGCGCGCAACACACACACCACACACGCACGGCACCAGCACGCACACACACGCACGCACGCACGCACCCACACACCACGCACACACCACCACACACACACACACACACACACACACACACACACAACACACACACACACACACACACACACACACACCAGTTATAACTTATATACACATAATATATTTTTGTCACCTTTTCTCTTTCTTTTCTTTCCATTTTTTCATTTTTTTATATTTCATAATGCTTTTCTACCATCTTTATCATTTTATGACTAGTCATCAGCATCGCTTTTCCTTTTATTGTGTTTCAGCATCAGCCAGAACAAGTTGACTGCACTGACCAAACATTACCATGAAAACGGAATGACTCCAAGGATCAAGAAGTTGGGGGGAAGAAAGTCCAACACCAAAGCCCTGACTCCAGAAGAAACCAGAGCCTGGAATTCGTCGCGGAAACGAGGATTTCCGCGGAAATCAAAATCAAAAATCGCGCAAAAAAATATTTTTCGCGTTAAAAAAAAATCGACAACCATACTTAAAAAAAAGTTTTGATGAATATGTCTGAGTATGAACACACTGAAACGATCTGCTGTGTATGATGGATCCTGATCTTGTGCCCAATGTTTATTAAATACTCTTTTGACTGATATTCATTGTGATTTTCAGTGTGTTAGATGCCTTTAAATTTGTCTCCAGAATGCCTCAGAATGCACAGATTTTAGTCTTAATTTTAAAAATTTTCCGGGGGAGCATGCCCCCGGACCCCCCTAGAAGTTTCCTCTTTTTTTTTTCTTGGCAATTCCAGGCTCTGGAAACAGAGAGAATTGTGATGTTTCCTCGCCAGTTTGCAGAAGATCATGCACTACTGCTGCGTGTTCGAGTCCCTGGTTTTAAGCGGAGCGACATCAAAATTCTTCCCTTCTCCCAGACCAAGATGAACATCTGGAGACATTACTACCGGCTTGCACAGGCCTTTTGTAAAAGAAATGTACAGGGATCATGTGTGCCCTTAAGTGATGTGTTTGTGCGGAAACTGTGGATTATTATTTGCCTTGATTTTAAAGTAAGAAAATCTTTATCTTTTCATTTCTTTGTTTGTGTTGCTTGTAAATGACTAATTTGTATGTTTTTATTTTCATATTGCTACTAAAAATGAGTTTTGGGGGGAGCTATTAATCGTTTAGGCATAATGGGTAAGATAGTCAAAATGTTGAAAAATAGTTCTGCATGATCCATATTCAAACAGATCTTATTTGTGACAGAACACACACATGAACACACAATTTTGTAAACAAGCATTCCTTTGTGTAGTTGATAAGTATGCCAGATTTCATGAAGATTGAATATTGGTTGCTAAGGAAAATATAAGACTGAAAATGTCCTTCTGTTTTTGTCATTTTTTCTCAAATTGGCCGCCGGCGGGGGTACCGCTTTCTAAACGTTATACCTCAGAAAGTAAACATCTGATTGACATGGGTTTTCACCAGTAGAAAGAGCAGAAAACGTACATTTAGAATCATATAAAAAGTAAAGATCAAGGGTAGGTGACAAGAGACTCATTTTGTGCTGGTAACTACAGTGGAAGGTCACATATATATACCTTCATTTAGGCACAGTAAGGGGATTAATTTAACTTATGACTACTTGCCATATGAGGACAGAGTAAGGCAGCTTGCTCAGATCTGATTCTACGAAACTCGTTCAGCTTTGTAGTAGAGATTACGTATGCCCTTATATGGAGAATGAGAGGGATTGTATTGAAGACGCTGTGAGATTAGCGTTAGAGCAATAACTTTTGTAGTATGTAATGTAGTAAGATCTTTATATAGACAGAGAGAGAGAGAGAGAGAACGAGTGTTTATGTGTATGGGTGCGTGCGTGGAGTGTGCGTGTGTGTGTGTGTGTGTGTGTGTGTGTGTCTGTGTGTGTGTGTGTGCGTGCGTGCGTGTGTATGATTGTGTGTGTGTGTGTGTGTTTATGTAGCAATGCCGCATGAAAAATTGAAATTGGGTTTTGAGTTAAAAGATTTATATGGTTTTGAAGATATTGTTGTTCTGAGTAAAAAGCAGTTTAAATTTTTCAGATCGGACTATTAGTTCACGAGATATTCGAATTTGCAGCATAAAAAATTTCTTAAATTTTGGTACCACGTTTTAGTGGGACAAAGAAGGACCAGCTGTCACAGAACAAACCCATCAAATGGCATGGTATGCTGATTTTGCTGGAAATGACATTCATTTTGTAATTGTGAGAGACAGACAGGAGCAAATGTCATAACAATTTTGATCGATGATGTATTTTTGTATGCCGAATTGAATGAAACCATTATCGTAACTCTGCGACGAGCCATTTTTGTCTTATTACAGGAAACATGTGATATTTGGCATGTTTTATCTGTTTTTCATTAATAATTGCTCATATTGTATTAATAACAGACAAAAATGAACTAGAAACAAAACAAGGATATATATATAATCATTTCATGAGATAGATATAAAATCATTTTGCTCATCGTTCAAGTGTCTTATTACTGCAAATTAAACCAAAAAAGTCACGACTTGCTACTTCAGTAGTCTTATGAATAATTTGTAATATTTCATCAGTTTCTGTACATATAAAAGGAAATCTGAGAATCAAATGACTTCTGGAATCACTTAAATAGTTGAAATATTAAAAATTACCACATGCTTTTATGCTGCAGGCTATCCAAAAATATCATCTGATCAATATTCTACTAAAAACTAAACACACACACATACATATGCACACACACATACAACACATACACATACACAACACACACAGAGAAAAACATATCAGACAAGATTTTTGCACAGTACATTTGATTTTTATTTTATTCATCAGTGTTTAGAAAACTGACTGACTGACTGTGGATGAGTCAAGTCCCCGAACACTTAGCACAGCCAGCGTCCAAAGAAAACTTCTGGAAGGATATGGGACCACTCGCCATTCGGGAACAGGTCACTTAACTCCTACAATAGAGAAATATATGAATTTCTGCATAATATATACTATTCATTGAGAGACTGGAAAGGAAAGGAAACCATAATACATAGTCTCCACATCAATATTACTTTAACATTAAGCCCAAACTCGCGACTTTGATTTTTAGCGTATTACTGGTAAAAATCCACCAAAGCAGAGCAATCCTGCTAAGTGTTTCCAGTGTTCTCTTGCCCTTTAATACGAATCAATAATAGGCTACTACTAAATAAATGCAATCATCCCGTTAAAAAAACAAAGTAATGACAATAGGCCTATCCTTTCCAGATACTGACTACAAATTGAAACAACTAATAAGCTAATGGATGGCCTACTTTACAAATAATACAACTCATAGCCTTCTATTCAGTTTCAAAACCTAAATAAAGAATATTATAACAATGAACAGAAAGATTTTGTTTTGTGACATTCTAAATCTCTGTTTGTATTAGTGTGTGTGTGTTGTCAGAGAGAGAGAGAGAGAAAGAGAGAGAGGATCATGTCTGTTAACAATGACTTGGATATGAATGTACTGGGGCCTATTTACTTATTCATTTCTTGTTCTCTGAGAGAGAGAGAGAGATTCATGTCAAGGAAAGTACAATGACTTGCACAGAATTGTTTGTTGATTTGAAAAAAAATTATTTAGATCTGTTTATTCATTCATTTATTTGAGTGAGAGAGAGAGAGAGAGTTGGAGGAGGCGGGTATGCGCACCCCTCTGTTTGAGCAAACCCATTTTCCATGGCACATTCCGACGTTGCTACAAGTACTTGATCTGGTACAGATCCTCATGTAAAAAGTTGGCGTACGGCCGTATTTTACATCAAAGTGATTTCATATTACACTTGTATATAGAAAAAAGCATGTAAAATCGAATCCCGCCGACGACAAGTTCCAAAAATGGCGACTTAGCTGCAAACTTTTCCGATGAAAAAAAGCAAAACAAAAGCCCTATGAAACAGATGCGAAGCGGAAATAGATTTCAAGCCACAGTACAGTGCTCATTTCACAATAGAAGGAGTTGTCTTCAAACACAAAGGCGATTTTCATGATCTCAATTTCCTTCTCTACCTCGCCAGCACGATTCTCTCGATGCTACCTAGCCTTACCTAGTGAATACCTAGCCATGCTTGCCATTAGGTGGACCAAAACAACTCTCATATCTACCTTTCATCGTGAAAACCTTGCCTGCTTGGAGAAGAATAGCCGAATGGTTCAGACGTTCGCCTGCCAATAACTAAACACGAAGTTCCAGGGTTTGTTTCCAGTTGAGACCTCGACTTTTCTCCTCAGTTTGACCAGAAAATCGAACTGAACGTCTAGTGTCTCTAGAGTCCTTTGGGAGGAGACGAAAAACGAGTCCGAGTCCTGTGCCTTCTGGTCTGCGCAGGCTAAATATCCCATGGAAGCTGAAAAATCGAGAAAATCGTGGGATTCGCCCAGCTGTCTTGGTAATTAACATTGGACAGATAAGTTGATTTCCCAGGTTCCTCTCCTTTTGAAGGCTAATTAACCTTCTTGCTTTTTAGAAGTCTTGGTTTCAAAACGTGGCACTGCCTGCGGCGACGTGCTATCAAGGGAGGAGAGCAGCACGAGTTTGACATGGCAGATCCACTGTGACAAAAAGGAATGATCATGAATATGAATATATGATTAATATCGTGTAAGAAACGGGTCGCGTTTTTTTATGTTTTTTTTTAAAGGACGTGACGAAAAACTGTTGTCTCATATAATCTGTTGCAGTTTGAACGCGCGTGGGCGTATGGAATGGTGCACACAGATATGCACGCCGCACCACACACACACACACACACACACACACACACACACACACACACACACACACACACACACACATATACACACCTCAAGTTAAATATGAAATAATCTCCTTTTTTTTGTCGTAATAGTTTTAAAGGAAATTGAACAAAGAAGAAGTAGTCTTCAAGTGCACAAAAGGAAAAAGAAATTATGTGCCTTCAAAACTCTTTTTTCCCTCTTTTTCTGATCTGCTAGAAAGCGTGTTGGCTAAAGGGAAATAAGCGATATAACAAAAACCTGCCATGTAATACAGATTAGTTTCCCTTCATGTACGGGGTCTGTTTACCGATTTTATGGGTCGGTGAAGAATTAACTTTGCTTCTATTGCCTCGATTTTTCAAAACAAAAACAAAGTGCAGAATTCCTGCAATTCAGACATATTCATTTATTTGTGAGTTTGTGATAACATTTTTTACTGGCCGGTCAGTTCTCTTGACAGAGCAGAAGACTCAACATCTGATAGTTCGAGTTCAATCCCTGGCGCCACGTTGACAATTGGATTGTTTGCTGCTCATCTTAATCTTTAAGACCTTGCCAGCACATCATTAAGGTTTTGTGTAGATTCAGTGGGTCTGTCAATAATTGCTGTTAGATTTGGGTGGATCACATATGGAACTGTCCGAGTGTTTTAAATTTGTCTTGAACACACTTCAAACTCCAAACTTAGCAACAATATATATATATATATATATATATATATATATATATATATATATATATATATAATATTATATATATATAATAAATTAAATGTGTGTGTGTGTGTGTCTGGTCTGTGTGTCTGTGTGCATGTACGTGCTGGAGTGTGTATTTGGGTTTGTTGTTGTTTTGTTGTTGTTATTATTTTTTGATAGATCATTTGTACCAATACATCTTTTCCTGAACGAAAAACATAACAAAATTGCAATGATCTTAAGCCACTTTTCACGAAAATACGAGTTTCCTCTTGTTCTCTCTCTGTGTCTCTGTCTCTGTCTCTGTCTCTCTCTGTCTCTCTCTCTCTCTCTCTTTCTCTCTCTCTCTCTGTCTCTCTCTCTGTCTGTCCGTCTGTCTCTCTCTCTGTCTCTCTCTCTGTCTCTGTCTCTGTCTCCTCTCTCACTCTCACTCTCTCTTTCTCTTCTTTTCTTGTTCCCTCCCTCTCTTTCTCTCTTTCCCCTTTCCCTCTCTCCATTTCCCCTCGCTCTATTTTTCTCTCTCTGCTTCTCTTTGTCTCTATGTATATCTTTGTCTCTGTATTTCTCTCTCTTTGTTTCTCAGTTTCTTGTTCTTTGTTTCTTACTCTCTCTCGCTCTCTTCTTCTCTTCTCTCTTTATCTCTCCCTCTCTCTCTCTTTCCCCCTCTCTCTCTTTTTTCTCTCTCCATCTCCGTCTGTCTCTCTCTCTCTCTATTTCTCTCTCTTTGTCTCCCAGTCTCTTTTTCTTTGTTTCTCTCTGTCCCTCTCTATCTTCCTCTCTCTATCCTCCTGTCTCTCTTTCTCTTCTTCTCTTTCTCTCTCTATTATATATATACTGTCTTTCATTCTCATTTTTTGTTTGTTTCTGACTCTCTCGTTCTCTCTCTCTCTCTCTCTCTCTCTCTCTCTCTCTCTCTCTCTCTCCTCCTCTCCCTCCCTCCTTCCCCCTCTCTCTCTTAGAGAGATAAAGAGACAAAGACACGGACAAAGACAGAGAGACAGACAGGCAGACAGAGACAGACAAAGAGAGAAAGAGAGCAAAGGACTTGCTCTTTTCCTGAACCCGTCCTCTAAGAAGGGAAGTAAGCGAGGTATGACGAGTTCAGGTGTAAAACAGGATTGTTTCTCTTCTCTGCGTGTACTGAAGGATGACTTTGGACACTATGCTATGCCAGGTTCTGGAAGATAGCTTAATGGAATTTAGCATTTATACATTTATTGTATGGTCCAGATGGATTTTACACGTAAAAATTCAGCTCCTTTTCCTAATGAGAGAGAGAGAGTGTGTGTGTGCGTGTATGCGTACGTGCGTGTTTGTGTGTATTCGTGTGTGTGTGTGTGGTATTCATGTGATGTGTGTGTGTGTGTGGCTGTAGTGGTTAACGCAACGGACTACCGACTGTGTTCGAATCCCCATCAAGTCCCTTTAAAAAAAATCAATATGGGAAGTTTTGGCTTTAACCGGCTCTTACCAAGAATTGGACGTGCTATGGGATCACTGGGAAGACTAGGACCACACAGTAGAGTCTTATCCACTTCACGGATGTGTAATGGAGGGTGTTTCTGAAATCTTTCGACCAGCACCACAGGGTGTCTGTATCTCTCGGGCCTGGTTGATGCCAGGATATATTATGATAATAAGTGTAGAGCACAGCCTTTCACGCAGTTTCAGTCCAAGATAGAACTCCATAGTATCATTATTATCACCCTCATCGGCATCATCATCATCAACAACAACAACAGCAAAAATACAAAGCTGTTCCAGCTTCTGTGGGATTAAGATGGCGTAGAAAATAGTACTAAAAAAGGGTCAGGACAAAGGTAACCTCCCTGAGTGCGATGATCCTTAAAACAATCCTATCTTCAGTTCCTCGTACCACCGTGTCCTCCTGACGAGGGACAGAGCTGAGGGCAGAGAGATCAAAAACAGCTTACTTACCTGATCTACCACTCTCTATGACAGTGATGTTTATCTGGAAAATAGTTTTGCTTTCTTAAGAGAAGTCAGTTTCTTTCACTTGATATCATTTCAACATAGAAAAAATGTAGTTTCAGTTGGATTGTTTTTATGAATTGGAATGAATTTTTAACATGTGAATTACTGACTGATGTCATTTTAAATTGTGGTGAACATTTTCAATCTCTGACCTTTGTTAGTGGCATGGTGACAGCCCAGATCTTGTTGGTCAGAGAGTTTTTCCCCCTTAGGTAGATTGTGGGGTTTTTTATTTAAATTTTTGAAGGTATATTTTATAAACATAAAATATTATGTTGTTTCTTTCTAATGTTTATTGATTCTGTTGCTAATTATGTGTGTGAGTTTGTGTGTGTGTGTGTGTGTATGTATGTGTGTGTGTGTGTGTGTGTGTGTGTGTGTGTGTGTGTGTGTGTGTGTGTGTGTGCTCGTGTGCGTGTGCGTACATGACATGTGAATGTTTATTTTTCGTTGTTGATAAGATTCCACAATTTTGAAAAAAATGTACAATGCACCAGCTGTGTTGCCTAATTCTGATGTTCCAACAGTTGTTGTCAGATTTGTTGTTGTCACCGTCGTCGTTTTTGATGTTGTTCTTGCTGCCTGTTGTTGTTAGTACTGTTGCCTACTGCCGTCTGTTACTGGAGCTGAATATCGGATTAAATGCTCGGCCACCAATGGTTCAAGAATCATTGCTAGTTCATGTTTTTGGACTTTCTGCAGGGAAATAATCCACTTATGAGCTTTAGAAATTCCTTTCTGAACCTGTGGCCTGTCAGGCAGTACAGATAAAAGTTCATGGCATAATTGAAATAGTCGATGCATAGAGTTAAAAACAATGTAAATAGAAATGACGCTTGACCTTCAGCTTCTTCAGGGGTGCCAATGATTGAATTAATCACAGTAAAGGTGTCATAAGGTAAAGTGAAGACAATGAAGAACAGACACAACTAGAGCTGTAGAGTGATGGAGTTCACTGTTTTCTCTCTCTCACTCTGCTGTCTGTCTGTGGCAACAAATTGGTCACCAGCTTCCTTTACTGACGTTCTTAACTTCACCACAAGCACGATGTTACTGATCATCAGACAGATGAAAGGCAGCAAGGAAGTTACAACAAGATTGATTTTGGACCACACATAGGACTCAAATTTCAAGTGATTCTCTTTTAGTGTACAAAATCCATCTGAAAATTCAGCTCCATACAGAAAGTGAGAGTGAGCCAGGCTTAGAAAGATGACATACCGACAATGATGGCCCAGGATGTCTTTGCTGTACACATCACGTTGACACGATGTGGCCACACTACAGACATGGCCCTGTGTGTCACCATCAGCACCACAAGCCAGGCAGAGCAGGCCGCTGTATTGTTTACCATGAAGTGACCCAATGTACACACAACTTCATGGAGGTCAAACAGACCGTTCCCAGTCCGCCAAAAAAGCCAGCTTTCAACTGGTCCTGTTGCGATGAAACAGAGATCAGACACAGCCAGACACAAGAAGTAATGGTCCAAGGAAGATTTGTTGTTTGAAATCGATAAACAATTACGATAATCATCACGTTGCCAAACACACCCAGAGTAACTATTAAAGGCACACAATGGTAAACATCCATAGCGCAGTTTGAAACAATGGTATCGAATGAAGGTTGACGATGTTTGGTGATGAGATAGACTCACCATCCATGATACTTGACATAGTCATGAGCATGTCTGTCACATTTCTCTGATCCATGGTCCTACATGCAACACAGCTTGATCAGTGTGAAACTTGGCAATCAGGAGACACTTTCAGGATGCTGTGATGACTGTTTCTGAATTCAATCCAGGTCTACTCCAATAATCTAATCAACAATACATGTCATGAGGCATAACACGTTAAAAGTGTGTGCATGGAATCAGATATAGTCATGTGCCAGGACACATTAGGCACCACTTAGTCTGTGGCTAAGTCAAATGTAGAGTATAAATCATCAGTGATAATTGATTACAGTGCTAGTATTAATATCATTAGTTTAATTCAAGTTGCGATCAAAATTATGTGTTTAAACGTCGTTTCGTGGATCTACCACACTCATACTGGGAAAATCTGAGAGAGATCACTTCATTTGAGATTTCTTTGGCACAAGACAAATTTCCAGTAATAGGCAAGACTGACAAGTTTGTACTTAACTAGATACAGACTCGTGAAACTTGACTACTGGATAATGTCTTCTTTTTACCTTGCTGACTTATTTCATAACCACACACCTCGTATTGTGATAATATGAGAGATCACTTCATTTGCAATTTCTCTGACACACGATAGATTTCCCATAATACGCAAGTTCGACAAGTTTGTACTTATTCACATACAGACTCGTGAAAATCGACTACTGTTAACTGGGAAAATGTTTTCTTTTTAACTTGCTGACTTATTTCATAACCACACACCTGCTGGATCTTTTCTCTCAAACTGTAAAACTCCTGTCT
>CM060308.1:91419191-91434191 GCA_030674185.1 Monoplex corrugatus
TGAACTGACAAATACAAAACGCCTGTTCTCTGTCATGTCTGATTATTTGGGTACTATTAAACCATCTCCACTTCTCTTTACTATCAGTCCTCCCAATCTCTTAGAGGCCTTTTCAACTTTGTTTCTCCTCCAACATTAAAGATGTTTGAGCCAAGCTAGGCAAAACCCCTCTTCTTTCATCTCATCCTGATCCTCCGTTGACAGGCCCCCACTCAGTGAATGGAATTGAAATTCTGATTACCAGCATCCTGAACGAAATGTCATTTTAGTCTTGTGAACTTGACCCCATACCTGCTTCGATCTTTCATGAACACTTCATGAGCTTATTCCATCCATAAGACATATCATGAACGCCTCTCTTTTCACTGGAACTATCCCAATTTTCTTTCTGAACAGCCATTGTTCGACCTCTGCTGAAAAAATCCTCGATCCTATCATTGTCAAAAACATATCACCTTGTCTTCAATTCCCATACCTGTCCAGGCTCCCGAAGAAAGTGGTTTTGAACAGCGGAATAATTATCTCTCAGCCAACAGTTTATATTTTTTCAGTAAGCTTAACACAGTACCGAAACTGCTCTCGTTTACGTTATGAATGACGTTTTGCTTTCAGGAGACTGTGGCCAGATTTCACTTTGTGTTATTCTAAAAACTTTCTGCTGTTTTTGACACCATTTAACCACCAGATTCTCCTCTCTTGTTGGAGCACACATTTGAAATCCTATGTAGTGCTCTCTCATGGTTTATATCATACCCGTTGACAACTTTCAGTCAGTCGTGGTGAATGAATCTAAATCCCAGCCAGTTGAATTTGGATATGGTGTCTCCCAAAACTCTGTAATTGGGCCAGTTCTCTTCTCCCTCTACACCTCACCACTTGCTAATGTCATCAGTCAGCACAACGTTGAATATCATTTTTATGCTAATGACTCCCAGCTCTACAACAGTGCGTGTCCTGAAAATCTGTCAACTCTTCTTTCGAAGCATCTGACTGTTATGTCAAGGATCCACAATCCAGTGATACAAAATAAGCTACATTTGAATGGAGAAAAGACTGAAGCAATGCTTACTTGGGACAAAGCACAGCCTTTTCCACAATAAACGTTCGTTCTATCCAACTAGGTGACAACATTGTTGTAATTTCTGAATCAGTCAAGAACCTTGGCATTGTTCTTGATCCTGAATTCTCTGTGCAGAGATTCATTAGTCTTGTTACCTTCAATTGCGACGTTTCAATGTTATTTGCCGTTATCTTTCAGCTTCAAAATCATGGTAACCTGCGACTTGTCTGATCTTGTCTACAATCGATTATTGTAAATCTGCTCCCTGGCTTGCCTGCTGCTTCACTTGTATGCCTCCGACGTATTCGGAATTCTGTGGCCCATCTTGCCTTTTGTAAAAGAAAAGCATGATCATGTCACACTCCCTTGCTTCACTTCCTGCACTTGCCGCCGGTTTCTCAAAGGATTTCATACAAAATTACGCTAGAAGTGTGTGAATGGTAATGCATCTATTCATCTTCGTGACCACTTTCAAATGTACACCCCTGCCTGACATCTCCATTCTACTTCTGATCCTAGATGTCTACAAATCCCTCGATACAGTCGATTGTCGTTCTTTCTCTGTTTCTGGTCCATTTAACTGGAATGATCTTCCGCCGTCTGTTCGGACAGTCACAAACGCTTTTGTTCTTTCAAATCTAACTTGAAGACATACCTTTGTGCCCAGCAGTGATTTACCCCTCTACATGTTCACACTTTTGTGCCACTGTCTTCATGTCTTCCCTCGTTGCTTTGTGTCCTGGAGTTATGGTCGTTGTTGGAGAATTGCTTTTGTAAATGGTGGCAGTGGTCCTTTGATTTGATTCTTGTATCCAGATTTGGCGCCTTATTATTGTGATGATGATGATGATGATGATGATCCTCCTCCTCCTCCTCCTCATTATTATTATTATTATTATTATCATTATTATACTGTTATATTATTATACTATTGTTATTATTACTATATTATTATTATCATTATTATTATTACTATATTTGTTATTAATAATAATATTATTATATTATCATTATTGTTGTTATATTATTATCATAATCAATATCATTATTATGATGAGTATTATTATTGTTATTATTATTACTAGTAGTAGTAGCAGTAGTAGTAGTAGTATAGTAGTAGCAGTAGCAGCAGTAGTAGTAGTAGTAGTAGTAGTAGCAGCAGCACAGCAGCAGCAGCAGCAGTAGTAGTAGTAGTAGTAGTAGTAGTAGTGAGTAAAAGGCTATTGGGTTAATGTACTGTCTTGCCCAGCACACTTCGTTTGTGGTGGGGTAGTGTGATGTTATTGTAACGTATCTGGAATTAAAGTTTAAAGCTGTCCTGTGAGAAGTCAACCTGAAGAACTGGGAGTGCCACGCTATGGAAGGTCGTTTCACCATTCGACAGTCGTTGACTCTGCAGTGTATGATCTAGGAACACTCATCAACTGTTACCATATATTACCCTTTATAAACGTATGCCTGTCCCACAACATGTTCCTGCAATCGAAACTCAAAATGAATTATTTAAAATTCAAAAGTTGTTGGAGGCATAACGCCTTTATATATAAAACTATGTCAGTACCACAGCCAGTTGTTGTACTGGTAACTCAGCATGAAATGTTTTACAACCTCTTCTTCATTGTCAGATTGTACCAAAAAGTCAATAGGCCTACATTGTTATTAGGCTGGTTGCTGAACGTGAAGAAATTAAGACCAAGCACTATGGCAACCTATTCTTCTGATAAGCAAATATTAGAGCCACTACATTGTTGCGCTTGTAAATCAGCATGAAATACTTAACTGTCACATGTTATAGAAACATCTTCTTTCTTATACAGTACAGCAGGGCCACTACCTTGTCGCACTGAACGTGAAACATTTAATGATAAGAACCTGTTCTTCCATATGACAATGTACCTAGGCCACTACTTTGTGGATGCAGCGTTATTTGACAGTCAGAAGGTGTGGCAACATATGCATCTCTGTCGAGTACTAGAGCGTCTGTCTTGTTGTTGCTCTGGTATTTCAACGTATGATACTTAATTGCCTTAAACCCCAAAGAGGCACTGGCCATGTGACAATACGCCATTGGCACTACAGTGAAGTTGCACCAGTGACGAAACGTAGCATTAGTAAGTACAGATGATGTTAAGTTATATACGTTATATCATGATAGTGTACCTTTCACTGTAAAGAGTGTACCGGAGCCACGATATTGTAATATTGTAACTCCGGACACAGTTTTCAGGAAGCACAGTCGAGGCAAAAGCAACGTGTATACACACATACAACAAAAAGCAACCTGTTATGAAGTAAGATACAACAATAGGTAATCAGACCTAGCGTTTGTTTACAACAATTTCTCAGTCTTCCTTTACCTGTTTCACACTTAATTTTATACACAGACAGAGCCATGACTATACGTGATGATTTATTGCCCTGTTTTCACTGTGAGCGTGTCAGATTCGTGGGTAAGTATCATAAAGAAACGTACGGTAGTATTTTCAGTTTCTGACAATTACTGTCAATGTTTTGTGGCAAAGCTGGTAATTTAGTGTATGCGGGTTCTCTCTCTCTCTTTTCTCTCTCTCTCTCTCTCTCTCTCTCTCTCTCTCTCTCTCTCTCTCTCTTTCTTGCTCACACTCTCTCTCTATCGCTCTCTCTCTCTTTCTTGCTCACTCTCTTGCTCTATTGCCCTCTCTCTCTCTCTCTCTCTCTCTCTCTCTCTCTCTCTCTCTCTCTCTCTCTCTTTCTGTAATTCGAGATCTGGAAATGTTATTGACATAACCATACCATTCAATTGATACTGCTGTGTCATTGTGCAATGCATAAGTTTAAACACACACACAGTACATGCACAGAGACAGACACACACACACACATGAACATATACATATACGCTTGTATGCACAAACACTTATACATATGCACGCATACACACACACCTATATCACACACCTACACACACCTACACACACCTACACACACACACACACAAACACACACACACACACAAACACACGGATGCGCGCGCACACACACACAGAGTAACACTTAAACACGCACACACACATCAATACACACACACACTCTCTCTCTCTCTCTCACACACACACACGTATGCGCGCGCACACATAAACACACACATACACACACACATACACACACACACACGCACGCATACACACACACAGACACACACACTCATTCACACACACACACACACACACACTCACACACTCCCTCACCACACACACACACACACACACACACACACACACACACACTCCATTGCCACACACACACACTCGTGCACACACACACACACACACACACACACACACACACACACACACACACACTCGTGCACACACACACACACACACACACACACACACACACACACACACACGCACTCATTCACTCACACGCACGCATGCGCACACATACACACATACACAAACACAAATCTACGTCGTAAAAATGGTAATGATAATACGTAACTGTTATATTTCTGTGCGGGAAGATTGAGGTAGTTATAATAGCGAAGGAATCTCTCATTTATCAGACGGATGTGTCAGCGCACTTGTCCTTTATGGCCTGATTTTGCTCTTCATGTGGGATACAAGGCAATTCCTAGAGGCAGATGTTCTACTGCAGGTGCTGCATAGGAAGGGGTCTTGTCACTTTGGGTTGTGTTTTTGCTGATCTCTTGGTCTTGAATGGCAACTGTTGAGTGCTGTTCAAATGTGGTTGTGATCTGAATGCACTGTTGTAGCCAGGTTGCTCTGTTGCCAGCTGTGTCTTCTTGATTGGCAATGTTTGTGCCACAGCTGCAGAGACCAAATCTCAGAGTATTCTTGTATCGACTTAGTGATCTTAGCTTGTCTCGGTATTCTTGCTTCAGTTCTCGATATGGAAGCATTTTTATGGGATTCAGTTGTCTTCAAAACAGACACCAGAAAACAACAACAACAACAAAAACACATGCAAATAGAATCAGAACGTCTATTAAATACAACCAGACAAGACAGGCGCAAATGTTTCAGTCAACTGGACTTTGTCAAGTATAAATGTAAGACATCATCATCATCATCATTCTCCTGCCCGTGATGGGCGTAGAGGAGAGATGAGAGACACTCTTGAAGCCAGCCGTCGCCAACCGGTCCTGTCCTCCGCCTGTCGCACCAGCGTGGGGCCATCCAACCTGGTCCATTCTTTGATGTTGTCCATCCAGCATTTGGCTTGTCGTCCCCTTCGTCTGCCGCCTCCCAGTGTACCCTGGAGGACCGTTTTGGGCAGTGAGTTGTGGCGTGTGACATGCCCGAACCACGACAGCTTCCTGTTCTTGACTGTTGCCAGGAGGGGTTCTTGTGGGTCTGCGAGTGTTGTTATTTGGCTCCACACAAAGTCGTTTGTCTTCCGATCTTGCCAAGAGATCCCGAGCAAGCGCCTGAAGCATTTAGTTTCAAACGTCTGGATTCTCTTGGTGGTCTCTGCTGTCATGGTCCAGCTCTCGCATCCATACAGCAGGATGGGGAGCACCAGGGACTTGTACAGCTTCATCTTCGATGGAAAGCCGATCTCTCTGCTCTTCCAGATCTTGTTTAGCTTTACCATTGCTGCTGTTGCGATCGCTAGTCTGGTCTTGATTTCTGTTGTAGAGCGACCGTCTTTGGTGAGAGTGGCGCCAAGGTATTTGAAAGCGTCCACTTCTTCAAGCTGTTGCCCGTTCATGTAGATTTCAGCATGGGTGTTGGTTGTGCTGTTGACCAGGACTTTGCTTTTTTCTGTGCTCACTTCCATTCCGTGTGCACCTGCACTTTCTTCCAGTCTCATGGTCAGGTCTTGTAGTTCTTCGTTGCTGCCTCCCATCAGGTCGATGTCATCTGCGAACCTCAGGTTGTTGATGGTTCTTCCTCCGATGGAGACAGTGGAGTGGAAGTCATGGAGGGCTTCACGCATGATGTTCTCCAGGAAGAGATTGAACAGCACGGGAGAGAGTAGGCAGCCTTGACGGACTCCAACTGTGGTCTTGAAGTAGTCCCCTATCTGGTTGTTGAGGAGAACTGCGCTGCTGGCAGTGTTATACAGCGCCTGGATGGTTTGGACGAGACCTTCCTAAATGTAAGACAAGAAAGAACAAATATCGATACTACAAACACAAAATTCATTAGGAGACAAAGAGCTAAACGTCCCTGCTACTAATACTTATTTCGGATTCCATACAGACACTTTGGTTTTGGCTTGGAGTGTTTGTTGGTTGACAAGATTGAGTAGAACGTGATGAAGACCCCCCTGTCAAGTCTCTGACTGCACTGATCAGCAAAGATGATGGAGAAGAGTGTGGTTACTAGAACACATATCTGTGTCACTCTGTGCTGCACAGGGAAGGATTCAGATGCCTCCAGAGTCTGTTAAATCCTGGTCATCATGGCATTGTAGAAGAAAACAAGTAAGTGAGACAAGCTTCTAAGCGGGGCTAAAATCTGCTGAATTGTTCTACTTATGATACAATCAACACATTTATGTTATAGAAAGTCCGCAAAGCGGTGTCTAAAATTAGGCCTTATGGTAAAATATACAAGAAGAAAAGATTCAAGGAAAATATTGGCTTCTGTGTCTCATCAGCTGTGAGAAGATGATATCCTCAAGGACTTTGGACAAACTTGGACGATTGGAAAGAGGATAATAGGTTTCTTTTGTTTAGATCATAGGGATTTTTTTAGCATAGGGGTGGCAAGAGCAAGTTTACAACTGTGTGGCATGACATCCGTGTTCAAAGAAATATTCAGAAATTCAGTAACAGTTGATACAGTTCTTTTATATAGTCAAAAAATAAATATCCAGATTTTTAGTAACAGGTGGATACATTTCTTTCATGTATACAAAAGAAACATTAAGAATTTCAGTAACATTTGGATACATTTTTTTTATAGCCAAACGAAATGTAACAGAATTTCAGTAACATTTGGATGCATTTCTTTAATTAGACCATAGAAATATTCAAAATTTCAGTAAGGCCTGGATAATGTTTTTTCAATGTTGTCAAAAAGCAGAAAATATTCAGAAATCCAGTAACAGTTGGATACATTTCTTTTATGTATTCAAAAGAAACATTAAGAATTTCAGTAAAAGTTGGACACATTTCTTTTATATAGTCAAAAGAAATATTAAGAATTACAGCAACAGTTGGATGAATGTATTTTATATAGTCAAAAGAAATATCCAGAAGTTCAATAACAGTTGGATACATTTCTATTATATAGTCAAAAGAAGTATTCAGAATTTCAGTAACAGTTGGTTGAATTTCTTTAATACAGTCCAAATAGATATTTAAGATTTCAGTAACAGTTGGATACATTTCTTTGATATAGACCAAAGAAATTATACAGAATTTCAGTGACAACTGGATAATTTATTTTTCAATGTAGTCAAAAAAAGAGACGCAGGAATTGGGTCAAGACAGCAAAATACGTTAGGCATTGCAAGAATACATTTTGTCACCTACCTACACGTAGATTGAATGGTTGAAATGGTCTAAACAGGATGCTGGCAAAAGGGGCAGGTACTGAAGGAGAAGATGTTGTGCTGAATTTTCTTCTTATGTATTCTATTTACTCTCTATTTAGAAAGGAATGCACTGCAGTGAAATCCAACGGAATTCGATGCAAAAAAATGCAATATATGGCAATACAATGAAATACCTTGCAAAAATGTCATGTGTGACGATACGATACGATGCGATACGATACGATACAATACGACACAATACAATGCAATACGATGCAATGCAATGAAACACAATGCAACTCAATCCAATCCAATCCAACCCAAACCAATCCAATACAATCCAAAACGATACAATACAAGACAGACAAGACAAGACAAGACAAGACAAGACAAGACAAGACAAGACAAGACTCTTTATCCATCTAAGTTAGGAAATTACAAAGCGCGTTCAATTAGCTTGCAAACACAGGAACACGCAGACACACACACACACACACACACACACAACACACACACACACACACACAAACCACACACAAGACACACACAAACACGCACACGCAACGCACGCACGCACACACACACACACAACACACACACACACACACACACACACACACAACACACACACACACACACACACACCACCACACACACACACCACACACACCACACACACACACAACACACGCTACACACGACACACACACACACACACACACACACACACACACACACACACACACACACACACACACACACACACACACACACACCACACCCCACACACACACCACACCCATCACACACATCACACCATCACATCACATCACATCACATCACATCACATCACACACAAACACATCTGAAGGATTTTGTTTTATTTTCTGCATGAAGAAAAACGTAATGCATGTTTGTAGAGAGGTCCAAATGGCAAAGCACATGTTCTCTCTGTGTCGCTCTGTGTCGCTCTGTGTCTCTCTAAGTGTCTCTCTGTCTCTCTCTGTCTCTCTCTGTCTCTCTGTTTGTCTGTCTGTCTGTCTGTCTGTCTGTCTGTCTGTCTGTCTCTCTCTCTCGTACGAAGACATACACACTCATACACACGCACGCCCAGACAAACAGAAACATTCAAACATACACTTTCTAACATGTTGCAATATCCATCGCCCAAATCACAAAGGATCCTGCACATTTAGCAGAAAGGTAGACTGGCCGTATATCTTTGTCTCCATATTATCCAGAAGCCTATAATAGTACCTACGGAACAGTAACGTATATATATGGCCTTGGTACGGATAAGGCTTGAAAGTTGAAGTCCACTTGTGAATTAATGGTGAAATGATTAACCAATCCAACGATGAGCACAATGCCAATCTTGCCTAATCTTTGACACAATGGAAGACACTTGTTGAATTTGTTTTGGTGGCAGTCATTGCTGAATACATCAAAGGAAATTGCCACATTTACGAGCAAACAAGTCTTATTTGTTTTGTCAGTCACACACATCTCTGGTCTTGAGTGCATAGCACTTTTAAACGAAGCGTTTCTACTGTCATCAAAACGTGAGAGTTGAGTGATTGTGTCTTTCAGTGTGCATGTACTCTGGTTAGTGCCACTGACTGCATTTGCAACAATGTTTGGAATACTGTTGTGGCGGTTTTGGATACAGTTCTTGTTCTCTGTGCAACAGTTCAGCAAGTGAGTGACTTTTTCTGTACAGAAATCATACCTAGCACAATTGTCGAAATGCCTCTTCGTAGTATGTTTGTAGCCACACATTCATCATCATCATCAGGTGCCCTGCCGCATGGCGTTGGCGACCATGGACTTCCAACCATCTCTATATCTCATTGCCCCCAGCATCTCCCCCACCCTGGTGCTCTCTTTCCCTCCAGCTTTCCCGTTGTGACCAGGTGCTCCAAATCCCCCTTCCTCATAAAATGGCCTATAAATGTTGCTTGTCTTTTCCTAATCTTCCTTATGAGTGATCTACTTGTGTCTGCCTCTATCAAGACTGTCTCGTTTGTTTTCTTTGCTGTCCATGGAACTCTCAACATTCTTCTGAGAAACCACATCTCGGCTGCCTCGATCCTGCTCTGGCTTTGCTTGCTGACTGCCCACGCCTCGCATCCGTACAACAGTATTGGTTCTATATAACATTCAAGGACTCTCTTTCTGATGTTAATTGATAGGCACTTGTTGGTAAGAATGCTTGTCATCTTCTTGAATGCTGTTTTGGCTTGGCCGATTCTGCCAGCTATTTCCGATGTGCATCTGCCGTCTGATGAAATGACCGTTCCCAGGTATTTGAACTTATTAACCTGTGTCAGGTTGTGCCATTTGCTGTTACTTTCCATGAGGGGATTTCATGTTTTTTATGATCACCATGACTTCAGTCTTCCTGCTGTTTAGTTCCAAGCCCTTACCTTTCCTTTCTGTTTCTAGTATATTCACAAGGTTTTGTAGGTCCCTTTCATTTTCTGCAATTAGCACGGTGTCATCTGCGTACCGAATGTTTATCATTTTCCCTCCAACCTTTAATCCAGGGTCTTCTTCTAGATTTCTCATGAAGTTTTCGCTATATAGTGAAAACAGATCTGGTGACAAAACACAACCCTGTCTGACTCCTCTTTTGATGTTTTGAAAAGAGCTTATATTGTTTTCTATTCTCATTGCAGCTGTTTGTTCCCAGTACATACTGTATTCCTGATTATTCGTAGATCTTTTCCATCGACATTGAGTCTCTCCAGTTGGTTGATCAATTCATCATGTCGTACCCGATCGAAACCCGTTGGTATAGTCAACAAGCCATAAATACAAATCCTTATTCATCTCAATTGACCTCTCTGTGATAGTTCTTAGGATGTATATGGCATTAATAGTTCCTTTCCCTTCCACAAATCCACACTGTTCTTCTGCTATTTCTCTTTTGATTCTATTCCTTGTCCTCATCATGATTATTCTTCACAGGATTTTTGTTACATGACTCATCAAACTGATTGTGCGATGGAGTTCGCATTCTATAGCCCCTGTCTTCTTTGGAAGCGCAATGAAAATTGATTTTGACATATCTTTGGGGATTTTTCCAGTGTCATAAATTTCATTTAGGAGGACTGTTATTTTTTCTATGCCAAATTCCTCCAGGGCTTCAATCATCTTCATCTGTAGTAATGTTGTCTGGTCCTGGGGCTTTTCCTGGTTTCATCTTTTTCAGTGCTGCCCTAACTTCATCTTTCATTATGGATGATCCTTCAAAGTTCTTTTTTATAATGTGTTCTTCGTTTCTGTCATCCTCAAAAAGGTCTTTAATGTACTCTCCCATCTGCCCAGTAGTTTGTCTTTTTCCATCTTTCGATTTTAAGCAACCATTGATGTGCATGTATGTTTCCTGTGGACAATTTCTTCAATTCGTCTGTACATATCCTGAGGATCCATTTTGTGTCGTTCTTCTATCTCTTTGCATTTTGTGTTCAGCCAAGCTTCCTTAGCTTCATTGCACCTATACCTGATTTCTTTGTTTATCTTCCTGTATATCTCTTCGTTTCTCTTTGCCTTCCTCCTTTCCTCCATCAGGTCCAACATTTCATTAGTCATCCAACTCTTTTTTGCTTTTCTATTTGCCTTAGGGATTTCTTCACAAGCTTCATTTATAGAACTTCTCAACTTTGTCCATAGTTCCTCACTGTCACCAACGTCTTCCAGAGCACTGAATTTGTTTTGAACATGTACATTAAATTTTTTTACGTATCATTTCATCTGACTTTAAGAGTCCAAGGTTTAGTTTGATGTTGCTTTTGGTCTGTTTCCTTTTCCTCAATTTCAGCCTAAACCTTCCCACTACCGGATTGTGGTCACTGTTGCAGTCTGCGCCTGGTAGTGTTTTTGCTGACAGTAAAGAATTTCTAAATCTTTTGTTGATCAGGATGTAGTCAATTTGATTTTTGGTATTATCTCCTGGACTCATCCAAGTCCATTTTCTTCTGTTAGGCTGTCATCAAAACGTGAGAGTTGAGTGATTGTGTCTTTCAGTGTGCATGTACTCTGGTTAGCGTCACTAACTGCATTTGCAACAATGTTTAGAATACTGTTGTGGCCACACATTTACACTCAAGTAAGTGCAGTCTTGCTTTCACCAGGAATTTGACAGGTGCGTCATTCAGGTGTAGATTGGTCAGGTGGGAAAGGACAGGGGTGGTTGACGTTGTCGATACGTGACAGTCGTCCCTGGCATTTCAGCTGTCTCCAGTCCCTCAGTCTGTCCTGTAGCTTACTGCACTTGAAACTGGTGAAAAAATCTTAGGGTCGGCAAATGACAGCTGCATCAGAACTCCACATTGCTCTTGTATTTCATGACGTACAGCTGATCGTCAGTAAGGTGGAGCTGTACTCCAATCTTTACGCAAAGCTCGTTCAGGGGATCCAATGGGATTGACGCCAGTTGACCTTGGACATTTCAACCAGTCTGTGTTTTGTCATTTTGTCCTGAAGCTGGCAAGATTTTGCTCATTAGTGTTCGTTCCCAACTGCCAGTGTGTATCTGTGTTAGGTGAGATGTAAGGCAAGTGACAACCTGGTGGTGTGTCTGGTCTGTTCATTGTTACTGTTCAGCACACTCAACATGATGGACAGCTTCTAGACGACGTGGATGGAACAGCCCCAGACCACCCTCACTGCACACACACACACACACACACACACACACATACACATACACACACACACACACACACACACGCACACACACACGTACGTATACACGCACAATCTATTACAATCACATTTATCCCACAGAGAGAGAGAGAGAGAGAGAGAGAGAGGGAGGGGGAGAGAGAGAGGGAGGGGGAGAGAGAGAGGGAGGGAGAGAGAGAGGGGGGAGAGAGAGGAGAGAGAGAGGGGGGAGAGAGAGACAGAAAGACAGACAGACAGATAGACAGAGACAGACAGACAGATAACAGAGAGAGGAAGGGAGAAAGAGTGGGTAGGGAATGAGGGAAAGAGAGAGAGAGAGAGACCGAAAGACAGAGAGAGAGAGAGACCGAAAGACAGAGAGAGACAGAGAGAGACAGAGAGAGACAGAGAGTGAAAGAGAGAGAGAGAGAGAGAGAGACTGAAAGACAGAGAGAGACAGAGAAAGACAGAGAGAGACAAAGAGAGAGAGAGAGAGAGAGAGAGAGAGAGAGAGACCGAAAGACAGAGACAGAGAGAGAGAGAGAGAGACTGAAAGACAGAGAGAGAGAAAGAGAAAGAGAGTGAGAGAGAGAGAGAGAAAGAGAGAGAGAGACCGAAAGACAGAAAGAGACAGAGACAGAGAAAGACAGAGAGAGAGAGACTGAGAGAGACAGAGAGACAGAGAGACAGAGAGAGACAGAGAGGAATCGCTCTTGGAACACACCTTAAAGGGAAGTAAGCATGGTAATTTCGAGTTAGAATGTAAGATTGGATTGTTTCTCTTCTCCTGTTTGGCAATCTTCTGCATGGCATAAAAATGAATATTTGGGTAGTCTTTTGTAGTGTTGCATACAGAAAGCAAGGATGATAGGACAAATCATCCAGGAGTGAAAAAAAAACCCATTAGACCAGTCACCATGGTATAGTGGTTAGCGCAACAGATAGTGACAAGAAATGTTGCTCAAGTTTCTTGACCAACACAGGCCAGAGGTGTGTGTATGTCTCAGGCCTGGTAGACGCCAGGATATTATTATTAAAGTAAGCGCGGAATCATAGACCCGTCATGCACCCTTTTTACATCCCCCTTTTTTATCTTCCGCACCATCCAACCCTTTCCACAGAACCCTCTTCGTTGTTCCACACCATCCACCCTCTTTACAGACCCTCTTTCCCTCTTCCACACCATCCACCCTCTTTACAGACTCTCTTTCCTTCTTCCACACCATCCACCCTCTTTACAGACTCTCTTTCCCTCTTCCACACACTCCACCCTCTTTACAGACTCTCTTTCCCTCTTCCACACCATCCACCCTCTTTACACTCTCTTTCCCTCTCCACACCATCCACCCTCTTTACAGACTCTCTTTCTCTCTTCCACACCATCCACCCTCTTTACAGACTCTCTTTCCCTCTCCACACCATCCACCCTCTTTACAGACTCTCTTTCTCTCTTCCACACCATCCACCCTCTTTACAGACTCTCTTTCCCTCTTCCACACCATCCACCCTCTTTACAGACCCTCTTTCTCTCTTCCACACCATCCACCCTCTTTACAGACTCTTTCCTTCTTCCACACCATCCACCCTCTTTACAGACTCTCTTTCCCTCTTCCACACCATCCACCCTCTTTACAGACTCTCTTTCCTTCTTCCACACCATCCACCCTCTTTACAGACTCTCTTTCCCTCTTCCACACCATCCACCCTCTTTACAGACTCTCTTTCCCTCTCCACACCATCCACCCTCTTTACAGACTCTCTTTCCCTCTTCCACACCATCCACCCTCTTTACAGACTCTCTTTCCCTCTCCACACCATCCACCCTCTTTACAGACTCTCTTTCCTTCTTCCACACTATCCACCCTCTTTACAGATTCTCTTTCCCCCCTCCACACTATCCACCCTCTTTACATATTCTCTTTCCCCCTTCCACACTATCCACCCTCTTTACAGATCTCCTACCCTCTTCCATCCACCATCCACCCTCTTTACAGATTCCCTTTCCCCCTTCCACACTATCCACCCTCTTTACAGATTCCCTTTCCCCCTTCCACACTATCCACCCTCTTTACAGATTCCTTTTCCCCCTTCCACACTATCCACCCTCTTTACAGATTCCCTTTCCCCCTTCCACACTATCCACCCTCTTTACAGATTCCCTTTCCCCCTTCCACACTATCCACCCTCTTTACAGATTCCCTTTCCCCTTTTCACTCTATCCACCCTCTTTACAGATTCCCTTTTCCCCTTTTCAATCTATCCACCCTCTTTACAGATTCCCTTTTCCCCTTTTCACTCTATCCACCCTCTTTACAGATTCCCTTTCCCCTTTTCACTCTATCCACCCTCTTTACAGATCTCCTTCCCTCTTCCACACACTCCACCCTCTTTACAATATCATTTTACCTCTTCCTCACGATCCACCCTCTTTACAGATTCCCTTTCCCCTTCCACACTATCCACCCTCTTTACAGATTCCCTTTCCCCCTTCCACACTATCCACCCTCTTTACAGATTCCCTTTCCCCCTTCCACACTATCCACCCTCTTTACAGATCTCCTTCCCTCTTCCATACACCATCACCCTCTTTACAGATTCCCTTTCCCATTTTCACACCATCCACCCTCTTTACATATTCCCTTTCCCCCTTTCACACCATCCACCCTCTTTACAGATTCCCTTTCCCCCTTCCACACCATCCACCCTCTTTACAGACTCTCTTTCCCTCTTCCACACCATCCACCCTCTTTACAGACTCTCTTTCCCTCTTCTACACTATC
>CM060308.1:91446691-91449191 GCA_030674185.1 Monoplex corrugatus
AGATAGAGAGAGATAGAGAAAGAGAGAGAGGGAGAGAGGAAGAGAGAGACAGAGACACAGAGAGAGACAGAGAGAGAAAGAGAGAGACAGAGAGAGACAGAGACAGAGATACAGACAGACAGACAGACAGAGACACAGAGAGATAGAGACAGAGACAGAGACCGGGAAAGAGACAGAGACAGAGAATGAGAGAGATAGATTGAGGGGGAGACATAGGAAGAGAGAGAGAGAGAGAGAGAGAGAGAGAGAGAGAAAGGAGAGAGAAAGAGACAAGAGAGAGAGACAGACAGAGACAGAGAGACAGAGACAGGGAGAGAAAGAGAAAGAGAGGGAGAGAGAGACAGAGAGAGAGAGAGACAGAGACAGAAACAGAGACAGAGACACAGAGAAAGGGAGAGAGAAAGAGAGATTGAGAGACAGAGAGACACAGAGAGAGACAGACAGAGAGACAGAGACAGAGAGAAAGAGAGACAGAGAGACAGGGGGGGGGGGGGGGGCAGGAAAGGGAAACAGATAAGATTTAGTGATGCCAGATTTTCTTGTTTTTCTTCTTAACCCTTAGGGTATCGTCCGGTAGATGTTGTGTAAATTTACTGAGTCTGGTTTTGTGTTCTCCAAATACTTCTAGAAATAAAACTTTCATCCAAGTTGATTTTCCTACCGTCTGCCCATTTGTTTCAGGGTTTTTTTCTTTCTTTTATTCTTCTAACCACTTTCTCTGTCTGTTTTAAGTTTACAAGATAAAAGAGCATTCCAGAAAATAAAAAGCGTTCTTATCTACAAATGCCTATAATGGGCATCAGGAAGAGCGCTTTTCAGTGTTATAAAGAACCAGTCCTGTTTTACAGATGAGAGGCCTGGACAATGCACAAGGAAAGTCAAAACAAGACTGAGTCTGCTGAAATTTGGTTTTCTTAGAAAACATGTTAAGAGTTCCGTTGACAGCAAAGAAAACACATGAAACAATCTTGACAGAAGCGAAACACACACACACACACACACACACACACACACACACACACACACACACACACACCACACCACACCACCACACACACACACACACACACACACACCACACACACCACAACCCACACCACACACACACACGCACAACACGACAACACCACCACACACACACACACACCACACACAGCACGCACGCACGACCAGCACACACACACCACACACACACACACACACACACATACAAACACACACACAAACACAAAGAAAGAAACCAACAAAAATAAATAGAACTTTGGGAAGAAGCTGGTTGCAGCCGAAAAAATATTAGAGTGTTGACTGATGAATGTCAATTATATCATATCATTCGTCATCGTATTCATCATCATATTTATATTCATATTCATTCCATATCATTTCATATCATATTATATTCATATTCATATTCATATCATCTCACTTCATCTTCACTTCATCTTCATTCATCTTCATCTTCATCTTCATCTTCATATCCATATCCATAATCTCATTCATTTCATCTTCATATCATATCATATCCATATCCATATCATATCCATATCCATATCATCTTCATCTTCATCTTCATCTTCATATTCATATCCATATTCATATCCATATCCATAATCATATTCATTTCATATCCATATCCATATCCATATTATATTCATATTCATCTTCATATTCATATCCATATTCATATCCATATCCATAATCATATTCATATTCATATCCATATCCATATCCATAATTATATTCATATTCATATTCATATTCCAATTTATTTTTGTCACAAGGGGTTTTGAAAGCGCGTCACCACAGTGCAGCATCACCCGTTTTGTTTTGTTTTGTTTTGTTTGTTTGTTTGTTTGTTTGTTTTGTTTTGTTTTGTTTTGTTGTTTTGTTTTGTTTTGTTTTGTTTTGTTAACAAGACTTCAGAAAGGCTACAAAGCTCAAGAGGACGGATCTGGAAAGTCAACTGACCTCTGCAGTGCTTTATTCCTGGCCAGCCTGGAATTTGAACTGTATTGTGCCAATCTCAGTCCCTTGTGCTAACCCACCACAACACGGCAGCTGCCAGGTTCATGTTCTTCTCTTTCTGTCCTTTATTTCTGGGTGGTTCTCAGTAGTTGATGGATGCCAGTGTCTGTAATGGAAACCCCATGAGACTCTGTGTCAGTGTGGTGTGTGTGTGTGTGTGTGGTGTGTGGTTGGGGTGTGTTGGGCGTGCGCGTGTGTGTGTGCGTGCGTGTGTGTGTGTGTGGACGCTTGGGTGTCTGCAAGTGTGAGTGTCTGTGTGAGCATGTGTGCACGTGTATTCGTGTGTACGTATTCCGTCTGTCTGTCTGTCTGTCTGTCTGTCTCTGTCTCTGTCTGTCTGTCTCTCTCTCTCTCTCTCCCTTTGTGTCTCTCTCTGTCTCTCTCTCTCTCTGTCTCTCTTTCTCTCTCTCTGTCTCTGTCTCTCTGTCTCTTCTCTCTGTCTCTGTCTGTCTGTCTGTCTGTCTGTTTGTCTGTC
>CM060308.1:91459191-91466691 GCA_030674185.1 Monoplex corrugatus
TTACAACACGGAAGGTAGAGGGAAAGAGAGCACCGGGTAGACCCAGGAGGGAAAATATTGGACGGACTTGCAGAGTGGCTGAGGACAGAGAGGGTATGTTGATTCTTTTGATAGAGTCATAGACTTAAACCCCATGTCTCTAGCTCCGTTCCAGCCTCAAAACAAACAAACAAACAAACAAACAAACAAACAAACAAATCATCTGGCTAGTTCGCTGTCTGCATTAATGATTCAATCATTCCGGTGGTTTCATTTACTCTTTCATATGTTATTTCTTACATTAGCTCCCAGTTTCGAGGCCTTGCTAATGCATAATGTTTATTTGTCTTTCTTTTCTTATGCAGGCTCAGTGAGTTTGTCAAGTACTTGCTGGCAAGTTTTGGTTGGAATTGTCAAAGTTTTAGAATTTTTCTTGAACAAACTCCGAAGTCTAAGATGGCAGTCAACTAAAAAACAATTCCGTGTGTGGTGTGTCGACGGACGTCCATGCGCCGTCTCATTCTAGTATCTCTCCATGAATTACAGAGCTAAGTCACTGTTGTAGTCTACTCATTTGCTTGCTCTGTGGTAGTTGAAATTCCCGCAGCAAAAACTGTAGTTTTCTAAACAAAATGCACATAAAATGGCACACATCTGAAGGCAAATGTTACGGTATAGACCTCTGCAGGGCAGAGAAAGAGAACAAGAGCGGTGATAAATTAGCAACAGAACGTAGAAGGGGATCTGCTTAACATCAACAAGCTTTGGAATGACAATAGAGGACTGGATAACAACGTGCTATGCTCAGCGTCTCGACTGCCTCATCCATTGTGTAAGCCTGGAATGCCTTGTCTCTGCAGCAAAGATTGCTCTCTGGTATTTATCTGATCACAATGTTTGTTGCCACTGTACAAATATTGAATGATATCCATTCCACGTACTACCCATATGTGACCATGCAATACAAATTTGGTCAAGATCGGTTGATAAACACAAGGAAAATCTTTTCTGTTACTTGCATAATTTGTGTAGTTATTACTGCAGGGAAGAGAGCACCAGGTAGACCCAGGGAAAAGATATTGGACGGACTTGCAGAGTGGCTGAAGACAGAGAGGGTAGAGGAGATGCTTGAGGCAACGAAGGATAGAAACAGATGGAAGACCATGATCGCCAACACCATGTGGCAAGGTAATGATGATAATAATGATTACTTCAAACCTTGACCATTGTCCTTGACACTTTTCAAAGCGAATTTTTGTACACTATTACGCATCTGAATAAAATTTATTTACAATCTGTCTCGCTTCAACGAAACGTGCGTGTGCGAGGTGTATTAAGCGTTAATGTAAAAAAAGAAAACAACATTGTGTCATGTTCAATTCGTAACGAACAATCAAGCAAGCAGACAAAAGAATAGAAAAGTAAATAAAGCTTTAGAACAACCAGGCTTCATCAGTGTGTGTGTTGTGTGTGTGTGTGTGTGTGTGTGTGTGGTGTGTGTGTGTGTGTGTGTGTGTGTGTGTGTATGTGTGTGAGTGTGCACGTGAATATTGTTTATGGGTGGGTATGTTTGTGAGTGTATGTGTGCATATATGTGCATTGCAGGCGTTGAACAAGTTATTCTAAATAATCAGATTACATGAAATAAAATAAAATAAAATAAAATAAAATAAATGAAACGATATATGATAAAATGAAATAAGATCAAATGAAATAGAATAAAGTAAAATAAAGTGAAATAAAATAAAAACAAAATAAAGTAAAATAAAAAAATAAAATAAAAAACAAAATAAAATTAAACAAAATAAACAAAATAAAGTAAAATAAAAAAACAAAACAAAATGAAATGAAATAAAAAAAAATATGTATGATGGGAAGGGAAAGCACAGGACTACATTTTGAAACTGAAAGACATTGTAACATAACGAATCCGAAAAGAAAAATCTAGCAAGAAGATAAAACAAGACAGAAGGCATACAGCTATAGAACAACACCGGGATTTCTCAAGGAGAGTGACCTGCAGGACTGCACAGCAAATGCCTGACAGTTTGCTACATACAGAGTCTCAAGTCAGCATCTTTCTGGTTTAAATTCAGAAATGATGCAGGAAAAAAACCAAACAACAACAACAAGGTAACATTTCCTGACAATGACAAAGGTCATCAACCGTTCCATATTCATTACAGAATGGTTTTTATAATTTTTCTGAACGTAATTTAAAATGAACTCAATTTGAATTTATACACACTAAATTATTAAACAAACTAGCTACAGGATCTACTTTTATAAGAATCAGTGCCATTTGGAATGTGACCACTTTGAAACGAAGATCGAATATACTCTTCGTAAAGAGTCTTCTTTTTCTGTGTTAAATTTTTGTGTATTTATTTTAATTGTTGTTGTTGTTGTTGCTGTGCTGTTGTTGTTTTTGTTTTTGTTGTTGATTATTTTAGAGAGACAGAGAGAGAGAGAGTCGTCAGATAAACAAATCACAGACACAGACAGAGAGAGACAGACAGAGACACAGAGGGAGACAGAGAGAGAAGACAGTGAGAGACAGAAAGGTGGAGAGGGAGAAAGGGAGAGAGACGAGACAGAGACAGACACGAGACAGACACAGATACAGAACAGAGGGAGGCAGACAGAGAAAGAGAGAGAGAGAGAGGAGAAAGAGAAGACAGAGACAGAGAGAAGAGAGAGAGAAGGAGAAGAGAGAAAAGGGAGAGAGAAGAGAAAACAGAGAGACAAGAAGAAAGAGGAGAGAGAAGAGAGAGAGAGAAGAGACGAGAGAGAGAGAGAGAGAGAGAGAGAAGAGGAGAGAAAGAGAAGAGAGAGAGAGAGCAGACAGACAGAGAAAGAAACAGAGACAGAGCGAGACATAGACAGAAACAAGGAGGGAGGAGAGAGGAGAGAGACAGAGAGACAGAGACAGCGACACAGGGGAGGGAACATTTACGCAATGTCATGATTCATGCTTTTAGCTAAACCCCAAAATAGGAGTCTGCTTGCTTCCTTCTGTTCTTCCTGCCATCACTGCGTGATCGGTCATTGTTGAAATGTTGACACACACACACACACACACACACACACACACACACACACACACACACACACACACACACACACACACATACACACACACACACACACACACACACACACATATAAAATATATAATCACACACACACACATACACACAACACGCACAACAACACATACACACACACATACAACACACACATAAGACACACACAACACACACACGACCAACAGCACCAGACACAGCACACACACCACACACAAACACGCACACACACAAACACACACACACACCACACCACACACACACACACACACACACACACACACACACACATAAACATGCACACACGCGCGCGAATGAAAGAAAGAGAGAGAGAGAGAGAGAGAGAGAGAGAGAGAGAGAGAGAGAGAGAAAGAGAGAGAGAGAGAGAGCGATACGGTTTCATTTTTAATCGATCTCATGGAATTTACTAATGAACGTGCGCGTTCAAACACACACACACACACACAAACACACACACAAACACACACACACACACACACACACACACACACACACACACACAACACACACACACACACACACACACACCACACAAATACACAGATACATAGATATATACACACACTGCGCGCGTGCGCGCGCTCACACATACACACACACACACACACACACACACACACACACACACACACACACACACATACACACGAAGAGAGAAAGAGAGACAGAGACAGAGACAGAGAAAGAGAGAGAGAGAGAGACAGAGACAGAGACAGAGAAAGAGAGAGAGTGAGAGAAGAGACAGAGACAGAGAAAGAGAAAGAGAGAGAGAGAGACGGAGAGAGAGAGAGAGACGGAGAAAGAGAGAGAGAGAGGGAGAGAGACAGTGAGAGAGAGTGAGAGAGGAAGCTTGAAAATATGTCAAAGCATTTCGTTACCCAACAATAGTAATAGCAGGTCCTACTAGACCTGTTTTAAGCTAGTGCTAGGTACTGTAAACTCATATAAAAAGACATATAATCCTAAAAGTGAGATAGAAGAATTAAAACTAAACACATTTATTAAAACTGATTCTTAAACAGAAGACCTTTCCCATAAATTTAAAACTTAAAGAAAGGGAAAAAAGTTTAAAAGAAAGTGAAAATAAAAAATGAAAAAAAGAAAAGAAAGTAACAAAAGGAATGGAGGATCCATATCGACTCTAACACCTAAAGGATCCATATCAACTCTAACACCTACAGGAGCCATATCAATTCCACAGCTGTAATGATAACAGATGAACCATAACGCATACAATGTCAAACGAGTAATAAAAATAAATCCAAAACAAGTGCGACTACCGCGTTCAAGCAAACAGGAACCAGAAAAACACCAAAATAGAATCAGAATGCGTATTTAATACAACAAGACAAGACAGGCACAAATTTTCGGCCAACTGGCCTTTGTCAAGCGTGAGTGTAAGATCATAAACAAACAATATAAAATCATGAGAAAAAGACTGAAACTTTCCTGCTGCTTCGTCCAGCGGGAGAAGATGACTAAAACTAATGATGATAAATATTAATAAAACAATAATAAAATGAGTAATGAATTATTATAGAATATTGACTTTGATGTGTCAATCTGTCAAGAGCCCTAGGTACTTACAAAAGTACCAAGCATCAGGAGCAAAAGCATATACAATTAAAGTAAGCCCATGTCAACTCCTTATAAAAATAACTAAACAATAACTAACACAATAGTAGCAGTAGCGGCAATAACGATAAAACAACAACAACAACTAGTAAATGCCTTAACAATAACATCAATAAAAATAACATTGTCCTGGACATTGATGAATTTTGAATATTATTGTTAAGTAATGCTGCACAGGTCCACAGGAACGTGTAACGATACTGAAATATCTTAATTTTAGGCCATCGTATAACGATAGTGAAACATCTTAATTGTTGGCCAACGTATTAGCAGTGTATGTCATGGTCAGTACAAGTAATATATCCAACAACATATGAATAAAAGTCTCTCTCCTCACACTCCTTGATCTGTCTGCCGCCTTTGGTACCAGTGATCATGGTATTCTCCTTTCTAGACTCCATCATACTTTTGGCATCTCTGACATTGCTCTCTCCTGGTTCAATTCATATCTATCAAACAGCAAACAAACTGTTCTCATCAATGGCACTTACTCTCAACCTGACCTGTGGTGTTCCACAAGGATCTGTCCTTGGCCTTGTTCTTTTCACTCTTTACACCTCCCCCCTGTCCACCATCATCAACTTCCACTCTATAAAACACCACTTCTATGCTGATGACACCCAACTTCAAGACAGTGACTCACCTGACAATATACAGCGCCTCTTGATTCGCACCACTGAGTGTTACTCGGACATTAAGAACTGGATGACATACAACAAACTTCAGCTTAATGACGACAAGACAGAAGCTATCCTCATTGGCACCCGTCAGAAACTTTTCAGCTGCCTCCTCTTTCTCTCCCATTACATAACACATCAGTCCCAATTTCTGATTCAGCTAAAAACCTTGGTGTCTGCATTGACTCTACCCTCTCCATGAACAACTTTGTTTCTCAAACTGGCAGATCTTGATACTATCACCTCCATCGTATAAGCCTGATCAGGAAGTATCTCTCTGTCGAAACAACTGCAAAACTCGTTCTCTCCTTCATAATGTCTCGCATTGACTATTGCAATTCACTCCTGTCTGGTCTTCCTGCCTCCACCATTCACATCCTACAGCGCATTCAAAATAATGCTGCACGCATTGTACTCAAAAAGAAAAAAAGCTGACCACATATCTCCTCTCCTGGCACAACTTCACTGGCTCCCTGTATCAAAGCGCATACAGTACAAACTAGACACCATGTGCTACAAAGCCTCAATAACGCAGCCCCCGATTACCTGTCAAGCCTACTTGAGATCTATGTTCTCTCACGTACCCTCCGCTCTGCCTCCGATCCTCTGACTTTTCGCTTTCCACGCACTAAGCTCAATACCTATGGTCCACGAGCCTTCTCTGTTTCTGGTCCACTCTCCTGGAACAAACTTCCTCTCTCAGTCCGTCAGCAACCTACTTTTGTCTCCTTCAAGTCCGCTCTCAAAACTCACCTTTTCTCCTCTGCATAAAACCCTGACCTCACTCAACCCCCTCTACAGCCTTCGGAGGGGAATCACACTGTAATATATAATTGTATATAATATGCTCTCTATAATTTTCCATTGCTTTTATTCTTTCTCCCCATTTATAGCCGTGTGCGCGCGCGCGCGCGCGTGTGTGTGTGTGTGTGTGTGTGTGTGTGTGTGTGTGTGTGCATGCGTGCGTGCGTGTGTGTGCGTGCGTGCGTGTGTGTCTGTTTCAGCGCTTAGCTTTGATTTTATCAAGATTTTGCGCTATATAAATATTGTAATTATTATTATTATTATGTGAATACATACCAAAATAATAATGCAAACTAAAGACATTAGAACAAGAAACTCGAATCATGAAAAATTAGTAATGAATGAAGGCTGAAAAACATCAGTGTCTATGGTTGCTGATTAGGTCATAAAGGTATAGCTATTACTTACAAACGGATAGAATGACGGACTGTGGGCTATATTTAGTACTATGTGTATGTAAGTTGGCGTGATCGATATGGCAGATTTGCTAGGTAACCAGAGATGGCTTTAATGTATTTCCTGCGGTAATGCTGTCACCGACTTACTCTGTTGCGCCATCGACTTGGCTGCCATTTAGCCAGAGAGAGAGAGAGAGAAAGAGAGAGAGAGATAGAGAGAGAGAAAGAGAGAGAGAGAGAGAGGGAGACAGACAGACAGACAGACAGAAAGATATATATATATGTATATATATATATATAATGTATATATATGAGACAGACAGACAGGCAGACTGATACGTGGAGACAAAGACAGAGACAAAGACAGAGACAAAGACAGAGACAAAGATAGAGAGAGAGAGAAAGAGAGAGAGAGAGAGAGACAGACAGACAGACAGGTAGACAGGCAGACAGGCAGGCATGCAGGCAGACAGACAGACAGAGACAAAGACAGAGACAGAGACAGAGACAAAAACAGAGACAGAGACAGAGACAGAAACACAAAAGAAGAGAGACAGAGAGACAGAGATAGAGAGGTCTGACAGAAGCAGATCTTTATATTTTCTTTGTTCACTTAATTAACTGCTCTCGCGTCGTTCGACACAAGAGACAGCCAGGACGCTGCACCGTACACTGTTCCCAGCCATTAGACTGGTACCATTCCATATTTTGTTGAGCAGTTGGAGGTCCCTTATCAATGTCTATCTCCTCCTGCGCTGTACTTTCGTTCTATGGCCTCATGGGTCTGTTTAATGGCTTGACTTGCAGGCGTTATGTGGAGAACCTCTAGACATACCCTAACCTGCAGAGGCGCCGTCTGCAAGTAGTGGTTTATACTGGAAGCTGTTGTGATTCTCTCTA
>CM060308.1:91471691-91494191 GCA_030674185.1 Monoplex corrugatus
AACCTTAAACATGCACGTAAACCCATGATATTAAGAACGAATTTCAACTCGCTGTGAGTCTGCTTGAGACTTCCAACACTAAACTCTGTGGGGAATCCCAGAAGTTGTCTGTTGATCAACTAGCTTTGTAGTACACCATGTAAAGTTCATACACAAATAGTGCAGTCATCATCATCTCATCATCTCATACCACTCCTTCGCCGGGATTGGCGGTAGGAGCCACGCTCGACGTCACAAGTCTTCTCTGGGTCACACGATTGAAGCATCTTAGGGCGACTTCCTGGATTCCCAGACCACAGACATCAGCAATATTGGTGAGGTAGGAGATGTGAGGTCGTCCCTTTCTTCTCCTTGCCTCAGCGTTCCCCTGCTGGACCATTGACATCAAATCTGTTTTGGTGTTTTTGATCAAACGGCCTATTTCACCTTTTTTTTTTGTTGAACTCTGTTAGCAGTTGACGCTTAACATTCAGTTCCTTTAATATGTTATCGTTTGTTCTTCTGACTGTCCATTTGATTCTGATAAGTCGTACATAGAGCTGCATTTTTGCTGGATTGATTTTCTTTTCTTCGTCTTTTTTTAGTGCCCAAGCTTCGCAACCATACATTAAAACAGGCCAAATCAATTTTTTCAGAATTCTAAACTTTAAATCTTTGGGAAGCCCTCTGTTTTTTCCGTATTGTTTTACTGGACCATATTTTGTTTTGCTATGCCAATTCTTGTGTTCACATCGTGAGTGCAGGAGCTGTCATTTGCTTAATACAAATCTCAGATATTTGAAATGTGGGACATTTTCTAAGTCTGTTTTATTTATTTGAATGCAAGGATGTTCCTGGCCTTTTTTTTTTGCTATGTGCATGACTTTAGATTTTTTTAGCAGTCAATTTCGATCCTGCCCTGCAACCTGATGCATCCATTCATTAGAGAATTATCTCTATGCTTGTGATACTATCAGTCGTTAATGGAATGTTGTCTGCATATCTCAGGTTGGTGATGTTTCTTCCTCCGATCTTTAGCCCCATCTCTTCTAAATCTACCTCTCTAATGACCTGCTGTGATACAAGTTTTAAAAAAAATGAGGCGAAAGGATGCAGCCCTGCCTGACTTCTTTTTTAATGACAAAATATTTCCAGTGTGCAGCATTCCATCTGATGGTCGCTTTTTGGTCTTTGTATAGTGCTGCAATAAGTGACACCAAGTGTTTGGGGAAGCTGTCACGGCAGTTTACTTATTTGTTTGTTTGTTTGTCAGTTTTTTTTTCTTACCTTTTCTTATTTGGGGACAGGGGTGTTTCGTGGGGTAAGAGCGTGTGGAATTTTGCCAAGTGGGACAAAATTCACCTGCCCAGTTATGGTTTACCTGGGCCTATGTGTGTATTTTTGCGTGATTTTTGTATTTTGGTTGTGGACAGATGTTCCTGTCCAAATCGTGTTTGTGGCCTAAGTGGTGGTTCATGTGGGCCTGTATATGTGTAAATTGTGCGTGCTTTTTGGGCTATTTTCTGTGAACAGATTTCTGGGAATTTGTTGTGCTGGCTTTAGAGAAAAGGTGTCGTCAGTTGATGGCGGGGCTCCGTTCCGTACGGATGGTTTTGCAGCTAAGAGGTTAGGGCCAATTTCTGGTCAGTGGCTGCGTTTTATAGATGGACTTTGTGTCCTGGAGCTGGAAGTTTGTTCTGGCTGGAGAAGTGAAGAGTTGGTGTTTGGTGCCCCTCACCTACGGATGATACAGCTAAGGGGTTAGGGCCAATTTCTGGTCAGTGGCTGCGTTTTATAGATGGACTTTGTGTCCTGGAGCTGGAAGTTTGTTCTGGCTGGAGAAGTGAAGAGTTGCCAGTTTCTGGTCAGTGGTTGCGTTTTGTAGAGTTGGACTTTGTGTCTTAGAGTTGGACTTTGTGTCCTAGAGCTGGACTTTGTGTCCTAGAGCTGGAAGTTTGTTCTGGCTGGAGAAGTGAAGAGTTGCCAGTTGGCGTTTGGTGCCCCTCACCTACGGATGGTTTATAGCTAAGGGGGTTAGGTCCAGTTTCTGGTCAGTGGTCTTGTAGTTCGACGTTGTGTGTTAGAATTGAGTTTCTGCGTGCCTTTGGCTAATGTGCAGCCTTCTGTAGACCTCCTGGTCGGTAGGGGTAGGTTGCTTCTCTATTTTCGTCGGTGTAGTGGGTAAAAATCAGTAGTGTCCTGCGCCACAGTCGTCGTCCATGTCCGTGTTTGGCCCAAGGCTCTACGAAAAGGCGAACATGACCGAGCTGCTGTAACGGTGACGAACGTGCGGAGCAAGTACGGCTGGTGGGCGTTTCTGCAACAGCAACTTCCTGCAGGATTCGGCAGTTAAGTGCTGGCTTGTTGCCCCTGTGACGGCCGTCAAGGCGTGGGGTGACGAGCCAGTAATCACCACGCTACGAGACTTCTGCTCAGCTGTTTCGTCTGGGCTCGTTCCTCATCATCGTCCTGCTCGGGATTCGTCATTCTACTGATTCCTGGGTCTTCGGTCTTCTTTCATCGTTCATTCTGTCAGCACCTGTTCCCCATTCAAGCGTTTGTGAGACTCAAGGGACATTTGGAAATCATAGCGTCGGAGCGTTGTGTGAGACAGGGAACGTCACCATTCGTGGGACTTGGTTGTGAAGGTGTTTTTCCTCCTCATGACGGTTGATTCATATGTGAAGCAAGGTATGGGAGCAATCGGAAAAATTACGTTGTTATATGCATTTATTCATTGCTGACATTGAAGTTGTTGTTGTTCCAAGTGATTTTGGGATGTTTTCTTTAAGGATTTGGAGAGTATACAAATGTCGGTTTTTTGTGTGCCACTTTGAGCGGTGCGATATTTATGCTTGTGACACGTATGTATGGTGCGTCATGTTGTGGTGTTTGTGATTTAATAAAATTTGTGTAAATGTATTTTGACCAGTTATTTCTTTATTCAGTTAGTGAAAGGGGACGTTAGTGCTGATAGCTGTTTCTCTCTCTCCTTTCCTGTCTCAAGCTATAGCGAGCATGACAGAAGCCCATCTTTACAATTGTGTTAAACAGTTGATGGTGTAAGACACTGTCAAAGGCCTTCTGTGATCGATAAATGTAATGAAAGGTTTTTGTTCGCTGAAGAAGAAATTCTCAACACAATCAGATCCATGTCGTTCAAAACCTGCGAACTGGATCCTCTTCCAGGTTCTCTCTACTCTGTCTCCCTACTCTCCTCCCATTCATCACCGACATCATCAACACTTCTCTTCAAACTGGAACTGTCCCAGATTCTTTCAAGTCTGCTATTGTTCACCCTCTCCTCAAGAAATATAATTTAGACCCATATGAACTGAAAACTTACCGGCCTATCTCTAATCTCTCTTTCTTGTCAAAACTCATCGAAAAAGTTGTCCTCAACCAGCTGAACTCTCACCTGTCTGCCAACAATCTCCTCAATCCTTTCCAGTCAGCCTACCGCCAGTGCCATAGCACTGAAACTGCCCTGCTACACATTCTCAACAATCTCCTCCTTGCAACTGATACTGGCAAAGTCACTCTCCTCACACTCCTTGATCTGTCTGCAGCCTTTGATACCATTGATCATGCTATTCTCCTTTCTAGACTTCATCATACTTTTGGCATCTCTGACATTGCTCTTTCCTGGTTCAATTCATATCTATCAAACAGAAACAAAACTGTTCTCATTAATGGCACTTACTCTCAACCTGCATACCTGATCTGTGGTGTTCCACAAGGATCTGTCCTTGGCCTTGTTCTTTTCACTCTTTACACCTCCCGCTGTCCACCATCATCAACTCCCACTCTATAAAACACCACTTCTATGCTGATGACACCCAACTTCAAGACAGTGACTCACCTGACAATATACAGCGCCTCTTGACTCGCACCATTGAGTGTTACTCGGACATTAAGAACTGGATGACATATAACAAACTTCAGCTTAATGACAAGACAGAAGCTATCCTCATTGGCACCCGTCAGAAACTTTCTCAGCTGCCTCCTCTTTCTCTCCCATTATGTAACACATCAGTCCCAATTTCTGATTCAGCTAAAAACCTTGGTGTCTGCATTGACTCTACCCTCTCCATGAACAACTTTGTTTCTCAAACTGGCAGATCTTGCTACTATCACCTCCATCGTATAAGAGTGATCAGGAAGTATCTCTCTGTGGAATCAACTGCAAAACTCGTTCTCTCCTTCATAATGTCTCGCATTGACTATTGCAATTCACTCCTGTCTGGTCTTCCTGCCTCCACCATTCACATCCTACAGCGCATTCAAAACAATGCTGCACGCCTTGTACTCAAAAAGAAAAAAGCTGACCACATATTTCCTCTCCTGGCACAACTCCACTGGCTCCCTGTATCAAAGCGCATACAGTACAAACTTGACACCATGTGCTACAAAAGCCTCAATAACGCAGCCCCCGATTACCTGTCAAGCCTACTTGAGATCTATGTTCCCTCACGTACCCTTCGCTCTGCCTCCGATCCTCTGACTTTTCGCTTTCCACGCACTAAGCTCAATACCTATGGTCCACGAGCCTTCTCTGTTTCTGGTCCACTTCTCCTGGAACAAACTTCCTCTCTCAGTCCGTCAGCAACCTACTTTTGTCTCCTTCAAGTCCGCTCTCAAAACTCACCTTTTCTCCTCTGCATAAAATCCTAACCTCACTCAATCCCCTCTGCAGCCTGCCTCCGCTCGGAGGGGAATCGCATTGTAATATATAATTGTATATAATATGCTCTCTATAATTTTCCATTGCTTTTATTCTTTTTCCCCATTTATAGCCGTGTGCGTGCGTGCGCGCGTGTGTGTGTGTGTGTGTGTGTGTATGCGTGCGTGCGTGTGTGTCTGTTTTAGCGCTTAGATTTGATTTTATCAAGATTTTGCGCTATATAAATAAAATATTGTATTGTATTGAATTGTACACCCAACATGTAAATCTAGTCACAAGTTTACTTTGCACACCTGACATGTAAAACCAGTCACGAATGCACTTTGACTGTACATCTAACATGTAAAACCAGTCACGAATGCACTTTGACTGTACATCTAACATGTAAACCCAGTCACAAGTGTACTTTGACCGCACTCCCAACATGTACATGTAACTACAGTCACGAGTGTATTTTGAATGCACACCCACCCATGTAAATCCAGTCACGAGTGCACTTTGACTGCACACCCAACATGTGAATCCTGTCACAAGTGTAGTTTGACTGCACACCCAACATATTATGTGAATCCAGTCACGAATGTACTTTGACTGTACACCCAATATGTAAATACAATCACAAGTGTACTTTGACTGCACACCAAACAGGTAAATGCAGTCACAAGTGTACTTTACACACCCAAAATATATGCAAATCCTGTCATAAGTGTACTTTGACTGCACCCCAACACGTAAACCCAGTCACACGTCTACTTTGACCGCACACCCAACATTTAAATACAATCACAAGTGTACTTTGGCCGTACACCCACGATGTAAATACAGTATATATCTATCTATCTATCTATCTGTCTATCTATCTATCTATCTATCTATCTATCTATCTATCTATCTATCTATCTATCTACCTATCTTTTTATCTATCTGTCTATCTATCTATCTATCTACCTATCTATCTATCTATCTATCTATCTATCTATCTATCTATCTATCTATCTTATCTATCTATCTATCTATCTACATATACATGTATATATGTATATATGTATGTATATATAAATGTATAACATGTGACCTCCCACCACGAAATCAGTCTTAGCTAGCATTTGGAAAGTGTACATTCTGCTGAATATTTTGGTACTTGATGAAGAAAGCTTGTACTCAAAAAAATGTAGAAGTTGTGTATGTTTAAAGTCATTAAGTTTTATGATTGCCATTTTGAGAAAACGGCCTCTAAAGTTTTTGTGTGCTCTCCCATATATTTTCCTTAATTTTTTTATTTGGTGGCTTTGACCCAGTTTGTTTCTACTTGTCGTTGTCATTATCTGAAAGGTGCACCAAAGAGCTTTGTGTAGAATATTACTTGTGCAGGTACTGTGCAGGTTACGGTTCATAAAAAGAGACAAAAATAGGTACTTTTGGTGAGAAATTGCGTTCTTTCTGCTGCGATAAGTGCATCAAAATACCATTTTAGATTGATTAATAATACTTTTTGACGAAAAAAAAAATGTCTGGGGGAGGGGGTAGATTATAGTCTACAGAAATCAATTTTGAGAAAAAGTCAAAACACCCCAGATCGACCCTCAGTCATCTTTTCAGCTCCTAGTGCTGTTCGACTGACTGCGAGTACGCAGTTTATATATTTGTGTAAGTAAGTAAGTAAGTATGGAGATTTTTATAGCGCTTTCTATGGACTCAAAGCGCTTCACAAATTTGAAAAGGAGGAGTAAAGTGGTGAAATGGGAGGGGAGAGCACATTTTCAACAAAATACATAATACAAGAAATACACATAAACACATACATGCAGGCATGCACGCGTGTGCAGCAACGAATGCAGACACACACACGCACACACAAACACACCCACACACAAACACCCACGCGCGCACCCACACGCACACACACCCACGCACACATACAATAGAACAAGAAAATTCAGGTTTCAAAAGTACTGGCGGAATAAATGAGTTTTCAGGTTGGACTTAAAGGAAGAGAGAGAGGGGCTGTGGCGGAGAGAGTGAGGCAGGGAATTCCACTCAACAGCAGCAGAGTATGAGAAGGAACGACCACCATGTTGCTTTCTATTGAATCCGGGGACACGGAATATTCTGTCGTCAGAAGCGGAACGTAAAGAACGAGAAGTAACATAGACTTGAAATAGATCAGATATATACGCTGGAGCAGTGCCCGAGATGACATGAAAAGAAATACAAGCAGATTTGTACTTAATTCTTTGTTCGATCGGAAGCCAGTGGAGTTGTTTAAAGAGAGGTGTGCAATGGTGTGATTTGCGAGCTTTGAAAATTAATTTGGTTGCAGAGTTTTGAACCTGTTGAAGGGGTTTGAGAAGAGTCTTGGGACAGCCGAGAAGTAAGGAGTTGCAATAATCTAATCTGGACAGAATACAAGCAGTTACAAGTGTTTTTGTTGCTTCATATGTGAGGTAATGACGTATGGAACTGATTTGTCGGAGTTGGATGTATGCGGCCTGACACGTTTTCATGATCTGATGTTTCATAGTTAGATGAGAATCAAGAAAGAATCCAAGATAGCGTGACTGTTCAGAGAAATCAACAATAGAATCTTCGAAACGAATGTTAGAGGGAAGGTCAGAAGAGATAGCAGGACTGGGAGAAAAGCGCATTGCTTCGGTTTTTCCTTGGTTTAGCTTGAGGCGACTATCGTCCATCCAGGTTTTTATGTCAGAAACAGAGTCTTGCAATGATTGAATAAGTGAAGAGTAATTTGAAGGGGATTCAGAGTTGTTTAACTGTGTATCATCAGCAAACATTTGATGACGAATAGAATGATCAGTGATAAGATTTGAAAGTGGAGTCGTGTATAGTGAGAAAAGAACAGGGCCCAGTACGGAGCCCTGCGGGACACCAAAATCCAGGGTTGTTTCGTGTGAACGGGAGTTGTTTACAACAACAAACTGTTTTCGATTTGATAGATAGGACGAGAACAAGTCGAGTGCACAGCCTTTGATACCAAAGACGTGTTCCAGACGGTGGAGGAGGATACTATGGTCAATAGTATCAAATGCGGCTGAAAGATCCAAAAGAAGAAGAACGGAAATTTTGTTTTCATCTAGAGATGTCAAAAGATCATTTACGACTCGCAGAAGGACAGTTTCGGTGCTATGGCCTGCTCTATAGGCTGATTGAAAAGGACTTAGCAGATTGTTAGCAGTGAGGTGAGAAGAAAGCTGATGAAGGATTAGACGTTCAATGATTTTGGACAGAAACGGAAGGTTTGAAATAGGTCTATAGTTCTTTAGCTCATTTGGGTCGAGATTATTCTTTTTCAGGAGTGGTTTCACAAGTGCAGTTTTAAATTCAGTAGGGAATGTACCGGTAGACAAGGAGTGATTGAAAATATTCGTGATGGTGGGCAAAAGAGTGTCTATATGTTTCACAAGGAGGGAAGTTGGCAACGGGTCCAACTCGCATGACTTGGGTGTTGCCTGTAAAATTACCTTGCGTACTTCGTCTTTGGAGACGGGACGGAAGTCAGAAAAAGGAATGCCAGAAAACGCAAAGTTTGCTGGGCCACTGTCTGTGTGAGCAGTCGGTGCAGGAAAAGTGTTGCGAATATCAACGATTTTCTTTTTGAAGAAATCTGCAAATAGATTTGGAAGAGAACAAATATCAGTTACGTTGTTCGGCAACAGCTTCGGCTTAGATTTTCCGAGCAGAAAAGAAGTGGTTTGGAACATTTGTTTACAAGATGTTGCAGTGGACACAAGAGAAGAATAGAAAGAGGTTTTTGCGCGTTGAACAAGGTCAATAACTTTTGCTTTGGCTACATCGTAGATTTGTTTGTGGACGGTCAAGTGCGATCGCGCTCTGCCTTTCTGCGCTCTCTTTTTAGTTCACGCATCTCGGCAGCCACAGCGCTGTACCAGGGACTGGTTTTGTCGCCGCGGACGCGTCGCCGGCGAATAGGCGCATGAACATCTAGCGTATTTAACAAAGTTTCATTTAGATCAGAGAGGGATGTTTCAGGCTTGATAGAGGGGTGTTTCAGGCTTGTGTGTGTGTGTGTGTGTGTGTGTGTGTGTGTGTGTGTGTGTGTGTGTGTGTGTGTGTGTGTGTGTGTCTGTGTGCGTATATGTCTGTGCGTATATGTCTGTGTGCGCGTGTTACATATATGAGTGAAGAGAGTGCGAGAGATAGCGGGAGAAGAGGTGGAGGAGGAGCAGGAGAAGATGAAAAAGAAAACGAAAAAAAAAGAGAAGTGCAGGAACAGTAGCAAGACCAGAGAACGGGAGAGAGAGGGGGGGAGAGAGAGAGAGAGAGAGGAGGGAGAGAGAGGGAGAGAGAGGGAGAGAGACAGAGAGAGAGAGACAGAAGAGAGATTGTGTTTACTGCGTGTTTCTGTCTCTTTGTCTTTCTCTGTCACGTTTTCTTGCGTGAGAGAGAGAGAGAGAGAGAGAGAGAGAGAGAGAGAGAGAGAGAGAGAGAGAGAGAAAGATATATATATATATATATATATATATATATCATCATAGGCGTCCTTCAGTCTCGGAAGACTATGGAGTTGCGCTCTGATATATATATATATATATATATATATATATATATATATATATATATATATACTGTGTTTGTGTGTGTGTGTATGTGTGAAAGTCATACCACAGTACAACTGAAAGCGAATATCGTTTTCATGTCAGTGATGTCTTTAGATTTAGAGACAATAAATAATCTCTATTGCTACAGAATTGATGACATTAAATGTTTCATGTTGAAAAACATACATCTTTGATGTATGGAACTTGCTCAAAAAACCTGACACGCACACAGTGAAAACAAGGCAATATATTATCACCTATAGTCATGCGTCTGTGTGTTTATAAACGTATACAAGGAACCTGTACAGGATGACATAAAAGAATGGAAGACAACTAAGAACAGGTTACTATAACCAGAACGCTGCTGCTGCAACTGCTGCTGCTGATGATAATGATGGTGATGGTGATTGTGATGACATTGTCAAGCGTGATTTTGGCACTGGCTTTATTCATTCATTGTACTTTTTGAAAGATATGTTTATTACTAACTAGTAACAAACTACAGGAAGTAGGAGCTTCAACAAGATTATCACATATGGTTTACTCTGGACTTAAAAGATAAATCTAACACAAATCATAGGGAAGTGAAGGGCATTTTTCAAATTAAGCAGCCAAGTTTTAACTGCTTATATTTTTATTTTTTATCTATTTTTCAAGTAGATGATGAAAATGAGGCAAAACTTAGAGAGAGAGAGAGAGAGAGAGATGAGAGAGAGAGAGAGACTGAGAGACTGAGAGAGAGAGAGAGAGAGAAAAAGAGACAGGCAGACAGACCGACAGACAGAGACAAAGCCAGAGAGACAGAGACAGAGGAGAGAGGAGAAAGAGAATAGAGAGGGGGAGAGAGGGAGAGACGGGGGAGAGAGAGAGAGAGAGAGAGAGAGAGAGAGAAGAGAGAACGACAGACAGACATACCGACAGACAGGCAGGCAGACAGACAAACAGACAGAGAAACCGACAGGCAGACAGACAGATAGACATGCAGAGAGAAAGACAGATAGAAAGACAAAGAGAATCATGGAATAAATATTACTCGTTCTTCCAAGGGGAATATTTCATTAAAATACAGCGCCACTCATCAATTTTCTTTTTCGGAATAGTTTTTTTTTTTAATTGTGTCTGTGTGTTTCTCCTTGTTGCATTTTTCTCCTCTTCTTTTCCTTGTATTTTATTTTTGCTTGGTTTTTGTTTATGTAGAAACGATAGTGAATTCTACAGGATTTTGCTAAATATAAATCTTTTATTGTCTTGAGAGTGTGAGATAAGCTTTTATTACATGCTGTGTGAGGACTTCAGTTGATCGTATCATACAAAAGAGACCATCCAGACAACTACAGATCTATGGGTGAGGGGAACGAGAATCTCCCAGTTTGACTTGGAATAAAATTATTGTCATCTCACTTCCCATGTTGATAATGTTGTCAATTCAATGTCGTTTCACTTCACATTGTTTGTAGCCCAGCTGACCGCTTAAAGGTCATATCTGTACTGTCACGTTGCCAGTGAAGTTTCAAATGAAATGTTATTTCTTTGATTTTCTCATTACGAGGTTGATAAATCCACGAAATAACCATTACACTTGGGCATTTTCATCTTAACTGATACTTTATGTTATAACTGATTCATCATCATCATCATCCTCAGGTGCCTTGCCACATGGCTTTGGCGATCATGGCCCTCCATATGTATCTATCCCTGCATGCCACAAGCACATCTTCCACCCTCTCTGTCTTCAGCCACTCTGCAAGTCCGTCCAAAAGTTTTTCCCTGGGCTAACCTTGTGCTCTCTTTCCCTCCACATTTCCTGTTGTGACCAGGTGCTCCGGTTCCCCTTTCCTCATAAAATGGCCTATTAATGTTGCCTGTCTTTTCCTAATCTTCCTTATGAACGATCGTCTTTTGTCTGCCTCAATCAAAATTGTCTTGTTTGTTTTCTTTGTTGTCCATGGAACTCTCAACATTCTTCTTAGAAACCACATCTCAGCTGCCTCAATCCTGCTCTGTCTTTGCTTGCTGACTGTCCACACCTCACAACCGTATAACATCATCGGTTCTATATAACATTCAAGAATCTCTTCCTGATGTTAATTGATGGGCGTTTGTAGGTAGGAATACTTTTCATCTTCTTAAATGCTGGTTTGGCTTGGCTAAATCTGCTGGCTATTTTTGATGTGCATCTGCTGTCTGGTGAAATGATCGTTCCCAGATATTGAAACTTACCAAACTATCTCAAGGTTGTGCCGCTTGCTGTCATTTTACATGAAGGGATTTCATGTTTTTTACTGATTACCATGACTTCAGTCTTCTTGCTGTTTAGCTCCAACCCCTTACTTTTGCTTTCTATTTCTAGTACATTCACTAGGTTTTGTAGGTCCTTTTCCTTTTCTGAAATTCGCACGGTGTCATCTGCGTATTGAATGTTGTTTATCATTTTTCCTCCAACCTTTAATCCATGTATTCTTCTAGGTTTCTCATAATGTTTTCCCTGTAAATTGAAAACAGATCTGGTGATAAAACTCAATTTTGTCTGACTCCTCTTTTGATATTTTAGAAAGAACTTATATCGTTTTCTATTCTCATTGCAGCTGTTTGTTCCCAATACATATTTCCGATTATTCGTAGATATTTTCCATTAATATTGAGTCTTTCTGGCTGGTTGATCAATTCTTCATGTCTTACCTGATCGAAAGCCTTGGTATAATCAACAAAGCATAAATTTGAATCCTTATTCGTCTCGATTAAACTCTCTATGATAGTTCTTACGATGTATATGGCATTAACAGTTCCTTTCACTTCGACAAATTCACACTGTTCATCTGTTATTTCTCTTTTGATTCTATTCTTTCTCCTCAACATGATAGTTCTTAATAGGAATTTTGTTATATGACTCATCAGGCTGATTGTGCATTTTAGAGCCCCTGTTTTCTTTGGATATGCAATGAAAATTGATTTTGACATATCTCTTGGGATTTTTCTAGTGTCATAAATCCCATTTAGGAGGACTGTTATTTTTTCAGTACCAAATTCCTCCTGACTGTGAGATACAAACATTATCCTCATCGCTATTGAGTGAGCGGCATGTATTAAGCAAGCTCCTGCAATTGACCATTCCTGATTTCATGCACATCTTCCTGAAGTCAATACACTTTAAAATATCTATTGATGATTAATGATTTGTGTTATTTAAATAAACCCATTTCAATTTCAGAAACAGTCATTACAGGACCTTCAAAGTGTTCCCTGAATGCCAAATTCACTAAGATCCAGCTGTGTTATTTAAATACCATGGATCAGAGAAATGTTACAAACGTTATCATGACTATGTCCGTTATCATGACAGCTGAGTCTACCCCATCGCTGAACATCTTTAACATTTATTCAGTAACATTATTTCAAACGACAGTATGGTTGTGGACCATATGCGTGCCTCTGATAGTTATTGTGGGAGTGTTTGGCAACGTGATGATTATCGTAACTGTTTATCGATTTCAAGACAACCGTTCCACCTTGGACCATTATTTGTTGTGTCTAGCTGTGTCTGATCTTTCTTTCATCATATCGGGACCAGTTGACGGCACAGTGTATGAACTGACTGGGTACAGCATACTTGACCTTCATGAAGTTGTGTGTAAGCTGGGCCATTTCATGATAAACAATACAGCTGCCTGCTCTGCCTGGCTTGTGGCGCTAATGGTGACACACAGGGCTGTGTCTGTGACATGGCCACATCGTGTCAATGTGATTTGTACGACAAGGATATCTTGGACCATCATCGTGAATGTCATCGTCTTTCTAAGCGTGGCTTACTCTCATTACCTGTATGGAGCTGAACTTTCTGGTGGAATCTGTACATTGAAGAAGAATTATTTGACATTTGAGTCCAAAGTGTGGTCCAAAATCGCACTTGTTCTATCTTCTGTGCTGCCTTTCATCTGTATGATGATCAGTAATATCGTGCTTGTGATGAAATTAAGAACGTCAGTAAAGGAAGCTGGTGAGCAGTTTGCTACTACAGAAAGTCAGAGGAGTGACAGAGAGAGAAAAGTAAACTCCATCACTCTCACAGCGTTGGTTGTGTCTGTCTCCTTCATCGTCCTCACTTTACCTTACCACACCTTTCTTCTGATAAAATCAATTGTTGATAGCCCTGAAGCAGCAGAACGTGAAATATTATTTCAGTTTATAACCGCTGTTACACTATGTTTCGGCTATTTGAATTATTCTATGAACTTTTATCTGTACTGCCTGACAGGCCACAGGTTTAGAAAAGAATTTCTAAAGCTCATGAGTGAAATGTTGCTCTGTAGCAGATGTTTTTGAACATGAACTAGTAATGACTATTCAGTAACTGGTAGAAATCATTTAATCAGCGTTCACACTCAATACAAACAACAGCTAAACATCAACAGAAACAAAATCAAGAGCAACAACGGTAATACCAGCAATGACAACGACGAATACGAAAAGAAAAAACAACTGGTTGAATATCAGGAATTATGCAATATAAGCTTAGTTATGTTATGTTTGAAAGCTATAGACCTCTTACTACCAGCAGGAAGACACATTCATGTGCAGATAGTAATTTGGTTAGGTGGTAAATAAAATTTAAAAAAAGTTTCGTTTGTTATATCTGCCACACAGCACACACCACACACACACAACACACACACACACACACACACACACACACACACACACACACACACACACACACACACACAAACACACACACAAAACACACACACACAAACACACACACACACAAACACCACACACACAACACACACACACACAACACACAACACACAAACACACACACACAACACACACAAACACACACACACAACACACACACACACACACACACACACACACACACACACACACACACAAAACACACACACACACAAACACACACATGCACATGCATCATTATGGAACGCAACCAACAGAAAATAGAAAGTCCCAAATTCGAAATCATATGTACCTTCAAAACTTTAATTAGGAATAATCAAGACACAATTGGAATGATACAATAATTTGGAAAAAAAGAAGATATGCAGACAATTGGTGTTTTGTTAAGACTGCTGAATGGTAAGTGTCATATTAGGACTGGCATTATGCCACTAACAAGGGTCAAAGATTAAAAATAAAATTTCATGTTAAATAAATGTTCAAATCAAGTCAAAGTTCCAACTATAATCAGGTTTTGTTTTTCTATATTTCAAAGCCCTGTCAAAGGATAGAAACTGTTTTTTTTTTCACAAAATATGAACTTCAGTGCGTCTCCTGTAAAAATATTTCCTTTCTAGTATCACGCCAATCCCACAAAATCGAGCCATAGGTGTTTGATACTGGGACTCTCGATGCAAAGCACACAAAAGGGAACTTTTGCTCCTTTTAATAAAAAGTGGTCAAAAATGAAGTAGCACCCATCTGTACTTAGCCTACATAACGCCACTTCTTCCTTTCAGTTTCTCATAAAGCCACGAAGATGCTTTGAGAATGTTGGATGGGTCTGGTGAAGCTTGCTCTCCATTTAGGTATCCCATTTTTATGGCCACATCGTTTATGTGTTTATGCTGTTTAGATTTTCAGCACATGTCTGAGTATTGTTATGAAAGAATTGCTTTTCATTGCATTTTTGGCTAATTGGTTGATGACTGCATTGCCTCGAATGCCAACATGACTGGGAATCCTGAAGAATTGATGTGATAATTTTTAGAGTTGTTCATTTGATAGAATTTCAAAAATCCAAGGGTAATGATGTTCCAGTCAATAAGAGTCTCCAGTGGAGACAGCTAGTACGAGATAATAGGGAATTTTATTTGCGGGACCCTGAGACCAGTTTAAGGACCAACTGTAGCCTATAAAGTTCAGTGGTATAAAGTAAGCTGTCAAATGGCAGGTGTTTGGTGAGGAAAGACCGGAGGAAGAGAAACTGGCAAAATATACCAACGAATGCTTGTATCTAGCCTGAGTGTTGTCTACATAAAACATTTGGAAACTGGTAAAAGTAATGATATTAACGAATCACTTTTATACAGGACTACTCTGTAAACTCAGCTGAACTCACTGAAAATTATACATTCACAAGACACAGTGTCTACTATACTCAGAAGGGTTCCTTTCACACAACGTATGCACAGACATACACAAAACACACACGTCAAAATACACACATGTATACATAAACACAAATGAATATACATAATACAAGGTCTGACCATACAAGTACATATACAGTACATATGGTCATAAACGTGTGTTAGCCTTGATATACCTCTAGTAGTCGGCTGGGCTAGAAGAAATGAACTTGAACTTGACAAAAAAACTGCATAAACATTGGGGGAAAAAACCTAATCATCTGTTTGAACCTTTACAATCTGCCTATCGTGACGCCATCAATCCAGAAACTGCTTTTGTAAAAGTTAACTGTATTCTACATGATTCTGATAATTAAAACAAGGATCCATTCTGTCATTACTAGGGCTTTCAACTGCATTTAACATTGTTGAAATGATCTCATCATCGCCAATCACAGGTGACTACATTGAAACTGTCCAAGAGTGGTTCTTGTTGAACTCAGTCTGTTGACATTAGGTCAGCTCCATCTCTGTTGAAGTGTTATGTTCCACACGGTCCTACGCTGGGTCATATTTTGTTAACTGTATATTTACAACCACTGAGCTCTGTTATGAAACATCGATCAGCACTTTACCATTTCTATGCTGATGATTCACAACTGAAACGTCAGCCTTTGCAAAAGACGCCTCGTGCACATCTAAGCAAACGAAAACGCCATTCAAAACACAACATTATCGTGAACGAAACAATAAAGAACTAATGTACACTGGTACAAAATCAAACCTAAAGAAAATAACCTCAGAGACCATTGTTATCTCAGACAGTACTATAGCCTGCAGCACACCTGCAAGTAATCTTTGTGTTTTTTCTTGATGTATCCCTATCAATGGAAGGTCGTGTTCACTACCTGAGCACATCCTGTATCTCCAATTACAGAGCATAAGCAAAATCCAGCCATTTCCCAAACTACTGTCTCCATCTTTTCAACACACCAGTAAAACCAAATTCATTCAGTCAAAGTCTCAGCGAATGTAAGTCCATGGAAGCTGGCCATGACTGTTCACCATGGGACAAACAACTAGAGGAGACTCTTTTCTGCTGCTGGATTTCAGACCAAGAAAGTGATCCCCCTCCTTACTACTTGAGCGAGGTAAAGACTATCACCATATCTTTTTATGACAGCCTCTGTGAATTACTGACGCCCAAATTCTCAAACTTAATTTACTACAAAAATGAAAAGGGTGGAGAAATCCAAATCCCAGGTCACCAAGAGCCTAGGGAATGTCTTTTCAGTACGTGAGACAACTGGTTGCTTAAAATCGAAATATGGCACGCTTATCATAGAAAAAGTCAAAATATTACATATATGGGGAGGGTACATTAAAGACCATTTTTGAAGATGGCAGAAACAGAGAACACATTATAATAATACATTGAAGGACAACCCATAATGAAAGATAAAGTTTGAGCAGCATTGACAAAGAATGAAATGAAATGAATGAATGAATCTTTTATTTAATGTCTGTTCACAATAGTGATTTTAGACACACACGCACGCACACTCACATACATACAAAGGGAAAAAAGGTGGGGTGTAGGATGAGTATGGGGAAGGGTAATATAAGTTTGAATGTAAGAAGGGGAGAAGGGGAACAAGTGCAATTAATAATTCAGAACAATGAATTAACAGTGTCAAATAATAACATACAACAATTAATTAACTCTTCATAACAATCTGCCAACAGGGGATCTGAGAATCAGCTGGACTAACGAGATATCATTATTTTTGTTGTAAAGAATATCTCTTGCGTCAATACATGAAAAATCAAGATTATTATTTCTATATGTCGTAAGTAAGATAGGACATTCAAAGAGCAGATGGTGGACTAATAATGATTTTGAACAAATACATACATTCTGTGCATATTTCGTTTTCCAAGAGTTAAGCCTTAGTTTGTATATCAAGGACGCTAGCTATCTGGGGCAGTAAGGTATGGGTATGGGTATTGGAGAAATTTGTATAAACTGAACGTTCTAGCACAGAACCAAGTTCATGAACTGATAGTCGTAAATTATCGCATGTTACGGTATTGGCATTTTTGGATGCTCCGTTGGTTTCTTGCTAACTGGTCTGAAACTTCATTCCAATGAAGTCCGCAATGTGACGGAACTCAGCAAAAGTGTATACCAACACCGCTGGATGAAATACAATGTATCAAATGTTTGATTTCAAAGATAATGTCATTTCGTATTACATGTTCTGCTTGTTTCAAGCTACGTAACATAGATTTAGAATCAGCACACAATAGTATATCGCAGATATCGTATGAGAGGCTATTGATATAGGTAAGAGCCATCAATATCGCATATAATTCTGATGTAAAAATAGAGTAGCCTTTACCTATGTAAACACATTTTTGTACCTTTAAGACCGGAATGACGAATCCAGCTCCGCTATCAGATGTATCTAAAACAGACCCGTCTGTGAAAATTTTTAGGTGATTAAAATAACAGGTGGCTAGATGAGATTTGACTTCTGATACTAGAATGTTTCTTTCTTCTGTTTTATTAGATTTATGTAGTCTATGTCAAAGTTGGCATTTTCAAGTTCCCATGGAGGTATGGATGGAATAAGTGGCATTACTGGAATGTTAGTTACATCAATATTGTTTTTGCCTAGGAGAACATCTGCAAAATTTCGAATAGGTTGAAGAGTATGCACCTTTCGAGCTTTCTGAGGATAGTCAGTTTCTGACGTGTATAGTAATTCATCCTTAACTGAGTTCTTTACAGCCAGAGCTCTAATAACATACTTTGTCACCGCTAATTCACGTTGATCTGTAAGTGGTAAAATGTTGACTTTCTTTATAAGACTTCATTGTGTTTGTATGAACGGGCACACCGAGAGCCAATTTAATAGCTTTGCTGTCTACACTCTGTAATTTTTTTAAGAGTGTGGTCGATGTAGTAAAATAGACCTCTTGTCCATAGAGCAGTTTCGATCGAACCAAAGAAATTGCTAAGTGTTACATAGTTTGAGTGTCTTAGCTCCAGGACTGTCTGTTGATTATTTTATAAGAAATGAAGTCTTTTGTTTGCTTTTGTGATTAAATATTCTATATGATGTCTCCAATTCAATTTTCGTGTTAAGTACACTCCAAGAAATTTAACGGTGGGCTTATAAACAAGCGGATTACTATCCAGTAATAATGTAGGGAGAGTTTTAGGGTTTTCTCCATTGTTGAAAAGCATAAGATAAGTCTTTTCACTCGATAACCCTAGACCATTGTCTTTCATGTAATTACTCAGGTTATCAAGATCACATTGGTAGAGCTTTTGTATATGGGTGATTGCTCGTTTGTTTGTATTTTTTCGAAGAGTGGTATTCATCCAGATGGCAATATCATCTGCATACTGTACGACATTAGTGTTTTTTGACAAATATTTGGGTAAATCATAAAGAAGTATATTGAACAGGATGGGGGCTATGATTGAACCCTGAGGGATCCCCATGTCTATGTCTTTAAATGAAGAGTATACAGTCCCTAATCTTATACATACTGATCTACAGGATAAAAAGTCTTTAATGTAATAATACATTTTACCTGTTATACCAATGCTCTTTAATTTATAAAGCAGTCTTGAATGCCACACAGTGTCGTAAGCCTTCTTCACATCAAAAAACGTAGCCAAAGTGCTTTTTCTATGAGAAAATTGCTTTTTGATTTGACTTGTAAGTTTTACTAAATGATCTTTTGTACATTGCCCTTTCCTAAATCCTGCCTGATGAGGTGGAATAATATCATTTCTTTCACAATAATGGAACAAACGCTTGAGGATAATCTTTTCCATCAGTTTCCCGATATGAGAAGTTAAAGCTATTGGTCTGTAGCTGTCAATAAGTGACCTTGATTTGCCTTCCTTAATAATGGTAATTATCGCGGACTTCTTCCAGAGTTTTGGAAGAGCTCCATTAAACCAACAATTTTTGGAAAAATGAGTGTAACAATTCCTTCCACTTCAGAGGCAAATGAATTAGCATCTGATAAGAAATACCATCTAAACCAACAGAAGATTTATTGGATGAAAAAGACGCCAAAGTTTCCAAGAATTCGTCCAGTTGAATGGGAGAATTGATATAATGACTCCTTAGAAATTGGATCAACATAGATGTCATTTTTGTCCTGTTCTTTTCTGTGTTTACCAATAGTTGACTGTAGATTAACTGATCGATTATTATATGAAAAAAGATTGAGAAAGGCGTTACCTTTTTCAAGGGAACTTGGAAATAAATTATCTTTAAACTTAATTGGGTAGATTGGCAGTGTATAACCATGTTTCATTTCTGTTAGTTTTTTAAACACTTTGTACATATCCTTTGATTCAAATACTTCATCATTACAGAAACTGGTCCAGTAAGACTTCTCTGCATGTGCTATTACTCTATTACATTTAATTTTAGCCTTCTTCATGTTCAAATGATCTGCAGGTGTTTTATGTTTCAGCCAGATTTTAAAATAATGGCTACCTGCTTGAACCTAGCTCTCAGTTATAAAAATGCTACTCACTGCGTAGCTTTCATCGGCGATCCGGCCGACTCCTTTAGCGCAACTGCTGGGTTGATAACTGGCTTCAGTGCGCACCGCCGTGAGCGAACTCACGACAGTGCGACTGAATAAGTGAGGAGTACACCGATGGCAGGTTGTGTCGGCCCCGGTCACGGTTGAGGGTGGGGTTCCTTGCGGCGATGTAAACTGCCTCTTTTACTCCCCTCTGGAACCATCTTGCTTCTTTGTCGAGAACTTGCACATTGTCCTTTTCAAAGTGGTGTTGGGTGTGGGTCAGATGTTCTCCCACTGGAGAGGACTCACGTTTGTGTTCTTTTAATCTTTTGTGCAAGTTGCGCTCAGTTTCGCCAATATAACTATGGTCACAGTCCTGGCAGTCTATCTTGTATATCACCCCTGATGTGTCCAATTTGTCTGTTTTGTCTTTGGGGTGGACAAACTGGTTTCTGATGGTGTTGGTGGGCTTTTAAAAGTTTCTTTTTTAAAGGCGACAGCCTGTTCACATTCTTTTGTCCACTGTATTTGCCTAGTGTCACCGTCTTGCACACTGGTATAGAAGAGAAAGCTGCCTTTAAGACAACTTCGATGAAATTAGAATAAAATACATGTATATCATCATGTTTTTTTAAAATCTGTGTTGTACGTCTGAAGGACGTTGCCAAACGCTATCCAATCGGCGTTCTTGTATTGGAATTTCGGGATTCTATCTTTAGAGTCAGTGTGTGTTCTGAAAGTTTTTTTCTTCAAAAGTTAAATTTCGATTGGAAGATGATCACTACCCAAACTATCATCTCCTACGAGCCACGTACAATTTATTGCAAACTCTGGAGAAATGAGAGACAAATCCACTGTGGTTGCTCTATGAGTAGAGACATCAGGAATCTGTGTAACTGAACCATCGTTTAATAAGTAAAGATTTGAATCTACTATGTTTTCAATTAGGCGATTGCTGGTGTTTTTGAGACATTGTTTCTCCCAGAAAGGAGAGTGAGCGTTAAAATCACCCAGATTGACAAAGATGAATCCAGGAAAAGCCCCAGGACCAAACAATATTACTACAGAGATAATTGAAGCCCTGGAGGAATTAGGTACTGAAAAAATAACAGACCTTCTGAATGGGATTTATGATACCGGAAACGTATCCAAAGATATGTCAACATTAATTTTCATTGCACTTCCAAAGAAAGCAGGGGCTATAGAATGTGAATTCTATTGCACAATCAGCGTGATGAGTCATGATGAGGACAAGGAATAGAATCAAAAATGAAATAGCAGAAGAACAGGATGGATTTGTCGAAGGGAAAGGAACTATTATTGCCATATACATCCTAAGAACTGTAATAAACAGGTCAATCGAAATGGCTAAGGATTAGTATTCATGCTTTGTTGATTATACCAAGAGAATTATCTCCATGCTTGTGATACTATCAGTCGTTAATGGAATGTTGTCTGCATATCTCAGGTCGGTGATATTTCTTCCTCCGATCTTTAGCCCCATCTCTTCTAAATCTACGTCTCTAATGACCTGCTGTGATACAAGTTTAAAAATGAGACGAAAGGATGCAACCCTGCCTGACTCCTTTTTTAATGACAAAATATTTCCAGTGTGCAGCATTCCATCTGAATGTCGCTTTTTGGTCTTTGTATAGTGCTGCAATAAGTGGCACCAAGTGTTTAGGGAAGCCCATCTTTACAATTGTGATGAACAGTTGATGGTGTAATACGTTGTCAAAGGCCTTACTGTGATCGATAAATGTAATGAAAGGTTTTTGTTCGCTGTTCCTTACTTTTTTTATCAAAATCTGTCAGTTTTACCCCTGTTGGAATTATAACCAGTCTGACAGTCAGAGAGTTCATCGTGGCGGCTGGATTTCTGTCTCTTGTAACAGATCAGTATACTCAAGATGTCATGGCCACACTTTAATCCCACCAGGCAATATAAGCCCAGGCTTTTCGCTGTCATATGTAATGTTCCAATAGTTCTGGTGTTGTCAGAAGAGTGTTTCACAGTTCCTGATCTCCAGCCTTGACTCCTTCCCTCCATTCAATACTTTGCCAACGCATTGTCTTTAAGGCTTCTATGCATTGTAATGTTAACTTTTAAAAAATGTTATCACTGGCCAGTTGCTCTATACTTTGCCTCAGTTTCATTTTATATTTCTTATTTACCTTTCTTTCCAGAAATTAATTCTTCCCTTAAATTGAAATGTGTTCGATGTTATATTGTAAATGTTAGTATCCTTTGTAAAGGGAGTTTGCTATGAATCCATCTTTGATAAACTAAGAACCCCCAGATTGGCTTTGGCGGAGCAATTTGAGTACACTCACTAGAGTACATCGAGTTGGGTGTATTAGTTCTGATACAACTGATTGGTCACATTTATCAGGGTACATTCATAACACGTAAATCCAATCACGAGTGTACTTTGATTGCACACCCAACATGTAAATCTAGTCACAAGTGTACTTTGACTGCACACCTGACATGTAAAGCCAGTCACAATTGCACTTTGACTGTACATCTAACATGTAAACCCAGTCACAAGTGTAATTTGACAGCACTCCCAACATGTAACTACAGTCACGAGTGTATTTTGAATGCACA
>CM060308.1:91504191-91519191 GCA_030674185.1 Monoplex corrugatus
ATTATTCGTAGATCTTTTCCATCAATATTGAGTCTTTCTAGTTGGTTGATGAATTCTTCACGTCTTACCTGATCGAAAGCCTTAGTATAATCAACAAAGCATAAATACGAATCCTTATTTATCTCGATTAAACTCTCTATGATAGTTCTTACGATGTATATGGCATTAATAGTTCCTTCCCCTTCGACAAATCCACACTGTTCATCTGCTATTTCTCTTTTGATTCTATTCTTTCTCCTCAACATGATTGTTCTTAATATGATTTTTGTTATATGACTCATCAGGCTGATTGTGCGATGGAGTTCGCATTTTATAGCCCCTGTTTTCTTTGGATATGCATTGAAAATTGATTTTGACATATCTCTTGGGATTTTTCCAGTGTCATAAATCCCATTGTTAAAGATTTAGGAGGACTGTTATTTTTTCAGTACCAAATTCCTCCTGACTGTGAGATACAAACATTATCATCACCGCCATTGAGTGAGCGGCATGTATTAGGTTCCTGCAATTGACCTTCCTGATTCCATGCACATCTTCCTGAAGTCAATATACTTTACAATATCTATTGATGATTAATGAATTATGTTATTTAAATAAACCCATATCAATTTCAGAAACAGTCATTGCAGGACCTTCAAAGTGTTCCCTGAATGCCAAATTCACTAAGATCCAGCTGTGTTACTTAAAATACCATGGATCAGAGAAATGTGACAAACGTTATCATGACTATGTCCGTTATCATGACAGCTGAGTTTACCCCATCGCTGAACATCTTTAACATTTATTCAGTAACATTATTTCAAACGACAGTATGGTTGTGGACCATATGCGTGCCTCTGATAGTTATTGTGGGAGTGTTTGGCAACGTGATGATTATCGTAACTGTTTATCGATTCCAAGACATCCGTTCCATCTTGGACCATTATTTGTTGTGTCTAGCTGTGTCTGATCTTTCTTTCATCATAACAGGACCAGTTGACAACATAGCTTATGAATTAATTGGGCACAGCATACTTGACCTTCATGAAGTTGTGTGTAAGCTGGGCCATTTCATGATAAACAATGCATCTGCTTGCTCTGCCTGGCTTGTGGCGCTAATGGTGACACACAGGGCTGTGTCTGTGATATGGCCACATCGTGTGAATGTGATATGTACGACAAGGACATCTTGGAGCATCATCGCGAGTGTCATCATCTTCATAAGCTTGGCTTACTCTCATCATCTGTATGGAGCTGAACTTTCTGGTGGAATCTGTACATTGAAGAAGAATTACTTGACATTTGAGTCCCATGTGTGGTCCAAAATCGCACTTGTTCTATCTTCTGTGCTGCCTTTCATCTGTATGATGATCAGTAATATCGTGCTGGTGATGAAATTAAGAACGTCAGTGAAGGAAGCTGGTGAGCAGTTTGTTACTACAGAAAGTCAGAGGAGTGACAGAGAGAGAAAAGTAAACTCCATCACTCTCACAGCGTTGGTTGTGTCTGTCTCCTTCATTGTCCTTACTTTACCTTACCACACTTTTGTTCTGATAAGATCTACAGTTTATAGCTCTGAAGCAGCTGAACGTGAAGTATTATTTCGGTTTATAAATACTCTTGCTCTATGTATTGGCTATTTGAATTATTCCATGAACTTTTATCTGTACTGTCTGACAGGCCGGAGGTTCAGAAAAGAATTCCTAAAGATTATGAGTTCATTATTTCCCTGCCGCAGATGTCTCTAAAGATAAAATAGTAGTGAAGTTTGAATGACTGGTAGTCAATTATTTTGATGGGTATTCACATCCAATGGCAAACAACAGTAAGACAAAAACGGAAAAAAGGAGCAAGAGCAAGGAGCAGCAGGGGCAATAACAACAACGACGACAATTGTGAAAAGAAAAACATCAATATTATGCAATATAGATGCTCTGGTGTAAATTTGCAAAACTGTGAACATCTTGCCACTAGCAGAAAGACACATTCAGGTGCAGATAATACTCTATGATGAGAAGCAAATAACATTAAAAAGGACGTTTCTTATGGTACACATACAGTACATCCCTATAGACATAAATATTCACCAAAAAAGTGCTCTAACATTACGAAAAAAGAACTGTACAAAATCAAATCAGATTTCTCAAATCTTGTGTGAGGTCTTGCATCATTTAATAGATATGTGGAGAGCTTAAAAATAACACACACAAAAAACCAAAAAAAAAGTGGAAAACAACAACAACAACAAAACAACAACAACAAAAGATGGTCAAGTATTCTATCAATCTACATTTTTTGCAATCCCGAAATAAAGGAACGTTGTACACTGTTTACATATACAAACACAGGCATCAGATGGGCAGACTAAATATCACATAACGAGGTAATATCTCAAGTCAAGATACCTAGCCTCTACAACCTACCACAGCAATGGAGTTCTAGTGAATGGGTCATGTCCACTGCATAGTGGATAAAGGAATCTCCAAAGATCTTTTCTACAGCAAGCTGGCTGATGACGCCAGACCACAGAGGTACTCCTGACCTTCATTACCAGGACGTGTGCAAAATGACGTCCATGGGCATTAGTGTCAACTAATTAGAAATGTGATGCAATGACTATGCTTCTTGGAAACGATAGGTAAAATGTGGAATGCGTGAGTGAAAGCTGAAAGACACCGGGCAGCAGCAAGGAAAAGGACGCCATGCAAACTCAGGACATGTATCTATGTGGTGTGATTGTTTTTGCAACAATAGCAGGTATTGCTTTTATGGTACAATGACTATGACTCTAATCAAAACTATCAAATCATGAATGGCTGAGAACATTCGAAATGTGATTTTATCAGCTCAGAAAACAATACAGGATTTTGTACTTCCCAAGGTCATTATGTCTTCGAAGAAGCATCAGTTGAATAAAACTTGTCTTGAAGAGAACACACTGGGGGATTGTCAATAGAATGTAAATATTGTCTGAAGTTGTTGATTTTCACACACCTTCTGCAAAAAGGCAGATTTTTAGCACTTACTTGTCCTTGTGATTTTAGCCTTGGTGCTATAATTTCTAAGTTATGCATGCATGATTGCTTAATAGTCCACTCATGTGATACAAGTTTGATAGATATCCATCCAAAGATGGCTGATGAAATATTGCTAGTACTTTGCAGAAAATGGGACTGCAAATGGCGTATACTCAGAAAACATAGGATCCCAATCAAAAGGTGTTATACTACTCTGTTTGTACAGAAGGAAAACCTGAACACAATTTCAAAATAAACACAGGAGTACGTCAAAGATGTGTAATATCAGTTCTCCTCTTTGACACGGCCATAGACAGACTGGATGTTAAGATGAATAGCTGAGAATCTTTCAAGACGCATCCTGAATTTGCAGACGAAATGACATTAGTCTCCCACTCATAACACGTCCTGGAGAAGCATCTCATCTCTACATCATTGCACAAGAAATAGGCCCACAGATCAGCAAGAGATAAAACAAGAAGAAGAAGAAGAAGAAGAAAAACAACAACAACAACAACAAGAAAAGATGATGACAATGAACATTCCAAACCTCACCAAGTTGACAGAACAAACTACCCACTGCTGGAGGTCGCTAGCCTTGGCAGCACTGTCAGAGAGATGGAGGCATTGACATCAAGAACTGTTTCTGGAAAGTCTGAAACATCCTACGAATACTAAACAACATGGGGAATTCCCAAGTGTACAGCACCAACACTAAACTGAGACTGCACCAGAGTTGTGTCGTTTCCACCATATGATACAGCTCAGTATATTGGAGGATGACAGAAAGCAACATTGCCAAACAATCAACGTCCCATACATAGGGCCTCTTAAGAATCATGCAAACCTTCTAGACCAACGCTATGTCTAAACTAATAACTACTTGCTCAGCGCAGTTGAAAGCATATGAATACTTTCAATATAAAAACAAAACAAAATGGAGATGAATTGGGCACTTCATCTGAAGAGAGCAAAGGATAACATTATCTGGAGAACCCTTCACAACGGAAGGAATACGTAAGAGAGGAAGATCCAAGAACACCTGGCGACAAACACAAATCTGTAAGTCCCCGAAACATCATTGGGACATCATACAAATACTGGTCCAGAACAGAAGTGAAGAACCTTCATCGCTGCCATACATGCCTACATGTATGTATAATATGTAAATTAGTAAAGAGAAGAACGGCAGATGATCCAGACGTTCCCCCTCTAATAACTAAATTTAGGGTTGCATTACAGTGTTAGCTTCCCGTTGTAACCTCAACTTTTCTCTTCAATTTGACAAGAAAATTGAACTGAATATTTAGTTCTTTGGAAGAGGACGAAAAGCGAGTTGGACCCATATGCCTTGTGGCCTACGCACGCTTAAGATCCTATCATCATCATGTGTTCTGCCACATGGTGTTGGCATTCACGGTCCTCCATACGAATCTATCTGTTGTCGCAGTAAGTATATCTCTCACCCTTTCTGTCTCTATCCACTCCACATGTCTGTCCAATATGTTCTCCTTGGATTTACCTGGAGGTTTTTTTTACCCGTCAGCTTTCTATTATAACTAGGTGCTCTGATTTCCCTTGTCACATACAACGTCCTATAAATCTATGTTGCTTTCTATTTCTAATTTTCTAATTTTCTTTACATATTTTCTTTTCGTGTTCGCCTCTTTCAAGACTGTCTCGTTTGCATTCTTTGCTGTCTATGATGTTTTAAGCATTCTTCTTAGAAACCACATTTCAGCTACCCTAATCCTGTCTTGATTTTGCGTGTTGACTGTCCATGCTTCACATCCAAACCCGACTCCTTAACTTGAATTTCGATGCTTAGATGATGTCATGATACTAGAGGTGATATGTATGATAAGGATGCACTTTGCCATTATTACCATAATATGTCCCAGCGTCCTGATACGTCCTGATAGACAGTCACAGACATTGGAAATGCTGCTCAGGAAATTTGAGCAACAGTGTCAGTAATGTCATCTGTGAAATAGATGAGATGTAAGTGTCTAGTCCCAATCTTCCAAGTATGTTCTCCACATGAAGAATTGTGAGAGGCATCCAGTAAAGGACGAAAAAAATCTGTCAATACTTTTTGGGGCTAATGGGAATTCTAATTAACGCCCTTTTACCCAAGAACTCACGCTAAACCCTCAGGGATTACTTGCTCAAGGCCATCGGCACTTTAAGAACGAGTTTCAACTCGCTGTGAGCTTGCTGATGACTTCGAACTCTGAACTCCTCACGGCATCTCGTAGATGTCAAATCGCCAAATACCTCGCCTCTGTGTAGTACACCCACTAGAATTCATCCACTCAGAGCGTATTCATCATGGCAGCTGGCTTTCTGTCTCTTGTAATATATTGGTAGACGCAAGACCTCATGTGCAGATTTTGATCCCACTCACAAATATAAACTCACTGCCTCTGTAATGTTCCATTCATTTTGAGTTGTCAGTATAGTGTTAATAGTTCCTGATTCCCAACCCTGATTCCCTCCCTTGATTCAATACCTTGCCAGCGCATGTGCTTTAAGGTTTGACTTCAAAATGTTATAACTGATCTGTTGCTCTAGACTTTGCCTCAATATCATTGTCTATTTAAATGTTCCTTCCTTTCCAGAGCTTAATTCTTCCCTTGGATTAAACTGTGTTCCATGTTATGTTGTGAATGGTATTTTGCTATGAAAAGGGAGTTTACCATATGGCAACTGTCAGATTGGTCGAAGTGCATATGGAATTTATCTGACTGGGATGAGTCCCTCTTAAATGAACTAGGATCCCCCAAATTGACCATGGCAGAGCCATAAGGATACATTCAAAGGGTGTATTGATTTCGGTGGATGAGTTTTGAAACATCAGCTTTGTTATATTTATTGGGGTTCATTCACATGGGTACTTTAAAAGCAAACCCAACATGTAAATATAACAGCGAACAGCCAGTTGGATGCAAATATAAAGGTACACCTTCTATTATATACCTGTTTTGATAATAGAACAAACAGTAATAGTGACAATGGTGATTATGATAATGATGACGATGATTATAATGCTGCTAATGATGGTGATGATTGTGATGCTGCTGCTGCTGCTGCTGCTGCTGAATATAATAGTAATGACAATAATAGTAATGATGATAGTATTATCAATGAAACAACAACAGTAGCAACATCAACTACAATAACAGCAATAATAATAATAATAATAATAATAATGAAAATAATAATAATAATGATAATGATAATAATAAAAATAATAATAATGATAATAATAATAATAATAATAATATAATAATAGTAATAATAATAATAATAATAATAATAATAATAATAATAATAATAATAATAATAATAATAAAGACAATAATAATGTTTTTCTAAATTTTATTTTCCAAAGCCATTTGGACTAAATGAACAATGTATATTTTATGTGATACAATAACATTATTATAGCACAAGCTCAGGCACACACACACACACACACACACACACACACACACACACACACACACACACACACACACACACACACACACACACACACACTCACAACACACACACAACACACACACACACACACACACACACACACACACATATATATATATATATATATATATATATATATATATATATACACCAACACACACAACCAAAATTATTCAAGCGGTCTCTCTTCATTGTACTCCATGGTCTGCATTTCTATTTGTTTATTTATGTATTCATTTGTTTATTTTATATCTGTTTGTTTATTTTCATTTCTTTGTATATTTTTTGGTCAAAACGGATTTTGTAAGTGGAATGTTTATCAATCTCTTTGGGAGAAAGTGTTTTGCCATAATGCCACGCCAACATTTCTGCCGTTTTGTATGTCTTCTTTTACATTTCTGCATGTATATCAGTGTCTTTCCTTGACTTAAGTTTATCTATGAATTGATATTTTACACAAAGTTTTCAATGGTTTATCGCTGTGACACCATAGGTTCTCACACATGAACTCAGTGTGTGATGCAAAGAGTATCTCAGTTTATTGTATCTGCCAAAAGACTAGCACTCAGACGGCCATTCAAGATGTAGTATATATGAACGGGGAGGGGCATTCAAGATGTAGTAGATATGAACTGAGAGGGGTGACAATCCAAATTCAGTCTGTGATTGGAACCTCAGCTGTTCGTTTCCTAGGCTGGTGCCTTTAACCAGTAGACCATCATACCACATGGGGTGTATTCAGTAATCATATTTCTTATGACAATTAATCGGTTACGAAAACAGAAAGCAAACAGTGTTAGTTATCATCGTGCTTTACTCCTGAATTACACCTATATTCCTGTTGAAATTAAGGTCAATCTCTTTGATTCGATTTTTACCCTCCCACCACCCTGACATCCCAAATCTGGGTCCTAACCCTGGAACACAACATTACTGCCTGTTAGAAGAGTTGTAACCAGTTGCTAGACATACACAGATTCAAGACTGAGCCTCCACGTTGATTCAAATAGGTTCATCTATGTCCTGGCCCACTACCTGTGGTTTGCATTAACTGTATTCATTGGCTTCTTCGAGTCTTTATAGTATGTATGGGTTTGAACACTTGCAGTTTAAAAACAAGACGTCCCATGTGCGGATCGTCTGCAACAGAATGAAAACTGAATGTGTTCCCATAGGAATGCAGTTCGATATGTGGTTCTCCAATATCTGCCTCTGATAACCTGGTAGACTCTTTTAGCCTGCGGTTATTCCTGCACACTGACAAAATCTCGAGAATAGACGTGAAGAAAGGACGGGAACGTATGAGACTCTAAGCTCTTGCACACAGCATAAAAATGAGTCGAGCATTAAGATGACCAGCGTGCAGGTCAAGATGTAGCCTACATTATATGCTAGGATTGAACTCGATATTTTGTATCTTCAGTTCATAGCTTTGTCAATGAAGCCACAAAACCACTAAAAACTACAGGTGCACTTCGCATAACTACGTATTTCTGAAGTGCACCTTCAATCATCGTGTGATTCTTATACTCACTCCATATCACAGAAGTCAAATTAATCACATCAAGCAGTCTTCATGAGTACAGAACAATCATGAAACTGTAGGCTGCACTGGCTTTGTGACAGAACATCTGATATGACAGTATGCAGGCCTGGGCAGGAGTATACTGAAGACCAGCTCTTACCCACGAATCATGTCTTCACTCTCCACACCATTGATGGAGTGCAAGGGAAAAACACGAGACAGAACAGCTTGGCACCAGTGATGTTAAGACAGTTGGCAGAACAAGGTCTTATAAAAAGCAGTGAGACATAGTGTTAGTGGTTAAATTGGTACAATGAACTAGAATTGACTGTGTACATCTTCCAGGCCATCTACCTGTCATTCGTCGGTCTGTTTAACAATATCTTTCACTGATCTTGGTGCACTGTTAAGGCGAAGCTGCCGCAAAAATAGCAATCAAGCACACTCATTTCTGCGACAGACTTACTATATTTTCGCATGCACGTAGAGATATGCACAGACACACTCAAACCTCAAAACACACAGTCTAATGTGCACACGCACACACACATGCAGACCCACACACACACACACACACACACACACATATATATATATATATATACATATATATCCATACATAAATATATGTATATGTATATATATATATGTACATACGCGCAAGAGTCTACATATTTATGCATGTTTGTGTAAGTTTTGTGCACGAGCGTGTGTGTGTGTGTGTGTGTGTGTGTTATGTGCATGTAAGAGGGAGAGAGATAGCGAGAGAGGAGGAGGAGGAGGAGGAGAAGAATAAGAAGAAGAAGAACAACAACAACAACAAAAACACCAACAACAACAGCGACTTAAACAAGAACAAGAACAAAAACAGCAAAAGAGAGAAAGGGAGAGAAAGAGAGAAAGAGAGAGAGAGACAGAGACAGAGACAGACAGAGGCAGAGAGACAGACAGAAAGACAGGCAGACAGACGGATATAGACATAGACAGAGACAGGCAGACAGAGAGAGAGGAAGATGGGGTGCGTTTACTGTGTATTTCACAGGGCTCTCCATGGTTCTGTCTCTTTGTCCCCCAAATATGTCTTCTTGCGTTCAAGTTTGTGCTCGCGCGCGCGCGTGCGCGCGTGCGTGTGTGTATGTATGTCTATGTGTGTGTGTGTGTGTGAGTGTGTGTGTGTGTGTGAGTGTGTGTGTGTGTGTGTCCTTGTGTGTGTGTGTGAGTGTGTCTATGTGTGTGTGAGTGTGTGTGTGAGTGTGTGTGTGAATGTGTGTGTGTGTGCGCGTGAGTATGTGTGTGTGTGTGTGTGTGTGTGTGTGTGTGTGTGTGTGTGTGTGTGCGTAAGCGTGTGCATGTGTTAGTTATATTTTCATGTGAGTAAGAGCTTAAGATTTCATCATCATCATCAGGTGCCCTGCCGCATGGCGTTGGCGTTGGCGTTGGCGTTGGCGATCATGGACTTCCATCTTTAGATTTAGAGACAATAAATGATTAATATTGCTTCTTCTTCTTCTTTTTCTTCTTCATTCAGAAATTTACTGGAAAACTGAATTTAAAACGAAATGATCTTTCTTGAATTTTCTCATTACAAGATTGGCAAATCCACGAAATGACCATTAAACCTGAGCATATTTTATCATAATTGATCATTTATGTTATAATTATAATTGACTATGAGAAAAAAATATTCTAGTCATTAATATAATTGGCTATGAGATAAATAATTATTCTGGTCATTGCCATTGACTAAATGGCATTTAATGAGCTCTTGCAGTTGACCCTTCCTGATTCCATGTAGACCTACTTGACGTCAATATACTTTCTGATATGTTTTGATGATTAATACATTATGTAATATGACCACCAGTTGCTTAAATAAACCTATCTCGTTTTCAGAAACAATCATCACAGCACCTTCAAAGTGCCCCCTGAATGCCAAATGCATAAAGATCACGCTGTTTTACATGTAACACCATGGATCAGAGAAATGTAACAAACTTCACAAATATCACGACTACTGAGTCGACCTCATCAGTAAACAGTCGTTACTTTTATTCAATTTTGTTTATTTCAATCTACTGCTTGGTTACGGACCATATGCGTACTTTGATTATTACTCTAGGTGTGTTTGGCAACGTGATGATTATCATAACTATTTATCGATTTCAAAACAATCGTTTCTCCTTGGACCGAAATTTTTTGTGTCTAGCTATGTCTGATCTCTGTTTCATCCAGTTCATGGAACAGTTGTTGAACTGACTGGGTACAGCATACTTGACCTTCATGAAGTTGTGTGTAAACTAAGCTGTTTCATGATAAGCAATACAGCTGCTTGCTCTGCCTGGCTTGTGGCGCTAATGGTGACACACAGGGCTGTGTCTGTGATGTGGCCACATGGTGTGAATGTGATATGTACGATAAAGACATCTTGGACCATCATCTTGAATGTCATCATCTGTATAAACGTTGCGTACTTTCATTATCTGTATGGGGCTGAACTTTCTGGTGGAATTTGTACATTGGAGGAGAATTATTTGACACTTGAGTCCCAAGTGTGGTCCAAATTCGCACTTGTTCTATCTTCTGTGCCACCTTTTGATAGTATGATGATCAGTAGTATCGTGTTTGTGATGAAAATAAGAACGTCAGTGAAGGAAGCTGGTGAGCAGTTTGCTACTACAGAAAGTCAGGAAAATGAGAGAGGGAGAAAAGTAAACTCCATCTCTCTCACAGCGTTAGTTGTGTCTGTCTCCTTCATTGTCCTTACTTTACCTTACCACACCTCTATTCTGATAAGATACATTGTTGATAGCCGTGAAGCAGCTGAACGTGAAGTATCACTTCATGTTATAACCGCTGTTACACTATGTTTTGGCTATTTGAATTATTCTATGAACTTTTATCTGTACTGCCTGACAGGCCACAGTGAGTGAAATGTTGCCCTGTAGCAGATGTTTTCGAATATGAACAAGTAATGACTATTCAGTCACAGGTAGAAATCATTTAATCAGTGTTCACACTCAATACAAACAACAGCTAAACATCAACAGAAACAAAAGCAAGAGCAACAATGACAACGACGAATACGAAAAGAAAAACAACTGGTTGAATATCAGGAATTGTGCAATATAGCTATGTTGTCATGTTTGAAAGCTATAGACCTCTTACTACCAGCAGAAAGACACATTCATGTGCAGATAGTAATTTGATTATGTGGTTAATAACATTAAAAAGAAAGTTTCGTTTGTTATATCTACACACACACAACACACACACACACACACACACACACACACACACACACACACACACACACACACACACATACACTCACGAAGACACACACTCGCACGTACACACACACACATACACACACACACACACACACACACACACACACACACACACATGCACACGCATCATTATGGAACGCAACCAACGGAAAATAGAAAGTCCCAAATTCGAAATCATATATACCTTCAAAACTTTAGTTAGGAATAATTAAGACACAATTGGAATGATACAATAATTTGGAAAAAAAAGAAGATATGCAGACAATTGGTGTTTTGTTAAGACTGCTGAATGGTAAGTGTCATATTAGGACTGGCATTATGCCACTAACAAGGGTCAAAGATTAAAAATAAAATTTCATGTCAAATAAATGTTCAAATCAAGTCAAAGTTCCAACTATAATCATGTTTTGTTTTTCTATATTTCAAAGCCCTGTCAAAAGATAGAAACTGGTTTTTTTCACAAAATATGAACTTCAGTGCGTCTCCTGTAAAATATTTCCTTTGTAATATCACGCCAACCCCACAAAATCGAGGCATAGGTGTTTGATACTGGGACTCTCGATGCAAGGCACGCACAAAGGAACTTTTGCTCCTTTTAATAAAAAGTGGTCAAAAATGAAGTAGCAACCCATCTGTATTTAGCCTACATAACACCACTTCTTCCTTTCAGCTTCTCATAAAGCCACGAAGATGCTTTGAGAATGTTGGATGGGTCTGGTGAAGCTTGCTCTCCATTTAGGTTTCCCATTTTTATGGCCACATTGTTTACGTGTTTATGCGGTTTAGGTTTTCAGCACATGTCTGAGTATTGTTATGAAAGAATTGCTTTTCATTGCATTTTTGGCTAATTGGTTGATGACTGCATTGCCTCGAATGCCAACATGACTGGGAATCCTGCAGAATTGATGTGATAATTTTTAGAGTGTTGTTCATTTGATATAATTTCAAAAATCCAAGGCTAATGATGTTCCAGCCAATAATAGTCTCCAGTGGAGACAGTTAGTACGAGATAATAAAGAATTTTATTAGCGAGACTCAGAGACCAGTTTGAACAAATGCAGCCTATAAAGTTCAGTGGTATAAAGTAAGCTGCCAAATTTCAGGTGTTTGGTGAGGAAAGACCGGAGGAAGAGAAACTGGCAAAATATACCAACGAATCCTTGTATCTAGCCTGAGTGTTGTCTACATAAAACATTTGGAAACTGGTAAAAGTAATGATATTAACGAATCACTGTTATACAGGACTACTCTGTAAACTCAGCTGAACTCACTGAAAACTATACATTCACAAGACACAGTGTCTAATATACTCAGAAGAGTTCCTTTCACACAACGCATGCACAGACATACACAAAACACAAACGTCAAAATACACAAATGTATACATATACACAAATGAATATGCATAATACAAGGTCTGACCATACAAGTACATATACAGTACCTATGGTCATAAATGTGTGACAGCCTTGATATACCTCTAGTAGTCAGCTGGGCTAGAAGCAATATGAACTTGAACTTGACAAAAAACTGCCATAAAAATTGGAGAGAAAAAAAACAACCTAATCATCTGTTTGAACCTTTACAATCTGCCTATCGTGACGCCATCAATCCAGAAACTGCTTTCGTAAAAGTTGTTAATTGTATTCTACAGGATTCTGATAATTAAAAGAAGAGTCCATTCTGTCATTACTAGGGCTTTCAACTACATTTAACATTGTTGAAATGATCTCAACATCGCCATTCACATGTGACTACATTGAAACTGTCCAAGAGTGGTTCTTGTTTAACTCAGTCTGTTGACATTAGGTCAGCTCCATTTCTGTTGAAGTGTCATGTTCCACAGGGTCCTATGCTGGGTCATATTTTGTTAACTGTATATTTACAACCACTGAGCTCTGTTATGAAACATCGATCAGCACTTTACCATTTCTATGCTGATGATTCACAACTGAAACGTCAGCCTTTGCAAAAGACGCCTCGAGCACATCCAAGCAAATGAAAACGCCATTGAAAACACAACATTATCGTGAACGAAACAATAAAGAACTAATGTACACTGGTACAAAATCAAACCAAAAGAAAGTAACCTCAAAGACCATTGTTATCTCAGACAGTACTATAGCCTGCAGCACACCTGCAAGTAATCTTTGTGTTTTTTCTTGATGTATCCTTATCAATGGAAGGTCGTGTTCACTACCTGAGCACATCCTGTATCTCCAATTACAGAGCATAAGCAAAATCCAGCCATTTCCCAAACTACTGTCTCCATCTTTTCAACACACTAGTAAAACCAAATTTATTCCGTCTAAGTCTCAGCGAATGTAAGTCCATGGAAGCTGGCCATGACTATTCACCATGGGACAAACAACTAGAGGAGACTCTTTTCTGCTGCTGGATTTGTTTGAGTTCAGACCAAGAAAGTGATCCCCCTCCTTACTACTTGAATGAGGTAAAGACTATCACCATATCTTTTATGACAGCCTCTGTGAATCACTGACGCCCAAATTCTCAAACTTAATTTACTACAAAAATGAAAAGGGTGGAGAAATCCAAATCCCAGGTCACCAAGAGACTAGGGAATGTCTTTTCAGTACGTGAGACAACTGGTTGCTTAAAATCGAAATATGGCACGCTTATCATAGAAAAAGTCAAAATATTATATACACGGGGAGGGTACTTTAAAGACCATTTTTGAAGAGGCAGAAACGGAGAACACATTATAAAAATACATTGAAGGACAACCCATAATGAAAGATAAAGTTAGAGCAGCATTGACAAAGATGAAACCAGGAAAAGCCCCAGGTCCAAACAATATTACTACAGAGATGATTTAAGCCCTGGAGGAATTAGGTACTGAAAATATAACAGACATTCTGAATGGGATTTATGACACCGGAAACATATCCAAAGATATGTCAAAATGAATTTTTATTGCACTTCCAAAGAAAACAGGGGCTATAGAATGTGAATTCTATCGCACAATCAGCGTGATGAGTCATGATGATGACAAGGATAGAATCAAAAATGAAATAGCAGAAGGTATCCTAGTGTCCTGATAGAAAGACACAGACAGCGGTAGTGTTGGTCAGGAAATTTGAGCAATACTGTCAACGATGCTGTCTGTGAACTAGATGAGATTTAAGTGTCTGGTGCCAATCTTTCTGTGAAATAGATGAGATTTAAGCATCTGGTGCCAATCTTCCAAATGTGCTCATCACACGTGAGATTGTGGTAGGCAGCTGCTCTAGGTACAAAACTCTTTCAATAACGTTTAGGGCTAATGAGGTTCAAATCCGTCCTCTTAACCAGGAGCCTGTTGAGTTATGGTAAATCCTAAGGAATTCATTGATCAAGGCCTTCAGCAGGTTAAGAACGAGTTTTAACTCTCTGTGAGCTTGCTGATGACTTGGAACACTAAACTCCTTTGGGATTCCCGCAGTGTTCACCTGATCAACCAACTCGTCGCTTTGTAACACACCCAATAAGGTTTATCCACTGGGATTGCATTCATCATGGCAGCTGGCTTTCGGTCTCTTGTAACAAATTGCAAGACTCAAGATCTCAAATGCCGGCTTTAATCCCACACGGAAATATAAACCTTGGTCTGTTCATTGCCCTGCTTAATCGTTCTGATGTTGTCAAAATAGCATTTTGCAGTTCCCAATCCCCATCCCTGATTCCCTCATTCTGTTCAATACCT
>CM060308.1:91524191-91556691 GCA_030674185.1 Monoplex corrugatus
AATACGTTCTGACATTTGACCATTCCTTATTCCATGTAGACCTTCTTGAAGTCAATATGATTTACAGTACATGTTTTGCTGATCAAATTAGTTATGCAATGTGAACACCAACTGTTTGAAATAGATCAATCACGAATTCAAACCAATCATCATTGCACCTTCAAGTGTCTCATGAAAGCCAAATTCATACAGATCCAGTGGATTTACAATTTATACAATGGATCAAAGAAATGTAACAACTTTCATCATGACTACGTCCAATAACATGACTACTGAGCCTGCCTCATCAGTAAACGTTCTTGACTTTTATTCAATATTGTTACTTAAATCTACAATATGGTTACGGACTGTATGCGTGCCTCTGATAATCACTCTGGGTGTGTTTGGCAATGTGATGGTTATAGTAACTATTTGTCGATTTCAAGACAACCGTTTTTCCTTGGACCATTATTTCTTGTGTCTAGCTGTGTCTGACCTCTGTTTCATCATAATAACACCACTTGATGGTACAATATTTCAACTGACTGGGTACAGAATGCTTCTGCTTCATGATATTGTTTGTAAGCTCGGCTATTTCATGATAAACAATACAGCTGCCTGTTCTGCCTGGCTTGTGGCGCTAATGGTGACACACAGGGCTGTGTCTGTGATATGGCCACATCGTGTGAATGTGATATGTACGAAAAAGACATCGTGGACCATCATTGTGAGTGTCGTCATATTTCTAAGCGTGGCTCACTCTCATTATCTGTATGGAGTTGAACTTTCTGGTGGAATCTGTACAGTGAAGGAGAATCACGTGGCATTCGATTCCCATGTGTGGTCCAAAATCTCACTTGTTCTATCGTCTGCGCTGCCTTTCATCTGTATAATGATAAGTAACATCATGATTGTGATGAAATTAAGATCGTCAGTGAAGGAAGCTGGTGAGCAGTTTGCTACTACAGAAAGTCAGAGGAGTGACAGAGAGAGTAAAGTAAACTCCATCACTCTCACAGCGTTAGTTGTGTCTGTCTGCTTCATTGTCCTCACTTTACCTTACCACACCTTTATTCTGATGAGATCAATTGTTGATAGCCCTGAAACAGCTGAATGTAAAGTATTATTTCGATTTATAAATGCTATTACTCTATGTTTTGGTTTTTTGAATTATTCCATGAACTTTTATCTGTACTGCCTGACAGGCCAGAGGTTCAGAAAAGAATTCCTAAAGATTGTGAGTGGATTATTTCCCTGTGGCAGGTGTTTCTAAATATAAACAAGTAATGAATTTTGAATCACTGGTAGTCAATTATTCAATCTGTATTCACACCCAATGGCAAAGAGCAGTTAGACAACAACGGAAATAAGAGTGAGAGCGAGGAGCAGCAATGGCAATAACAACAACTATGACAATGAGTATGAAAACAAAAAAAATCAAAATTATGCAATGTAGCTCCTCTGTTGAAAAAAAAGTCAAAACTGCGGACATCTCGCCACTAGCAGAAAAAAAAATTCAGTTGCTGAACAATTGCTCTATAACTGAAAAAAAAAACTAAACTAAAATCAGATTTCTCAGATCTGGGCTCTTCCGTCATATTAACAGATATGTGAAAAGTTTCGAAAGAAAAAACAACAACAACAGAAGACAGTCAAACCATTCTGTCAATATATATTCCATCCACTCCAGAAATAAAGGATCATTGCACACTGTATATACACAAACACAGGCATCAGCACTGGAGTTCTGGTGAATGGGTCATGTTTACACCATTTTGGATAAAGGAATCCCCAAAAATCTTTTCTACTGCAAGCTGGCTGATGACGCCAGATCACAGAGGTACCCCCAACCTTCATTACCAGGACCTGTGCAAAATGAAGTCCATGGGCATTAGTGTCAACCGATTAGAAGTGTGATGCAATGACTATCTTCTTGGAAACGATAGGTAAAATATGGAATGTGTGAGTGAAAGCTGAAAGACACCAGGCAGCAGCAAGGAAAAGGACGCCACGCAAACTCAGGACATGTACTTATTTGGAGTGATTGTTTTCGCAACAGTAGCAGGTATTGCTTTTATGGGTACAATGACTCTGACCCCAATCAAAACTATCAACTCATGAATGGCTGGACATTTGATATGTGATTTTATCAGCTAAAAAAACAATACAGAATTTTGTACTTCCAAGGTCACTCTGCCCTTGAAGAAGCATCAGTTAAATAAAACTTGACTTGAAGTGAACACATTGGGGGACTGTCAATAGAACATAAATATTGTCTGAAGTTGTTCATTTTCACACACCTTCTGCAAGAGGGCATATTTTAGCACTTTCTTGTCCGTGTTATTTTAACCTTGGTGCAATAATTTGTACGTTAAGCATCCGTGATTCCTTAATAGTACACTCATGTGATACAAGTTTGATAAAGATCCATCCAAAAACAGCTGAGGAAATATTGCTAATTTTTGCAGAAAATGCTACCATAAATGATGTAAACACAGAGCACATGGGATCCTCACAAAATGTGTTATGCATACTCTATTTGCACTGAAGGAAAACCCGCACACAATTTCAAAATAAACACAGGAGTAGGTCAGAGATGTATACATCTGTACCTGCTCAGTAACACGACTGTATATATAATACATATATATATATATATATATGTATACACACACACACACACACACACACACACACACACACACACACACACACACACACACACACATATATATATATATATATACATATATATATATATATATATATATATATATATATATATATATACGCTGGATGTTAAGATAAATGGCTGATGAGCTTTCAAGCGGTATCCTGATTTCGAAGCCAAAATGACACTTGTCTCCCACTCACAACACGTGCTGGAGGAAGCATCTCATCTCTACATAACTGCACAAGAAACAGGCCTATAGGTCAGCAAGAGATGAAAGTAAGTAGTAGAAGAAGACAAAGAAAAAGAAGGAGGAGAAGGATGAGGAGGCAGAGAAGAAGAAGAAGAAGACGAAGACGAAGAGCAACAACAACAACAACAACAGCAGCAACAACAACAACAACAACAGCAGCAGCAGCAGCAGCAGCAAGCACAAGAAGAAGAAGAAGAAAAGAGGATGACAATGAACAGCCCAAATCGCCACCAAGTAATTAAAACAAATTAACCACTGCGGAGGTCGCTAACCTAGGTGGCACTGTCAGAGAGATGGAGGCATTGACACCAAGAGCTGTTTCAGCAAAATCAGAGACATCTTTAGAATATTAAACAACATCCCAATGTACAGTACCAACACTTAACTGAGACTGCACTAGAGCTGTGTCCTTTTCACCATATAATACAGCTGAGTCTACTGGAGGATGACAGAAAACAACATTGCCAAACTATCCAAGTCCCATACAAAGAGCCTCTAAAGAATCATGCAAACTTTCTGAACCAAAGCTATCTCCATACCAACAACTAGTGCTCAATTCAGTTAAAAGTGTATAAATAGGTTCATTATGAAAACAAAATAGAGATGCATGGGGTACATTATCTGAAGAGACTAAAAGGGGAAGACCCAAGAACACCTGGTGACAAACAACATAATTCCTTAAGTCTCTGAAACATAGTTAGGACATCATACAGACATTGGCCCAGAACAGAAGTGGAGAACCTTCGTCGCTGCCATGCATGTCTACATGTATGTATAATATGTAATTGGTAAAGAAAAGAGTGGCTGATAGATTCGACGTTTACCCGATAATACCAAAATTCAGGGTTCCAGGGTTCGTGTCCTATTCTAACCTCAATTTTCTCCTCACTTTGACCAAAAAGAAAAATTAAATAAACGTTTAGTCTTTGGAAGGGGACAAAGAACGAGTCAGACCCGTATGCCTTCTGGCCTGCACACGTTCAAGATCCCATCATCATTTTGTGTTCTGCCACATGGTGTTGGCGTTCACAGCCTACCAAACAAATCTATCTTTTGTCACTACAAGTACATCTTCCACCCTCTGTGTCTCTATCCAATCTGCAAGTCTGTCCAATATTTTCTCCTTGGATTTACCTCTTGGTCTTTTTCCCTCCAGCTTTCCTGTTATAACTAAGTTGTCTTATTTCTCTTGTCACATGAAATGTCTTATAAATCTCCTATATTGCTTGTTATTTCCTAATTTTCCTTATTAATGTTCTTTTCGTGTTTGCCTCTTTCTTTCAAGACTGCCTCGTTTGCTTTCTTTGCTGTCCATGGTATCTAGCATTTTCACATAAATCATATTTCAGCTGCATCTGTTCAGTCTAGACTTTGCGTGCTGACTGTACATGCTTCTCATCCACGCAACAGTATCAGTTCTACGTAACATTGAACAACTCTCTTTCTGACGTGAATTGATTCGCATTCATTGGTAAGAACGCTTTTCGTTTTTAGGAGTGCTGTTTTAACTTAGCCAATTCTGCTGGCTATTTCTAATGTGCATCAGCCGTCTGGTGAGATGACAGTTCCCATATATTTATACTTATCAATTGTCTCAATGTTGTTACATTTGCTGTTATGAATTGATTTTGTTCTGATTACCATGACTTCATCCTTCTTACTACTTTGCTCCAGACCTACATTTATACTATCTCTGTTCTGTTCACAAGACTAGAACAGTGTCAACTGTACTGCAAAGATTGTTTCACATTTTATCTCCAACTTTTATTCCAGGGCATTCTTTTATACTTCTCATGACATCTATGCCTAACCTCTTTTCAGATATTTTGGAAAAAGCTTATATCATGTTCTACACTCACTGCTGCTGTTTGCTCCCTATAATAGTCTGTATTATTCTTAGATCTTTCTATGAGAGTTCGTAGGATGTATGTGGTATTAATAGGTCTCTTCCTTCAATAAATCCACATTGTTCTAGTGTTATATTCTCTTAGGATTCTCTTCCTTGTCCTCATCGTGGTTATTCTTTATAGAATCGTTGTCTGATGGCTCACCAAGCTGACTGTTCAATGGCGTTCGCATTCTATAGCCCCTACTAGCTTTGGAAGCGGAAATGAAAATAGATTTTAGTATATGTATAGCCTACAAGACATTTTCCAATGTCATAAATTTATTTATGCTGTCTGTTTTTTTTCATTGAATACCAAATCTATCTACAGCCTCAATAATTTCTGCACAAATAATGCCTGGTTCTGGGCTTTTCCTGGTTTCATCTTTTTCATCACTGCTCTAACTTCATCTTTTAATATTGGAATCCCAACGCAGTTGAAAATCGTGATGAGCAGGGCATTCGCCTGCTGCCCTGGTATAAAATATTGGAGAGATAGTTGATTTTCCAGGTCCCTCTCCTTGAAGATCAATTAGTCTTTTTGCCTTTCTGAAGTCTTGGTTAGAAAATAACAAATGAGTGGCAAGACGCGCTATCAACAGGGAGAGCAGCTCGAATTTCACATGTAAATTTACTGTGGCAAAAAGATATGAATAAAGATGATTTTTTTAAAACTTGTTTTTAATTCTTTTTGACACAAATAAATACGTTTGCTGAGCATCATTACAACATCATTGAAAAAACGGAACAATATTTATATACAATGGATTGAGCAAAAATCAAATACATACTTCATATCTATTAGTCTAATATGTCTTTTAAACAATATAAAGTCTGTTAATTTATACAGTTTCAGATTTTGGTTATGTTGTTGTTGGTGCTTGTTTGTTTGTTCGTTTGTTTGTTGGCTTGTTTTAAGTTTATTTGCATTCTTCCTCAGCAAAAAGTCAACGATAAATGCATTAGCAAAGCAAGATTATCTGCACAAGGCCCAAAGTTCAAAACACATGCAAAACATCCACATCTTCAACAAAGGTTTTATGTGCATGAATTTACGGTCATTTTGCAATTATATATGACAAACATTCAAATATAAACAGGCAGTTCATACAGAAACCATGCATACATCTCGTAATGAAGCCAAATGTCACATCAAACTTCATCTGAAAGTCACATCAAATTTCATCTGAAACAAAGGACAGATAATTGCAACCATTGTTTCTCTAAAAGCATGTGAAATCCAGCTCCTTTTTGCATTATATTCTTCTATTTGATTTTTTGGGTAAGATATCTAGTAAAAGATATGGTGTTTGGTAGATTTTTTTCGAGTTTACTTTTGTAAATATACAGTTTTCCTAAGATGATTATTAAGTCAAATATTGGATCTGTGGGCATGTTTTCGTCAGCACCAAAACAAGTATGTTTTCAGTTAATCTATGCTTGCACAAGTCACGCAACATGACCTCAACAATTCTCCTATCCTTTCCCAGAGTCTGTTGACATATGAACACTCCCAAAACATGTGATCAATGCTGTCTTTCGCTCCCAAGCAAAAGTCACAGAGAAAAGTATCTACAAGTCACATTTCTTTTAAAATGATATTAGTTCCTAGAAGTCTATGCACAATGCGTATTTGAAACCATTTCAGTGTACATTGTTTTTATTTTGTCAATTTTCACAAACACGTTTTTGCATGAGATATTCGTTCCCAGCTTTTTTAAACCATTTAGAACAGGAATTTGGAAGTGTGTCATCTGTTGTCAAAATATCATAGTATAGCCATGCTCCTTTTGGTATTGAGTGAATTGTTTTCAGTGCAGGAGGGATATCACGTGCACAGCCATTTGGTATGTTTATTTTTATTTCTTTTATGTTTTTGTTAATCGATTCTTTGCATTCGTTATAAAAAAGAAAATTCACATTCATATTGTATTTTCTACCAAAGTTATTATGTGTCATACATGATCCGTTATCATTTAAAATGTGCAATGCAGTGAACTCCCCTTTCAATCTAATCAACAGATTCTATTACATCGTTTCCGATTCTATTTTTTTCATTATATAAAATTGGCCTTGTAAGTAAATCTGTCTGTGACACTAATTATACACTTTGCAGAAATTGTTTTATGCTTTCAAACTGTGTTTTCAGAATACATTATCTTGGTGTAATCCATAGCTAGAACCATATATGTCTATTTCATTTAAAAAAGGATAGACTTGACTAGAACTATTTTTCCATTTGTGTTCTTTCGTTTTAAACTTTCTCAACCAGGACACTTTTAAGTCTCTAATAAATTTCCTAATATCTGGGATATTCAGACCTCTGTTCCGTTTGCTTATTTGAGTTGTTTTTCTTTTGATTTTGTCACGTTTGCCTTGCCAGATAAAAGAAAAACACATACTCTGAAATGTTTTTTTGTTGTTTTTTTTTTTTACAAATTTCATCTGGCAGGCCTGAGAGCAAAATCCAAGGTGAATTAGTTTGGATAAGATAAGAGATCTAAATACGGTAATCCTTCCTAAAGGTGTTATACTTCTTTTCACCCAGACGTTATAAAGAGCTCTTGTTTCTGATATTTTTTATTTCTGAATAATTTATTTCTTCACATCTGTTTAAAACATTTATAAACCAAACACCACAAGTTTGATTTTTTTTTATCCCAGTGTATATTTAGATGCTGCATATATCTGATATTTGACAACTTTTTATTCCTTAACCATTATTGCCTGCGTTTTGTCAGCATTCAAAAAAGCCTTGAAACGCTTCCACATTCTAAAACGAGGTGTATAGATTTCTCAAAAGATAGTTTATCTCCATTACTGATTAAATGACTGTCATCAGCAAATGAGAGGAGTGGAGATAATGAATAATAATAAAGCAAGGAACATTTTAGTTGCAGACAGACACACACATCGAACGGAACAATTTGATAACAGAAAACACACAGACAGACAGACAGATAGACAGGCAGACAGACAGACAGACCAACAGACAGATGGAGAAACAGATCCCCCTCCCTAAACAGTGACCAAACACTTATATAAACACATACAGAGAGAGACACACACACGGAGTAACTTCCTGCTTTTTACAGTGTGGATTGAAAACCAATGTCCAGGTAGGTATTCTCTAATCAACTTGTTTCTTTGTTGATTTTTTCGCGCAAGAATAACTAACGTATCACTGACCAGAGAAAACCAGTATTCAATGTGCTCTCAGAGCACATTAACATTTGCACCATGCAGAACAATTCGTATACCACAGAAGACGGACACGCACAACCCAAGGCCACATAACTCCTTCCTATGCAGCATCCGGCATGAAACCTTGTCTCATGTGATAAAGGACTGGTGTACCGATTCATTCATCCGATCGTCGGAAGTCCCCGTCCATCTCTCCCCCACCTCTCTCTCTCTCCCTCCTCTCTCCCTCTCTATTTCTCCCTCTCTCTCTCTCTGTCACTATTGTTATTAAGACTATTATTATGATTCATATGAAGATGATGAATATGATGATGATTATCGTTATTATTCTTTTTTATTATTACTGTTGTTATTGTTATTTTCAACACCATCATATGGTCATCGTCATAATCGTCGTCGTAATCATCTCATCATCATCATCATCATCATCATCATATCATCATCATTATCATCATCATCGTCGTCGTCGTCGTCATCATCATCATCATCGTCGTCGTCATCATCATCATCAAAGCATTACGATCACCACCATCATCATGTTTAAAACAAAACAAAGAAAACCAAATGAGCTTATCAAGAAATCATTTCTCATCAATTACACACATTTAAACACCGGCAAAGAAGAGAATGCAAGAAGCATTGGGAACAAACGATGGAGGAGGAGATATGTAAACCATCATGCTATGATGAACACAGATCATCCATCACAAACACAATGTCAAACAAGGGTTTCACCATAAATACTTATTCGTATGTGTCAAGTGTTCTAGATCCCTAAGCACTTTGCAAATGCATGAGGCACAAAGGCAGAAACATGTAAAACAACATGAAAAACCCCAATGAAAACAATGGCGAAATAAAATTTTAAAAAAATAGCAAGATAATAACAAAGCAGTAGAAGTAGTAGCAATAATGATTGAAACACAAAATAGCACCAGTGAACGTGTTAGCATATGTTTAAATAAAACGAATAGCAAGATAACTGATATATTAGCAGCACTATTGTAAAGTAGAACTGAGCAGTTTTACAGATATATGTAGCAAAACTGAACAGCAATCGTGGGTCTCAGTATTTTACGTCAGGGTCAGTATAGGCCCTACGTAAATTTGTCAATAACATATGAATACAAATCACGTGCATAAAAAGTTCACGGACGTAATAATTTATTTACAAAATGGCTGCCAGGGACCGACTACAAAGTAAGGCAAATGAAAACAGATTGTCATAGCCCCAAGAATGGTTAAAAAGGATTGTCGCCTTTGCAAATGTAAAAGCAAATGCAAACAAGAAGTGAAGAAAGAGACAAGACATATTTTCCCGAACAAATAAACTGTCTGGATTAAGATACGAAATCAAACAAAATAGAAACTTTCAGGGAACAGCGAAAACAATAAATGCTGATGGCTGGTATCAGAAGGCTCTTACAGAGTTCTGTATCAGCATTTACGTCGTTCATAGGGAAGGTGACCCCGTTTTATACCGTTCCGTTCATAGGGAAGGTGACCCGTTTTCGTCGTTCATAGGGAAGGTGACGCGTTTCGTTCTGTGAAGAACTTATCGGACCTGCTGCCTGAGATAACAAGTGAAGAAAGACATCTACACGCATACAGTCGCGAGCCATCCAAATGTACGGTAGCAGAACTCTACAAAGTGCAAAAAACCAAACAAAAAACCTGACAACTAATAGAGTACCCGGAAGAAGTGAAAGGAAAAAAAAATGGGAAGAAAGTATGACAAAATTACATTTCTATAATCTATGAAAGCGGTCTTCCATGGTTCAATATTCATAAAGTTAAGTGATAATGAAAACCAAACACGTGAAACAAAAAACACGTCATTAATAATACTGGTTAATGATTACATAGCCACAGTGGTAACCTTTGCCTTCTTACTTGGTTATAAAGATATAATTACCATTCATAAGCACGTCAAACCAGAGACGGTGGTCCATACTAAGCAATGAATTGATCTAAATTAGCAATAATGGGACGTAAGATCTGCTAGTTGGCCACAGGATTTGTTTGATGGCCTTCCTGCGGTGACTCGGTTGCTTTATTAAAATGATGATTATTAATTCAGACAGAAAGCAACAAAGAGACAAACAAAGACATGCAGTGAAGAAGCGCAACAGGAACGATGGAAATCTCACAACAATGGCAATAATACTTTCTTTTCTAACTGTGAAAGTCATTAGCTAAAAGCCTATTATTCAAACTAATTGTTTCTAATTGCACACACACACACACACATACACACACACACACGTACGCACGCACGCCGCACGCACGCACGCACGCACACACACACACACACACACACACCACAAGCAAAAGCAAAAGCAAAACAAACAAAAAAGGGAAAAATAACATATTGGAAACATCAAATTCTCTCTCTCTCTCTCTCTCTCTCTCTCCTCTCTCTCTCTCTCTCTCTCTCTCTCTCTCAAAATAACATCATTATTATCATAATCAGCGTCAGCATCAGCATTGATGTTATTAACATTATCTTTATTTAATCTATTTACTTACATGTATTCATTAATTTATTTATTTGCTCGTCTATTTATCTATCTATCTATCTATCTATCTACATCTATCTATTATCTATCTATCTGTCTGTCTATCTATCTATCTGTCTATCTATCTATCCAATTTTTTAAGTGCTGACTGTGTACATGTACGTTTCTTGATTTCATTGCAATGTTATCTTATATTTATAGTATTCAGCATGTATCTTCCTTATGCTGTATTTGTTGCTGTAAACAAATGTTGTGTGCAAAGAATAGCAATGGCAAGTTTGAAAAATGGCTTCTAGCCAACAACTTTTATCGTTGGAAAATAAAGCATACATTGTCATTGTCATGTCATTGTCATCGTCTCTCCCCTCCTCTCTCTCTTCTTATTCGTGAACTTGCTAAAGAAATAGCAGAGATGATGTACTTGTTGTCTAACTGACTTCCGCTACAATTAGATTTTAGTGCTGTTACTCACAGATGATATGGTACTGTTTTTCATTTAGTGTAAATTTATGAAAACGAATCAATATTTTGACAAATTTTGTTTATATTTTGACAAGTCAGTGGATTTTAAAAGAATGTAAAATAAAATTATTGTATCTAGGATGGGTGATTCTTGTCTGCAACAAAATAGTGGACATATGGGGATGTTGTAAAAGAATTGCAAATATATTTTGTTCTCTGTTTCATAAAACCATCCTCATAAAGTGTTATGACAATAGAAATAGCTTAAAAGACAAAAGTGAGAACGTGCTAGATTTTCCAAATGCGTATAGAAACTTGGAAATATAGATAGAAATGTATTCTTTAAAATGATTGATGCACAGGATCTACCTATTTCAATGCATAATTCTGAACTCTGGGGATGTTGTTGTTTCAAAGCGACTGAAATGGTACACACATTTGCATGTAAACAATTCATAAATTTCAATATCTTGACATAAAACAAAGTGATCATATGGTTTAGTAATATGGATATTAACAAGTGTGCAATGTATTCACTATTCAATAATGTTTATATTACTCAAACGATTTCTCAAGAAAGTCTAATGATGCCATAGACCTTGGAGAGACTGGTATGTCAGGCAACTGTTGTGTACAAATGGATATGGTGAGGCATGGTTATATCATGGTGTTGATATGAAACTTTTCATTTCAGTTTTTTAACTGCACCATGTTGAACAGTTATAGCAAAACTGGATTTCAGATGTGAACAACGATATTTGTTTTATCTTTTATTCAAGCTATAAAGGAGTATGCTATTGTCCAAACTATATTGATTATAACCAATCAAGAATACCCAAAGACATATTTGTAGAGTTTAGATTAGGAATGTTTTTGGTCTTCTTGCATAAAATCACATCTAAAAAGAATGTGTTACCCTAGGACCAGTTGTGCTGCTTTGTAAGCTACATATTGAAGATGAGTGACGTGTTATAAGTACACACCTTTTATCTTATGAATTCAGGAAATACGTGAAACACTGAACTCCTTAGGGAATCCCAAAGTGGTCAACTGATCAACCATCTCGTCTAAATGTAATACATCCACCAACATTTATCCACTGAGAGTGCATTCATCATAGCAGCTGGCTTTCTATCTCTTGTAATAAATTGGTGGATTCAAGACCTCGTGTGCAGACTCAAGTCCCACCCAGAAATACAAAATTCAGACTGTTCATTGTCCTATGCAATGTTCCAATCTTTCTGATGTTGTCAGCATTGTGTTGTACAAGTCCCAGTCCCGAACCCTGATTCCTTTCCTCCACTCAATATCTTGCCAACGCATATGTCTTTAAGGCTTACATGTATTCTGTTGTTGACTTCAAAATGTAATAACCCATTAGTTGTCTATACTTTGCCTCAGTTTCATTGTCTATTTCTCTATTCGTTTCTTTCCGGAGTTTAATTCTTTTCTTGAATTTGAATGTGTTCGATGTCATATTGTGAATAATATTTTACATTGTAAATGGTGTTTGCCTTATGACAGATGGCAGGTTGGGCGAAGCACATATGGAATTATCCAACTGATCGGCGTCCCTCTTAAATAAACTAGCAACCCTAAATTCATTATGGCAGAAACATAAGGATAAACACAATGGATACTTCGAATAAGGCTGATGAGTTTTGATATGTCGGCTAGGTAATATTCATTGGGTCCAGTCATAAGGTTAGTTTGTCAACAAACGCAATACATAAATCCAATAGAGAACAACCAGTTGGACACAAATAATGACACACTCATTTGGACTCAACCATAGGTATGCAATCTCTCGCACATCCATCACAATACATCTACTGAAAGATGTCCATCATTGACTAATTGCATACACCTTATTTGATGATGATTACAACTCAAATAAAAATAATAACAATGATGATGATAATAATAACACTTTTGATGATGATTATTATGGTGATAATGAAGAAGATGACGACGACGATGCCGACGACGATGATGATGATGATGATGATATTAACAATATAATCACCGTGATATGACAATAATGGAAATGATATTAAACACAGTGATAATGATAGCAATAATATAATAATAATATAATGATAATAATAATGATAATAATAATATATTGATAATAATAATAATAAATAGTAATGATAATAATAATATTAATATAAATAATAACAGTGATGATGATGATGATGATGATGATGATGATGATGATGATGATGATGATGATGATGATGATGATGATGATGATGATTGATGATGATAATCCAAATGCATTTGGACTCAATGAACACTATACAATATATTCTGTTTACACGACACAAACATACTTATATCGTGCTGACACACACACACACACACACACACCACACACGCACACACACGCACACACGCACACACACACAAACACACACACACGCACTTACACACGTGCGCGCGCGCGCGCACTATCTATCTATCTACACACACACACACACACACACACACACACACACACACACACACAACACACACACACACACACACACTATCTATCTATACTATCTATATATATATATATATATATTTATATATATATATATATATAGTAAAAACAGAGAGAGATAGAGGGAGAGAGAGAGAGGGGGGGGGGTGCTAAATGCGTATTCAAAGAGCTCTCTGTTCTCTGTCTCTTTGTCTCTCTCCGTTACGTTTTCTTGCAGTAAAATATGTGTGCGTGCGCGCGCGCGCCCGCGCGCGTGTGTGTGTGTATTGTATGTTGTTGTGTGTGTGTGTGTGTGTGTGTGTTGTGTGTGTGTGTGTGTGTGTGCGTGCATGCGTGTTTGTTGCGTATGTGTATGTGTGTGTGTGTGTGCGTGCGTGCGTGTGTTAGTGTGTGTGTGTGTGTGGTTGTGGTGTGTGTGTGTGTGTGTGTGTGTGTGTGTGTGTGTGTGTGGTGTGTGTGTGTGTGTGTGTGTGTGTTGTGTGTGTGTGTGAATCATACCACAGTACAATTGAAAACGAATATCATATTTTCATGCAGTAATATATTTAGAGACAATAATTCATCAATATTGCTACAGAATTGTTGACATCAAATGTTACAAATTGAAAGACATATTTCTTTGATTTATGACAGTTGCTCACAAACCTGAGACAGACACGTTTGAAAACAAGTCAATAAATTAGCACCTTAGTCCTGATTCTGTCTGTTTATAAAGCTAAATGTGGAGCTTGTAAAGGAAGACAAATGTTTGGAAACAACAGTGTACAGGTTACTGTAAACAGAACGAGAAGTCTAATGGCTTGAATGCTGCTCTGTTTCTGTTCCGTCATCTTCTTATGCTGCTGCTGCTTCTGATGATGACAACGATGATAATGATGATGATGATGATCATCATCATCATCATTATTATTATTATTATCATTACATGTATTCATTATTATTATTATTATATTATTATTATCATTAGTAGTAGTAGTTGTTGTAGTAGTAGTAGCAGTGGTAGAGAGTAGTAGTAGCAGTAGTAGTGGTAGTAGTAGTAATGGTAGCAGTATCGTTGTTATGTTATTTATGTTTAATTATATATATTATTTTTATTATTATTATTATTATTTTGTTGTTTGTTGTTATTATCATTATTATTATCATAGATTATTCTCATTATTATTCTTCTCTTCTCCCTTTCTCCTTCTCCTTCTTCTCTCTTTCTTCCGTTCTCATCCTTTCTTTCTTCGTTATCTTTCTTTTCTTTCTTTCTTCTTCTCTTCTTCTTCTTCCTTCTTTCTTTCTTTCTTTCCGTTCTTTCTTTCTTTCTTCTTCTTTCTTTTCTTCTTTCTCCTTCTTCCTTTTCCTTCTTCTCCTTCTTTTTCCTTCTTTTCTTTTCCTATTGATTATACACGTCCAAAAAAAGGAAAGAGTCTACCTGTTGACAAAATATCATTAACAAATACTAGTCACAGCAAGCTGAAGATATGGTGCTTGAGTGAGTATCATCTAAATTAATTCATACAGATCATTACAAACTAAGACATGATACTGCTCTGTCGTATAGTGAGGCTCTATTGATATTAACCTCAAGCAAGCTGAAGGCCTAATTGTGCACTGCCTATACATTGCGATCACATAAGTTATACGTGCTTTTTCTTCTGGTTTTATTCATTTATTGTACTTTGTTTAAAGATATGTTATTAACTCTATGGAGCCACAGTCAAATAGTGCTTGTCGACCCCTGAAATCGCGCGTTTTGTGCCATTTAAAAAAAAAAATTGAAAAATAACCAAACAAGATAGAAACAAACAGTGAAATGCAAAAGAAAGGCAGAAGCTTGCTACATTACATTCTACTCACAGAGTGTGTGCTGATTTCCCACTTGAATGTAGAAATTACTCCAATTAAGGTATCCAAACAGCATTCCGAACAAAAGTTTTGAACCACATAATCCACCACATAGCAATGTCACTTAGAGCCAATGCACTTGGCCACAGCTGTAAAACTACTTCTAAATGTTGGAATTAAGGTTGGGGTGTATCACTGCACAGTTAGATGAACATGTAATGAAGATGGATCACAAAATGTGCAATAATGAACAAGTATAAGAAAGTGACACTGAGCTTGAAATCCGTGAACAAAATCCTCCAGCTGTACTGGACACCGACTAAGTCTGACCTGAAGCTTGTTGTAGAGGACATGGGACTGAATCATGGCCAGGGTCAGCAGATGGAAAGCTTGCTACTTCCACCATTTCACTGTTTTTCGATGAATGGGCATGTAGGAGACCATCTGATACGAATGATCCACTCCAGCCATGTTGTTGACGTAATAAATGACTGCAGTGGGTTTCTCCTTTCTGTCTGTCCTGGAGGCTACCTCTGGCATGATAGGCCGATGGATAGTGCTGATCATGTAGACGTCACTCTTGTCCTTCCAATTCATAACAATGGTGTGGTTTCTGCGGTGGTAATCCACATCACCCGACCTCATGGGTTGTTCGACCAGATCCTTTGGCATTCCAATGCGGTTCGCTCTTACTGTCCCAATAACACCTGTATTTTGAGCAGCAAGATTATCTGCCAGTTGTGGGTTGCAGTAATAATTATTCACATATAGGATATGTGGCCTCTGTCTTTCAGGTTATGCAACAGTCGCTGCACAACATCAAAGGGCTTGTAGCTGACCCCCGGGTCATGATACATCATCTCCATGTTCCACAAATATCCAGAGGAGCTCTCACGCAGCTCATACAGCTTCATTCCCCACTTGCAGGGTTTGTCCTTCATGTAAACCCTGAAAGCTGACCGACCACGCCAGGGGCAGAGAGCTTCATCGACGTGTATGTCACGTTCTGTGAGGTAGACCGTGTTGAACAACTGCAAAACACAAAGGGAGACCTGTACTTTAATATTTCAGTTCTGTATATAAATGGCATGTTTATAAGTATAGATTTTGGTAACAGCAATAAAAACAAAAAAACCCACATACATTACTGTTATTGAATTCACTAATCCAGTATCACCGCACTATGTCATGTAATAATATACCATACATAACAGTGTATTATAATTGTTATTATCATTTTTATCATTATTATTATCATTATTAACATTATCATCATCACATTTATGGCACCTATCTCTTCCTTTACACACACACACACACACACACACACACACAACACACACACACCACACACACACAGTGCACACACAGAGTACACACACAGTGACATACACACATTGTATCTCACTCTCCTCTCACACACACACACACACACACACACACACACACACACACACACACACACACACACACACAAACACAGGTTGACAAATGTAAACAACTATTTTTTCATCACCCACCTACACTTTCAAAACCCAGTCATTTGTTCAACTACAAGAAAAAAAGTTTTGTTGACATGTGACAAAAGAAGGCGTGTCAAAAGGTTGTCTCTGATACGAACATGAATCATTGAAAGGCAAATACCAACAGTAATAACATTTTCTTAGTAAAATTATCAATATATATGCAACTGATTGAATTTGGATTAGTTGTGAATGAAATAAAACAAAAGTAGAAACTGCAACATACCGTGACAAGAGGTCAAACAGTGGGCGGATTTTATGTAGTGGGTCATGGTCTGGTTGGCCACGAGGCACGCGTGTAGACTTGTCATTTAGACGGAAGAAAGTGAGGATGGAGCGGAAACGGTCTCTCATCATCAGCTGGGGAGCAAACATGGTTCTCAGGACAGATTTCTGGCTCCAGTAATCAACAATCCGGGGCTTCTTCACAATGCCTATGTGGATCAGGATGACCAAAAATTGTTTCATTTCAGAAACTGTCACTGTTATGTAGAAGGAGCGTGGTGACAGATGTACACCGCTCTGCCGCTTCTGAGCAATGACTTCTGTGGCATGCTTGTTTGTTTCCCTCTTCATGTCTTTGATGAAACCATCAGTAATGCACAGTTTGTAAAAGTACACTGGTCTGCAGTAATCCCAAGGTGGCAGTTGAAGTGGGCCTTGCAGTCCAGCATTACCAGTGAATGGAGCATGAAGACGAAAGTTGTTCAAACTCTTGCTCCATTCTGACATGTAGTCGACGTCACTGTCATCATCCCACATCTCTTGATGTTCCTCCACATTGTGCTCTTTGTCACTTTCGTGATCATCAACTTGCATAGGCCCCCCCATCATTGACAGTGCCTGCACCCACCTCTTCATCACCCTCACTTTCATCACTGTCAGTCTCTAGCAAATCGTCTTCATCAGGGACAAACTCGTCATCTGAATCTAACAAATCATCTCTATCTTCGACAGATAATTCATCAACAAGATCTAATTCATCATCAGATCCTTCAGCTTGGATGATATCGATTGCCTTTTGCACAGAAAACATACGCCAGTTCCGAAGTCGCCTTGCTGCCATTGTGAAAAAGTAGGTGAATACAGCGTCGCTTACTGATTCCAGAAACTTAGTTAAAACAAAGGCTTATTATGATGAGATACGGTCTAATGGAAGCTATCGATGCATAGATAATTATACTTTGACTTTCAGGAGTTTTCTCCCTCGAATGCCGCTCACGTTATAAATGGAAAAAAAAAAGCATTTTCCGACGGCGCCTGCCTGCCTTCACGATTCAAACCATGGTACAAATGCACGGCACTAGTCTGCCGTCAAGACTCCATAGTGACCAGTGATAAAAATACATGAAGTAGGAGCTTCTACAAGATTACCGCATATGGCTAATTCTGGACGATAAATTTAACAATAAATCATAGGCAGTGAAGGGTGGTTTTCAAAATAAGCAGTCTAGTTTTAATTTTTAACCGTTGAAATTTTTTCTTTTTTGTTTTCATTTTTTCAGTAGACGATGAAAATGAGGCAAAACAAAGTGAGAAAGAGCAACAGGAGAGAGAGAGAGAGAGAGAGAGAGAGACATAGAGAGACAGAGACAGAGACGAGACAGACAGACAGAAAGACAGAGACAGAGACAGACAGACAGACAGACAGAGACAGACAGATAGAGACAGAAACAGAGAGAGAGACACAGAGAGAAGAGAGAGGTTGAGAGAAAGAGAGAGGAAGATAGAAAAAAGACAGAAAAAACAGACAGACAGACAGACAGACAGACAGTGAGAGAGACATACAGGATGACAGACAGATCGAAAGACAGACATGCGTGAATGTTACTCGTTGATGCTTTTATTACATTCTGTGTAAGGATTTCAGTTTGTTGCCTCATACAAAAGAGAACATCCAGACAACCACTACAGATCTAGGGGTGAGGGGACGGAGAATCTCCCTGTTTGGAAAGAAATAAAATTGATGTCCTCGCGTTTCCCAGATTGATAATGTCGTCAATTCAATGTCACTCCACTTCACATTGTTTATAGCCCTGCTGACCGCTTCAGGTCACATCTGGGCTGTCACTCTACAGTGAAGTTTAAAGTGAAATGATCTTTCTTTGATTTTCAAATTACGAGGTTGGCAATTCTACGAAATGACCATTCATCCTGAGTATTTTTATCATAATGAATACTTTGTATTATAACTGACTATGATATAAAAATATATTATTCTCATCACGACTGAGCGAGTGGCACATATTAGGCTCTGGTAATTGACCATTCCTGATTCTATGTACACAGTCTTGAAGTCAATGTACTTTACAATATATATTGATGATTAATGAATTATGTAATATGACCACCAATTATCTAAATAAACTTATCTCAGTTTCAGAAACAGTCATCACAGCACCTCCAAAGTGTCTCCTGAATGCCAAATTCATAAAGATCACGCTGTTTTACATGTAACACCATGGATCAGAGAAATGTAACAAACTTTGTCACGACTATATCAAATATCACGACTATTGAGTCGACTTCATCAGTAAACAGTCGTTACTTTTATTCACTTTTGTTATTTCAATCTACTGTTTGGTTATGGACCATATGCGTGCCTCTGATAATCACTGTGGGTGTGTTTGGCAATGTGATGATCATCATAACTATTTATCGATTTCGAAACAATATTTTCTCCTTGGACCGTTATTTCTTGTGTTTAGCTGTATCTGATCTATGTTTCATCATAATAGGACCAGTTCCTGGCACAGCTTTAGAACTGACTGGGTACAATACACTTGACTTTCATGAAGTTGTGTGTAAACTAGGCTGTTTCATGATAAACAATACAGTTGCCTGCTCTGCCTGGCTTGTGGCGCTAATGGTGACACACAGGGCCGTGTCTGTGATATGGCCACATCGTGTGAACGTGATATGTACGACAAGGACATCGTGGACCATTATCGTGAGTGTCATCATCTTTCTAAGCGTGGCTTACTCTCATTATCTGTATGGAGCTGAACTTTCTGGTGGAATTTGCACATTCAAGCAGAATTACTTGACATTTGAGTCTCATGTGTGGTCCAAAATCGCACTTGTTCTATCTTCTGTGCTGCCTTTCATCTGTATGATGATCAGTAATATCGTGCTTGTGATGAAATTAAGAACGTCAGTGAAGGAAGCTGGTGAGCAGTTTGCTACTACAGAAAGTCAGAGGAGTGACAGAGAGAGAAAAGTAAACTCCATCACTCTCACAGCGTTAGTTGTGTCTGTCTCCTTCATTGTCCTCACTTTACCTTACCACACCTTTATTCTGATAAGATCTACTGTTGATAGCCCTGAAGCAGCTGAACGTGAAGTATTATTTCAGTTTATGAATGCTCTTACTCTATGTATTGGCTATTTGAATTATTCCATGAACTTTTATCTGTACTGCCTGACAGGCCGGAGGTTCAGAAAAGAATTCCTAAAGATTATGAGTTCATTATTCCCCTTCAGCAGATGTCTCTAAATGTAAGCTAGTAATGAATTTTGAATCATTGGTGTTCAATTATTTGATGAGTATTCACACCCAATGGCAAAGAACAGTTAGACAACAACGGAAAAAAGAGCAAGAGCAAAGAGCAACAAGGGCAATAACAACAACGACGACGACGATTGGGAAAAGAAAAACATCAAAATTATGCAATGTAGCTGCTCTGATGAAAATTTTCAAAACTGTGAACATATTGCCACTAGTAGAAAGACACATTCAGGTGCAGATGGTGCTTCGAGATAAGAGGTAAATAACATTAAAAAGGACGTTTCTCGTGCTACACATACGAGTACATCCCTACAGACATAGATATTCACCGAAAATTGCTCTAAATATATATATATTCAATTCAAATCAGATTTCTCAAATCTTGCCTGTACTCTTCTTGTTAACAGATATGTGGAGAGCTAAAATATAAAAAAAGTAAACACCACCAACAACAAAATATGGTCAAGCCATTCTATCAATCTACATCTCCTCTACTCCATGAATGAAGGAACATTGCACACTGTTTATATACGCTAACACAGGCATCAGCTGGGCGGACTGAATAACAAATAACCTTTTCGGGACGGACCAGCCACCAGAAGCCGGTGCCAAAAAAGTTCCGTCCTGCCTCACTGTACCCCGCTGGTGCCGGTAAGGCGTCTTTCCCTACAGACGGACAGGCCACATAGTGCCTGTCAAGTTTTCTTTTTAATTCTGGCAGCTTGCACTGTGAAAAGTATCCGAAACAACTACCAGTACTGTTTAGCAGAATGTGTTAGCTAATGGACAGTCTATTTAGTTGGTGCAGTTTTACACTTGATGCTGTCATTGATAACGGAATAAAGTGACCCCCTGACCAGAAAATTCCAATGCCATGTGTTAGGTCTGCACTATTTCCCTTGATAAACAGTCTGCTAGGTACTAGGCGTGGGAATTCACGAGATATAAACCTTACCATCTAAGTTGACATCTCTCTCTCGCGCACTCTCTCTCTCTCTTTCTTTCTCACTCGCTCTCTCACTCGCTGTTTGTGTGCGTGTGCGTGTGCGTGCGTGTGTGTGTGTGTGTATGTGTGTGTGTGTGTGTGTGTGTGTGTGAGGAGAGAGAGAGAGAGAGAGAGAGAGAGAGAGAGAGAGAGAGAGAGAGAAGTTTCCAAGGTTCCTCTAGACTTCAATACAGTGTAGTTACTACTGAGACGTGAGCATGCATCTGGTTTATACAGCGTGACCTACATTGTTCTTGTTGTAACAGTGCGTATAAATGTTGGAATTTCTGATTTGAAATAGTATGCTCGCAAAGATGACGTTTTGAGCTTTCTTGTAATATCAAATACTTTGCCATTAATCATTTTTTAGTATGTGTAAAACAAAATAAAAAAGCAATAAAAATGGTGCGTCAGCGGGGAAGAAAACAAACGCCAACAGCCCGGCAGCTGTGAACTTGCCGCGGTACACACTGGCCATCGTGAAAGAAATAACGAGATAATATCTCGTCTAGATCCCCAACCTCTGCAACACACTAGAGCAATGGAATTCTGGTGAATGGGTCATGTCCACTGTATGGCAGATAAAGGAATCCCCGAAGATCTTTTATACAGCAAGCTGGCTGATGACACTTAATCAAAGAGGTACCGCCGACCTTCTTTACCAGGACGTGTGCAAAATAAAGTCCATCGGCATTAGTGTCAACCACTTAGAAGTGTGTGGCAATGATGTGCTTCATTGAAACAATAGGTAAAAGATGGAACGTGTGAGTGAAAGTTGAAAGGCAAAAGGCAGCAATAAGGAAAAAGGCGTGATACAAACTCAGGACATGTACCTATTTGGTGTGACTGTTTTCGTAACAATAGCAGGTATTGCTTTTAGGGTATCATGACTCTGACCACAATCAAAATGATCAAATCATAAATGGTGAGAACATTCGATATGTGATTTTATCAGCTCAAAAAACAATGCAGGATTTTGTGCTTCCCAAGGTCACTCTGCCTTCGAAGAAGCATCAGTTAAATAAAACTTGACGTGATGTGAACACACTGGGGAACTGTCAACAGAACGTAAATGTTATCTGAAGGGGTTGATTTCCACATTCCTTCTGCAAAGGGCAGATTTTTCGCACTTTCTTGTCCTTATGATTGTAACCTTGGTGCATCGTTTTCTAAATCATGAATGCGTGAATCCATTACAGTCCACTCATGTGATACAAGTTTGATAAAAAGCCATCCAAAAACAGCTGAGGAATTATTGCTAATATTTTGCAGAAAATGGGATCGTAAATGGTGTATACTCGAGCACATGGGAGCCCACAGCAGATCGTTTACCTCATCAAGAGGTGTTATAATACTTTATTTGTACAATAAGAAAATTTACACACAATTTCAAAATAACACATGAGTAAGTCAAAAATGTGTAATATCAGTACTACTCTTTAACACGACTATTGACAGGCTGGATGCTAAGATAAATGGCTGAGGATCTTCCAAGAGGCATGCTCATTTTGCAGACGAAATTACACTAGTCTTCCACTCGCAACACGTGCTGGAGAAGCATCTCATCTCTACATCATTGCACAAGAAATAGGCCTACTGATCAGCAAGAGATAAAAAGAAGAAGAAGAACAACAACAACAACAAGAGGAACAACAACAAGAAGAACGAGATAAGGATGAACAAGAACAAATAAAACAAGAAAAGAAGATGACAATGAACATACCAAACCCCCACCAATTAGATCGAAGAAACTACCACGTCTGGAGGTCACCAACCTAGGCCATACTGTCAGAGAGACAGAGGTACTAACATCAAGAGCTGTTTCAACAGTCAGAAACACCTTTAGAATACTAAACAACATGGAGAAATTCCCAATGCACAGTACCAACAGTAAACTGAGACTGTACCAGAGTTGTGCCCTTTCCACAATATTTTACAACTCAGTATACTGGAGGATAACAGACAGCGACTTTGCCAAGCTATCAATGTTCCACAAAAACAGCCTCTAAAGAATCATGCACATCTTCTGGACCAACGCTATGTCCAAACCAATGATACTTGCTCAGTGCAATAAAAGAATATAAATGATTTCATTGTGAAAACGAGGAAGAATGCATTGGGCACATCATCTGAAGAGAAACCACATTTCAGCTGCTTTAATCCTGTCTTGATTTTGGATGTTGACTGTCCATGCTTCACATCCAAACAATAGTATCGGTAGTATACAACACTGAACAACTCTCTTCCTGATGTTAATTGATAGGCATTCATTGGTAAGAACGCTTTTCATTTTCATGAATACTGTTTTAGCTTGGCCAGGTCTGCTGACTATTTATAATGTGCATCCACCGTCTGGTGAGATGACTGTTCCCATATATTAAACTTATCAATTGTCTCAAAGTTGTGCCAATTGCTGTTATTTTACTTGCGTAGATTTTGTTTTTACTTATAACCATGACTTCAGTCTTCTCCAGCCCTTTATTTCTGCTTTGCTTTTCATTTCTATTGTATTCACAAGATTTCGCAGTTTTTGTTTCAATTAGAATGCTGTCGTCTGTGTAGCAAATATTGTTTCACATTTTTCCTCCAACCTTTATCCCAAGGCATTGTTCTACGTTTCTCATGAAGGTTTCGCTGTAGAGTGAAAACAAATCTAGTAATAGAAAACATCCTTGCCTAACTCTTTTTCTGATATTTTAGAAACAGCTTATGTCATTTTCTACTCTCATTGTTGCTGTTTGTTCCCGATGCATATTCTGTATTATTCTTATAGTCTTTCCATCAACATTGAGCCTGTCTAGTTGGTTGATTAGTCTTCGTATCTTACACGATAACACGCCTTGGTATAAACAACAAAACATATATATGAATCTTATTCAACTTTGTTGATCATTCAGTGTGAGTTCTTAGGATGTATCCACATTGTTCTTCTGTGATTTCTTTTTGGAATCTGTCCCTTGCCTCATCATGGTTATTCTTAATAGAATCTTTGTCACATGACTCACCCAGTTGACTGTATGATGGCGTTTGCATTTCATAGCCCCTGTTCTCTCTGAAAGTAGAACAAAAATTGATTTGATATATCTTCAAGAATTTTTCTGTTGTCATACATTTCACTCGGACCTTTTTGTCCTTTCACTACCAAATACATCTACAGCCACAATCATTTCTGTAAAAACATTGACTGGTCCCGGTGTTTTTCATGGTTTCATCTTTTACATCACTGCTCTAACTTCATCTTTCATTATTGGAATCCCATCATCATTATCATCACCATTATGTGCCCTGCCACATGGCATTGGTGATAATGGCCCTCCGTATGCATCTATCTTTTGTCACTGCAAGCACATCTTTCACCCTCTCTCTCCTCAGCTACCCTGCAAGTCCATCCAATACTTTTTCCCTAGGTCTGCATGGCGTTCTCTTTCCCTAAAGCTTTCCTGTTGTGGCCAGGTGCTCTAATTACCCTTTCCTCATAAAATAGCCTATAAATGTTGTATTCTCTCCCTAATCTTCCTTATGAATGATCTTCTTGTGTTTGCCTATATCAAGACTGTCTCGTTTGTTTTCTTTGCTGTCCATGGAACTCTCAACATTCTTCTTAGAAACCGCATCTTTGCTACCTCAATCTTGTTCTGGCCTTGCGTGTTGACTGTCTACGCCTTACAACCATATTACAATATCAGTTCTATATAACATTCAAAATTATCTTCCTGATATTAATCAAAAGGCAGTTGTTGGTAAGAATGCTTTTCATCTTCTTGAATTCTGTTTTGTCGTGGCCGATTCTGATGGCTATTTCTGATGTGTATCTGCCGTCTGGTGAGATGACCGTTCCCAGATATTTCAACTTATCAGCTGTCTCAAAGGTGTACCGTATGCTGTTATATTGCATGAGGGGATTTCACGTTGTTTTCTTTTCTTTGTTTGTTTGTTTGTTTGTTTGTTTGATTTCCATGACTTCCGTCTTCTTGCTATTTAGATTCAACCCTTAATTTTTGCTTTCTATTTCTATTATATTCATAAGGTTTTGTAGGTCCCTTTCATTTTTCTGCAATTAGCACTGTGTCATCTGCGTATCGAATGCTGTTTATCATGTTTCCTCCAACCTTAATCCGGGCATTCTTCTAGGTTCTATGATGTTTCGCTTAAAGTGAAAACAAATCTGGTGACAAAACACAACCTTGTCTGAATTCTTTTTTTGGTATTTTGGAAAGAGCTTATAACGTTTTCAATTTCATTGCTGCTGTTTGTTCCGAATATATATTTATGATTATTCATAGATCTTTTCCATAAATCATGAATCTTTCTGGTTGATTGATCAGTCGTTCATGTCTTACCCGATCGAAAGCCTTGGTATAATCAAGAAAGCATAAACATAAATCCTTATTCAACTCGACTGACCTCTCTATGACAGTTCTTAGAATGTATATGGCATTAATAGTTCCTTTTCCTTCGACAAATCCACACTGTTCTTCTGCTGTTTATCTTTTGATTATAATCCTTGTCCTCATCATGATTATTCTTTATAGGATTTTTGTTATATCACACATCAAGCTGATTGTAGTCCTAGGCCCTGTTTCTTTGGGAACGCAATGAAAATTGATTTTGACATATCTCTGGGGATTTTTTCCGGAATCATAAATTTCATTTAGGAGGACTGCCATTTTTTTCATACCAAATTCCTCTCTGTAGTAATATTGTCTGGTCTTGGGGCTTTTCCTGATTTCATCTTTTTCAGTACTGCTCTAACTTCATTTTTCATTATGGGTGGTCCTTCATCGTTCTTTCTTACAATGTGTTCGTTTCTGTCATCTTCGAAAAGGTCTTTAATATACTCTCCCCATCTATCTAATATTTTGTCTTTTTCCATACAACGAGGACCTGTTTTGTGTTGGTCTTCTATTTGTATGCACGTCGTTTTCAGCCAAGCTTCCTTAGCTTCATTGCACCTATTCTTGATTTATTTGTTTATCTTCCTGTATCTTTCCTCTTTCTCCTTTGCCTTCCTCCGTTCTTCCATCAAGTCTATAATTTCTTTTTGTCATCTAGTTCTTTTTTTGCTTTTTTGTCTACTCTAGGGATTTATTCACAAGCTTCATTTATCGAGTTTCTCAACTTTGTCCATTGTTACTCACTGTCACCAACATCTTTCTGAGCGTTGAATTTGTTTTGGACATGTACGTTAAGTCTTGAAGAGTCCAAAATTAAGTTTGACGTTACTTTTGGTCTGTTTTCTTGTCTTTAGTTTCGCTTAAATCTCCCCATTACAGAATTGTGCTCATTGTTGCATTCTGCACCTGGTAGTATTTTTGCTGTCTGCAAAGAATTTCTAAATCTGTTATTGATCAGGATGTAGTCAATGTGAATTTTGGTATTATCTCCTGGACTCATCCATGCCCATTTTCTATATTAGGCTGCTCAAACCAGGTGTTTCCTATGAACTCATTCATCTGTGGTCATTTCACACGTCCCCCCCCCCTTTCATTTGTGTACCAACGCCATGAGGTCCAACTATATCCTCCACCCTCTCCTGTCCCACTTAAAAATCAAAATCTCCCACTATGATTGTAACTTGCTGTGATTTACATTGGGCGTTGGCCATCTCTAATATTTCATAGAAGTTGTCAATTTCGTTCTGAGTACTTGCGGATGTTGGTTCATTCACCTGAATGATGCTGATATCAAATGACTCATCCAATTTTTCCAGCAAAACTCGTTCTGACATTGGAGTCCCATAACAGTTGAAAATCGTGAAAATCGCCTAGCTGCCTTGGTATAAAATATTGGAGAGATGGGTTGATTTCACAGGCCCCTTACCTCGAAGTTCAATTAGCTGTTTTGCCTTTCTAAAGTCTTGATCTAAAAACAAAAAAACACAAATAAATGTGTGGCTCAACGCGTTATCAAAGGGGAGAGCAGCACTGTGTCAAAATGAAATAGATAATAACAATAAATAATAATAAAGTGAGGAACATTTTAGTAGCAGACAGACGTACATATCGCAAGGAGCAGTTCGATAACAGAAAAATAGACAAATATTGAAACAGACCGCCCCCCCCCTCCCAACATGCGACCATGCACACATATAATCACATATGCACAGACACACACACACACACACACACACACACACATATATATATATACACACACACAAGCCCATATAGTCGATGCGAAATAACTCCCTCTTTTTGAAAATGTGGATTGAAAAGCATTGTCCAGGCATGGAATTATACAAACAATTCTCTAATCACCTGTTTGATTGTTGACTTTTTCCACAAACTCGAATATTGAGATGAATGAAAATGTGGATATTATAAGAGACAAAAGAGACATTCTGCCTACAGAATGAATTGTCTGGACTAAGATACGAAATCAAACAAAACACAAACGTTCGAGGGGACAACGAAAAATGAAATAATGCTGATGGCTGGGTATCACAACCACTGGCTAGGTGTCATCCAAAAGGCCGTTGCAGAGTGGTGTGTCAGTATTTACGTCCTTCATTACGAAGGGCCTATGCTTCCAAAGCTCTGCATAAGTAAATGGGGGTGGGGGGGGGGGGCACATAAACATTATATCGATCTAAAGCACATATAGATGAAATTCTGTAAGAGAAAGAAAAATCAAGAAATGAGACAGAGACAAAGATACAGAGAGAGAGAGAGAGAGAGAGAGAGAGATACAGAGAGAGAGAAATAGATTGAGAGAGAGAGAAAGAGATTGAGTGAAAGAAAGAGAGAGAGATAGAGAGAGAGAGAGAGAGAAAAAGAAAGAGAGAGAGAGAGAGAGAGAGAGAGAGAGAGAGAGAGAGAGAGAGAGAGAGAGAGAGAGAGTAGTTACTCATTGAAAAGACATTCGATTTCTTCAGTAAGTTTTTGTCTTCGGACTTCTGATTTCTGAGCTCTCTCTCTCTCTGTCTTTCCGTCTCTGTGTCTGTCTTCCTCTGTCTGTCTCTCTCTCTCTATCTCTCTCTCTTCCTCTCACTCTGTCACACACACACACACATAAATCACACACACACACACATATATATACACACACACACACACACACTCACACACACACACACTCACAAACACACGAACACACACATCCACTCACAAAGTAAATAATATCTCTCACAGTCAAAAGAATGGAAGAAGACATATAGAGACTAGAAGACGAATAATACAAATACCGAAACATTATTTGCTGAGACGATTCCGCTCATGGCAGTCATGCCACATGTAAAATCACAAAATTTATAGGCTAGAGCGTGTGGACAGGACAACAGAACCTTCCACATTTTAAAACGTCCTTGTGCTAATCATTTTTACAAGGGTGCCAGAACAACAAGGCATTCAATCACTAGCCTATGACAAGAGCTCTAAACATTCACCGGTCAAACCCTTGCTCTGAACATTTAATCTCGACCACAACGATCTATTAAAACCAAAACCAATCAACCAAACAAACAAAGCTATTGACCTATTTGCGTGTGTCTAGTCGCCTATTTTTACGTGAGGTCCTTGGGCGTATCGTCTTCTCGCAGCTATTGAGACAACTAGAAGCCAGTTATCTGTTTAAACTGTTCAGTCAGCCTATCGCGAAGCCCACGGTACAAAACGGCTTTGTTAAAAGTTGTTAATGATCTTCTGCAGGCTTCTGATAATAATGAATTGTCCATTCTATTTTCACTAGGTCTCTCAGCGACGTTTGACACTATTGATTATACATCATGATTTCAAGATCATAATCCACTTTGGCTGATTGTGACTACCATAGAGTGATTTGAGTAATATTTCCTGGTCGAACTCAGTCTGTTGACATTAGGTCAGCTCCATCTTTGCTAAAGTCTAATGTCTCACAGGTTTCTGTTCTAGGCCTTGTTGTCTTCACGGTATACTTACAACCACTTAGCTGTGTTGTGAAACAGTCAGGAGCACTCTACTATTTCTTTGCTGATGACTCACAACTGAAGCTCTTGGCTTTTCAAAAGACATCTCGAGAACAGCTAGGCAAATTGAAAACATAATGAAAAACATAGTTATCTGTATGAAAGCGAACAAATCAAAAACGAAGAAAGAAAAACAGAACCGATGTACACTGATGCAAAATCAAGCCTAAAGAAAGTAGCCTCAAAGAACATGGTATCCTGGCCTATATTATTGCCTTTTACAAATCTGCAAGACATCTCAGTGTTTCTTGATGAACCTGTTAACTACCTGAGGAAATCACGTATCTCCAAGTATGCAAAATGAGCAAAATCCGCCCATTTTCCCAACCACACTCTCTGTCTCCTCAACCCATCAGTAAACTCAAATTCATTCAGTCAAAGTCCAGTGCAATATGTCCAAGGAGCTCATTCTGATACACCGTACTCCGGACACTATCTACTGTGTCGTCTACTAACGATAGTAATTGTTCAATTGCGGAGCTAGACCAAATAATTGTACCTCCCTGCCCCTTGAGTGAGGTCAAGACCATCACCACATCGGTACAATGTCAGTAAATCACTGACACCCAAGTCCTCAACTTGAATTTACTTCAAATATAAAATGGGTGGAGAAATCCAAACCTGAGGTCATCAAGTGATAGGGGAATGTCCTCAGACGATGAAGCAATTTTACGATGCTTAGATGATTTCATAATGATAAGGGTGTCATGATGCTATGGAATTCCTTTTAGGACTGAATATACGTGGTAACGATGCACTTTGCGCTTATTACCATCATGTATACTAGTGTCCCAAAACATTTGTGATGTTGGTCAGGAAAATTGAGCTACACCGTCAATGACAAATGTCTAAAATGGATGATATTTAAATGTCTGGTTTCATCCAAAGAGGGTGCATTCGTCATGGCAGATGGATTTCTGGCTCTTTAAACAGAGCCACGAACCCAAGATCTCATATCCATTCTTATTGACCATTGGATTAGCAGTATTATGCCTAAAACAAGGTTTCTGAAAATCAATTTTCACCTGCGTGACACATCGAACACACCTGGGCGTGACAGTGCGAACTACGACCCTCTGTATAAGATCAGGCCTTTCATTGATATTATCCAGCCACTGTTCAAGTCACGATACAACCCTGGCCGTGACTTGAGCATTGATGAATCAATGATTGGGTACAAAGGGAGGGTGTTTTTCAAACAATATATGCCCGGAAAACCTACCAAGTGGGGTTTCAAGGTGTGGCAACTGTGTGATGCAGAAAGTGGATACTGTGTGGCGTTTGACATCTACACGGGTCGTCATAGCCGCCAAAATACCAACATCAGCCTGGGGGAGGAGGTGGTCGACAAATTGGCCTCAGCTTACTACAACCAACACAGGCACCTTTATTTTGACCGCTTTTTCTCGTCAGTGCCCCTTTTGAAACACCTGTCCAGCAAAGGGACCTATGCCTGTGCGACAATCATGCCAAACCGCAAAGGACTTCCTGACGAGGTGAAGGCGGCCAAACTACCCAACAGAGGTGATCTGCTACAGGTGCAACAAAGTTCTCTGATGGCCACCGTGTACAAAGACAAACGCCAGATCTACATGCTCAGCACCAATCAACCACCGGGCAAATCAACCGTAGGTGACAAAGAGATCCCCACTGTCATCGCTGCCTACAATAAGTACATGGGAGGCGTTGACAAGTGTGACCAGTACATGGCCTACTATCCCGTGGGACATAAAAACAAGAAATGGTGGAAGTACATCTTCAATTCCTTCGTCAACTTATGCATTGTACAGGCTTTTCTCACCTGGGAGAAATCGACACACGATCCACCTGTCAAGAAAAGGTACGATCATCTTTCCTTCCGAGCTGATGTCGCCGACCAACTGAGGGGTGGATTTACTTGCCGTAAGAAGACAACAGGAAAGCGGAAACAAATCCCCGAGGCTCCGATTGCTGTCCAAACAATCAACCACCACAAGCTGATCAAGATAGAAGGACGCAAAAGAGTCTGTCGCCAGTGTGTCATCGTAGGGCGACTGACACCCACAAATCGACAGGTAGAAACGTCATTTCAGTGCGGATTTTGTCAAGTTCCACTGTGTCGTGTCGGCCGTGACTGTTTTAGGGACTACCATGACAGCAATCTTGTGCACCAAAACAACAACCAATAACTACACGCAAACAAGTTAGGATCTGCACCTGAAAGTTGACAATTTTGTGACACTGAAATGACTCAGATAAAATGACAACCAACCAGCACACTGGCAGTGACCGACACGATTGTACTCTCAGATACATACATATATATACATATACCTATTTGTTTTTCTCCATAAAGTGTACAAAGTAGACTGTGTAACAGTGTTAGTTTGTAGTGCTTTTCCTGTTCTTTGACTATAAACACGTATAGTTGGTGACATGGATTTGGTGACACTGACAATTCAGATGGATTACCATAGTGACGGGAGTGATGGGACAAGTTCAGGTAGGCCTCTCTGTATTGTTTGTAACTCACAAACGTCTGTATGTCATGTTACACCGTGTATCTTTACTAACATCATGATGTCACCTCGAAAACACCTGTGACATGTGACAATAGAGGGGACAACGACACGACATCCACAAGTGAGACACACATATTGACATGCAAACCAAAGTATGTTCACTCATATACACTTCTGCCAAAAATTGTTGCTCTACGGCAAATGACAGCTGAGTAGTGCTGTATAGCGTACATGAACCATATTTTCCTTGAAAAAAGCTGAAAAACCACGAATACCAGGGGAAGTTTCACTGCGAGCTATGCAAATGGGAGAGGGTTAAATCCACCAGGCAATATAAACCCGGTCCGTTCACTGTCCTATGTAGTGTTTCAATCGTTTAGATGTTGCCAGTATAGTGTTTCATAGTTCCCAATCCCCAACCTTGATTCTCTCCCTCCATTCGAAACCTTGCCATCGCATATGTCTTTAAGGCTTACATGTATTTTGTTGTTATTTTCAAAATGTTATGACTGATGAATCATTCCATATCTTGCCTCAGTTTCATTTTATATTTCTTTATTTTTTTCTTTTCCAAAGTTGTATTGTACATGATGTTTGCCATATGACAGCTGGTAGACTGGGCTAAGTGCATATACATTTAACCAACTTGGACGAATCCTTCTTAATAAACAACGAACCCAAAATTTATGATGGCAGAGCTATAAGGATACACTCATTAGGCTACATCGAGTTGGGCCCATACGA
>CM060308.1:91561691-91596691 GCA_030674185.1 Monoplex corrugatus
TTGGAGTGCACTGTCCCATGTTGTCCATTGCCCCTGTTGACCTTGCTGGACTGCCTTCTGCACTCTTTTGACATCTTCTTCTTTCTTCAACTCCTGTATGATCATGTCTCTTTTTTCCTTCCCTTTGGCTTTGGACCACCATTGCATTTTTGTTGCTCCCAGTCCCTGTCTGTTGGTTTGCGTGTGTCCAATTATTTCTTTGATGCTGAGGTTTCTCTTGGCATTGTTTACAGCCTCTTGGACTTTCCACTTTCTGCCAGTTCTCAGCTTTGGATGAACTGCTCTCACGATATTGTCCTCCGATTCCTCCAGCATGCTCAACAGTCTTGCTTTTCCAACTTTGTATTCCTCCACTATGGATTTCAGAGGTAGCTTCAGCATTGCTTGACGACAGTAGAATGCAACATCAGTGAGACCAGGTGGGACACCGAGCCATTTTCTTGTGTATTTGTTGATTTTGGCTTCCATTGCTTCGACTGTGCTGGTGCAAATGTCATAGATTAGCAGTGGCCACAGCAGCTTTGGTATCAGCATGAACTGTAGACACCAGACTTTGTATTTGCCTGGCAGTCCGCAGTTATCTATTTTCTTCAGGCCTTCTTCTGCTGTTTGCTTGGTTTCACATCCCCTTTGTGTGTCTTTCAGGGAGTCATCATACCATCTTCCGAGACTTTTTACTGGCTCTTCTGTGACAGTGGGGATGGCTTGGTTGGCTACCATGAATTTGACTGAATCTGCCACTTTTCCTTTTCGCAGTGAGAGACTTCGGGATTTCTTAGGTTTGAACCTCATTCTTGAAGAGGCCACCAGCTCATCCAGCTGCTTTATGATTTGGTGTGTCTCTTCCTCATCCGTGGACAAGACTGTTGTGTCATCCATGAAAGCTTTCAGAGGAGGCATCTGGTATCCATCTCCCAGATTCACTGGACCTGAACTCTTCATTGCAGCTTTCAAGATGACTTCCATTGCCAACACGAACAGTATGGGAGAGATTGCACAGCCCATTGCAATGCCCACCTCTAGGTCTATCCAGTCCGTGGTGTATTCTTTGGTAGAGAACCGCATTGAGAACCCTTGGAAATACTTCCTCAGCATTGTTCGGATGTTTTCTGGGATGTGATACATTTCAAGAGCCAGCTGGATCATATCGTGTGGAACTGATCCATATGCATTCGCCAGATCAAGCCAAACTACGTCAATGTCTCTCTTCTCTGTTCTTGCTTTTTGGATGGCATCCCAAATCAACGTGGCATGTTCCAAGCATCCAGGCATTCCTGGTATGCCTCCCTTTTGGACTGACATATCCACATACTTGTTTTCAGTCAGGTATTTTGTCAATCTTGCTGCCATAACAGAGAAGAAGATTTTCCCCTCGACGTTCAGAAGTGATATTGGCCTGAACTGATTGATGCTGCTGGAGTTCTGCTCCTTCGGAATGTACACTCCTTCAGCTCTCATCCATTGGTCGCTGATCTTCTGGTTCCTCCATGCTGATCGAATCATCTTGTGGAGCCACTCGAGCACTTTTGGGCATTTCTTGTAGAGCAGGTATGGTATTCCGTTTGGTCCAGGTGCTGACTTGGCTCTGGCTTTCTTTACTACGTTCTTCACTTCATCCAGTGTTGGTGGTTTGTTATTGAATTTTCCTTCTGGCGCTGCAGGCCAAACCAGATTCTGGATTTCAAGTGGTGCCTCGCGCTGAGAATCGGAATATGTTTCCCTGAGATGCTGCTCTAGGGTTTCCTTGCCCACTGTGAGAGTCCCTGATTTGGGTTGTTCAAACAGCTTTCTTGCAAAGTCAAAGGGATCTTTGAAGAAACGATCTTGAGTCTTCTTCTTTTTGCTCTTTCTTCGCCTTGCTGATTCCACTTTGCTGAGAGCATTGTGTTTGGCCTTCAGATCTTTCCAGAGTTCCAGGAGCCCTTGCTTCTCGAATTCTGAGGCAGTTTTCATTCGCTTTTTAAGCTTCCTTTTCTCCCTCCGGATGCTCTCCATCTGTTGCTGTCTTCTGGATTTCTGGGGAGGCGTTTTTGTCTTTGGCTGCTTCACTCCATAAGTGTCCCTGCAGATAGAGTATATGATGTCTCCGTATGTGTCAAGTTTGTGTTCCAGCGTACTGTTCCCTATTAGCGCATTCAGCTTAAGGACAAGTTCCTCATCTAATTTCTCCCATTGTTCTTTTGCACCGGCAGGCGGCAAATTGAGTTTTCCACGTTTGGCGTTAAGGGCTTGTGCAAAATCCGCATCAGAACCGTCAGCGTGGATGTCCTTGGCACTATGGTTTAATTCCTGGCCTTGGTCATCCAACGTCTCACCTGCTATCGCAGTGCGCTGCTGCTGGTTCGTATGTGTCTTCAAACAGCCCATTTTTGTCCTGTGGATCTTCATGCCGCGTTTGGTGGTGAATCTCCTTCCACACGCACACGGAAATTCCAACTGGTCATTAATCATGGTCCGTTGTGCGTTTCCAGTCGTGATGGAGTCAGTGCCGATGGATTCATCATTCTCTCCCCCTTTCGGTGAATCCTGGGAGCATCTTTCATTTGGAAAACTCGTGGCATGTTATCAAAGGCAAGGTGGGAAGCCAACCCACAAAGCCCGCAGATCTAGTCTTTCCCAGTGTCCTTCGGTCTTTCCCGAATGTCCTCCGAACTATTCCCGGAAGTCAATGGACTGACCATGTGCAGGTAGAAAGAAACTCTAGGGAGAGCTAGACAACAGAAGGTCTTCAGAGAAGTAACCCCCTTTAGACAAGTGTTTCGGCCCTGAATTCCTTACACTCTCGGGGGGCCGGGCCACATCCAGGTCATGACTCCTGGATGCCCTTCTGCTGTTGTCTATTTTTTTTTTTTTCCCACGCCGGGGATCGAACCTGGGCGATTCTGCGCTTCAGAACTGCGGTACGCGGTTTTACCAATGTGCTAACGGGGCACACATCAAACTAGTTAGCGAGTCACTGAATAATTTGATCAGTTTCATATAAATCATTTTCCCGATCAGTACTTAGTCAGCAACTAATCAATGGATCAATCATTCAGTCAGTGCATCCATCAATCAATCAATGAATTAATCAAACAATCAGTTAAGCAGTCAATCAATGAATCATCAATTTACCAAATATTTGTAAATCAAGTATCAATAAATAATTCGATTTTTCAAAATTATCTTTACCCCCGCGTTTTTGTGCATAATTTACAGTCTGTACTCAGTTTATATCGAAATGACTACAAAAATATAATGGAACAAGCGTTAATAGTTTTACCATTTATTATACCTATACAGCATTGTATAATTACTAATGTAATACAGTAATATAGTACTGGTGATGACTTATTTTCGTTAGTTTATTCATTCATGATTTTTTTGCGTCTGTTGATGGCATGAAAAACAAATCTGGACACATTGTATCTATGATGAGAATTTTCTGCTTTGAGCAGTAGATACAGTAAAGTGGCATTCTAGCTGAATCTTTGAGGAATTTTACTCTGATATCTGTATAAGTGATATTCATTTTCGATATGTGTTTTGCAAAAATGGCATGCCCTTTTGTGAATACTCTCACTATAACGATGTGAATTGTTATTCAGCGGTAGTACATCAAATCTTAGTTGTGTGATTGCCACTCTGAGACAGTATGTATCCATGTCAGAAATATATTTTTCTTTTTCAAAAAATTGTTTTGAATGATCTATAGCACTCATATATGTCACCATCTCTAATAATACTAGTGCATTCCTGGATAAACAGATCGACAATTCTTTGTCTAAATATGTTTAAAAATAGTTTTATATCCCCAACTCCCTGTTGCAGCCATACAATGTTGAAACCTGTATCACACAAGATTTTTCTTACCTCTGATGCTCAACAATCCTTTCCATTTCTATCTAATTCCAGAAGCATTTGGTAAGCTTTATGCGGAAATCTTTTGGCACTCATTTGTAGCAATTTAAACCAATATCTTAAGCATGCGACCACAGAGTTAACGAATAATGGATATCTTCCCAGATCAGCGTACACCATCTTGTTTGGTGTCTTAACAGGCACGCCTAAAAATCTTTTGCACGCCTTCATATGTACCTTTTCTATGTGTTCCATTCGTTTTAATCCCCATACTTCTGATGCGTACAACAGAATGGGTTGTACCTTTGCGTCAAATATTTTAAAGAAAGTATCCATTGTCATTTCCTTGAATTTTTGGAGAACCCTATTTAGCTGTACGACAGCTTTCTTTCCCTTGGTTGCTAAATGTGCAGTACCTTTTTTGACACTTACCATTGTAGTGAAATTAAAACCTAAATAGCAATATATTATTCACCACTTCCAACTTATTTTCTTCATATGACCATTTTTCACGTTTTCCGAGGAACCCTCCGTTTCTAAACACCATGACCTTCGTTTTGTCAATATTTACTTTTAATTTCATGTTGTTACAACACGTACTTAAAACGTTCAGCTGATTCTGTAAACCATTTGGTGTAGTTGAGAAAAGTACCACATCATCTGCAAAGAGTAAAACAAATATTTCCAACATCCCAGGTAGCAATTGGATGCCATGTTTTCCTTTATCACCCATACAATTTGCTAACTGATTTATAAATATTCGAAAAGAATGTAGGACTCAAGACACAACCTTGTCTTACTCCAACCGGACATTGAAACATCTCTGAAAATTTATCGTTAACTCGGATACATGACACCAATGACTTGTACATTGCCATTAATGATGCGAGAAATTTCCCTTTAACACCCTCCTTTCTAATACAATGTAGGAGTTTATCATGTCTGACCGAATCGAAAGCCTTTTTAAAGTCAACAAAAGCAACATATAATTTCATCCCTTTCTTGTGCATGCATTTCTGAATGATAGCATGTAGTGTGAATATATGATCAACAGTTGAGTATCTATTACGAAAACCTGCCTGGCTCTCTGAGATCAAATTATTAGTTTCTAACCAGGTGTATAATCTCTTGTTTAGTATTGTTGTGTAGCATTTAGATATCATGCTTAATAAAGATATACCTCTATAATTATCTGCATTTTCAGGACCCTTTTTTTTGAAAATGGGGATGATAATGGCTTTGGACCACTCTTTTGGATAAATCCCGAGTCAAAATTTATTTTGAACAGTTTTGTTAGAAAAGCTATGACATCGTTTCCCCCATTTTTTAACATTTCAGCTGAAACGCTGTCAATTCCGCTTGCTTTACCAGTCTTAAGTTTACCAACTGCTCGTTTAACGTCTTCTTCAGATATATCTCTATTTAGAGAATGCTCCCTTTCCTCAGATAGATCTACCTCAATATCACAATGTTCACCAACATGTCCCCCATAATTTTGAAAAATATTCTTGAAGTGCTCGAACCAGACATTAATATCAATATCATTTGAGACTTTGTCTTTGTTTCAACAACCCATACTTCTCAGCAGTTTCCAGAACTGTGATGAATTAGTCATTTCCATGGTTAGCGAATCTGCTTTCTGTTTCCTAAATGCTTATCTCTTTGTCTTTAGTAAACGTCTGTACGTTTTCCTCTCTTCCACATATGAAATTCTATCTTCTTCCTTCCTAGTTTTCCTAAAATAATTTAGTTTACGCCTTGTTTCTTTTTTTGCTTGCTGACAGTTCTTGTCAAACCATTCTGATCTTTTGTTCCAGTAAACTTTATACGTTTTATACATACAGGCACTGGCATCTTTCAGACATTGTACAAAAGTATTCAAACCACTATCCACATCGCAATGTAGAGTTTTTGTGGCCAAAGTAAGTCTGTCTTAATATCACTGCTTTTCAAAGTTTTGTGGAACTCGGCTTCCAGTTCATGTTTCCAAATAAATTTCTCACAAAGCTCGTTTTTGGGTTGACTTGTTTTACCATGACCAGCCTCAACGATATCATTTTTAATTTCAACCACCATAACAACTGGTAGGTGATCAGAATCCATCATGTTCTCAACAACAATTGATTTGATATGCATAGATGAAAACAAATCAATGGAAGTAATGAAATAGTCTACTGTGCTAGTCCCAGAGGACGCAATATATGTACATCCATCGTCAAAATCCGTTTCACGCAATCCGTTTAAAATCATACATTCAAACATATTACATAACTCAATCAGCTGACAACCAAATTTATTTGTGTTTTTGTCCTGTGAAATTCTGGGAAATCTGTTCTCGGTATAAACATTCACATCGAAATCATCGACCTCTCCACTAAAACTGTAATTAGTATTCGCTGTTCTCGCGTTTAGATCCCCATTTACCAATAAAAAAGAATCACCACACAAGTCATATAGATCTAAAATGCATTGCTCCAGCACTTCAATACCATATGCACCTTCCTGGCTATTCCAATAGACAGAATCACACGGAGGAAGATATGTACAAATGCACAGTATGTTTCTGTCTACAGAAAACAGGTCTTTGTGGATTTTTATAGCTAACGTGTTTTCAGTTTCTATTGGGATTTGCTCAACAAAACGAGAATATGATTTCCTTACCATTGCGATAACACCCCCAGAATATCTCCCTTGATGAGACAGCTTCTTGGCTTTAGACGTGAACACTACAAAGTCACTGAAAAGTGGTGATTCAAAGTCAGTTGCAACAAATGTTTCTGTCAAACATATAAAGTCATAAGTGAGAAGAAAACTGGCAAAATCATTATTTTCTAGTTTTTTTTCCAAAAGGCCATTTATATTATAATTAAGGAAACTAACATGTAATTTATTTGCAGTATTTACAAGCAAAGTACATTTTGATTCCGATGATGGTGTTGTGTTCTGATTCCAAATATAACTGTCGTCGCCTGTGGCAGATCGTACAGGTCTACCTGATATTGTGGCCCGCCCGATATCCTATCTGTTAGTACCTGAGGCCTCACTCACACTGGGTTTGGTCTTAGAAGATTGGGACCTGCTTCTTGTTTTTGGCAGATCTTTAGCCTGCGTTTTCTTAAACGAATCAGTAATTTTGCTCTGATTGCTAGACCTTGGTGGAGCATGGCCACTGCTCTTACCGTCTATCCGTGTGTGGGAGGCAGCACGTCTAGGTCGCAGAGCATGGGTGACAGAAGGTGTCTGTATGCTCTGGTTTGTGTCTAGATCATCAGAATCTAGAACTAGATTGTCAGCATGCGAGTCTGACAAGCTTTTGGCGTTCGCGTTTTGTGTTATTGTATGTGTATCATTTAATGCTCGATCTAAGGTGAGAGAGAGAGAGAGAGTGCGAGGAGAGAGAGAGAGAGAGAGAGAGAGAGAGAGAGAGAGAGAGAGAGAGAGAGAGAGTTTGTGTTGAATGCGTGTTCAAAGGGCTCTCTGTGTCTCTTTGTCTCTCTCTGTCACGTTTTCTTGCGGTGAAATGTATATATCTGTGTTCGTTCGTTTGTTTGTTTGTGTGTGTGTGTATGTGTGTGTGTGTGTGTGTGTGTGTGTGTGTGTGTGTGTGTGTGTGTGTGTGGTGTGTGTTTGCTTGCTTATGTGTGTGTACGTGCGTGCGTGCGCCCGCGCGCGCGCGTGTCTGTCTGTGTGTGTGTATGTTTGTGTGTTAATCATACCACAGTACAAGTGAAAACGAACATCATAGTTTTAGTCAGTAATGTCTTTAGAGACAATAAATCATCAATATTTCTACATTATTGTTAACATCAAATGTTTCATATTGAAAGACATCATTCTTTGATTTGTGACACTTGCTCATAAACCTGAGATGCACACATTGAAAACAAGTCAATAAATTAGCACCCGCAGTCCTCATTCTGTCTGTTTATAAGGTAAACGTGGAGCTTGTAAAGGAAGATAAATGTTTGGAAAACAACTGTGTACAGGCTACTGTAAACAGAACGAGAAGTCTGATGGCTTAAATGCTGCTCTGTTTCTCTTTCCTCGTCTTCTTATGCTGCTGCTGCTGCTGCTGCTGCTGCTTCTTTTAATGATAGAAACGATGATGATGACCATAATTATTATTATTATTATTATTATTATTATTATTATTATTCATTACTATTATTATACTATTATTATTATTATTATTATTATTAGTATTATTATTATATCATTATTCTTATCATTATTATCTTCTTCATCTTCTTCTTTTCCTCCTTCACCTCCTCTTCCTTCCTTTCTTTGTTTCTTTGTTTCTTTCTTTATGTATTGCTGTCTTTCTTCTTTCTTTCTTTCTTTTCCTTCTTTTTCTTGTTGTTGTTGTTGTTCTTCTTCCATTAATTTATACACGTCCAAGAAAGGGAAGAATTTATGTTTGACCTGCTGACAAAGTATTAACGTATGTTAGTGACAGAAAGCTGAAGGTGTAATGCCTGAGTGTTTATTATGTTAACTGATTCATACAAATCATTGCAAACTAAGACCTGATATTGCTTTGTTGTATAGTGAGGTTCTATTAATTGATACTAGCCTCAGCAAGCTGAAGACCCAATCGTGCACTGCCTATACATTGTGATTTCATTAAGTTATACGTGATTTTGCTTCTGGTTTTATTCATTTATTGTACTTCGTTAAAAAATATGTTTATTAATAACCAGTGCAAAAATGCATAAAGTAGGAGCTTCAAAAGGATTAAAGCATATGGCTGATTCTGGACGATAAATTTAACAACAAATCATAAGGTAGTGAAGGGCATTTTTCAAAAGAAGTAGTCAAGCTTTAGCATTTAACCGTTGATATTGTTTATCTATTTTTTAAGTAGACGATGAAAATGAAGCAATACAGAGAGAGAGAGAGAGAGAGAGAGAGAGAGAGAGAGAGAGAGAGAGAGAGACAGACATTCAGACAGACAGACAGACCGACAGACAGACAAACAAACGGACAGACAGAGACAAAAAGAGAGACATAGAGAGACAGAGGAGAGAGGTTGAGAGAAAGAGAGAGGGAGAGAGAAGGGGAAAGACAGACACACAGACAAACAGACAGAGAGACATACAGGGAGATGGACAGATCGAAAGACAGACATGCGTGAATATTACTCGTTGATGCTTTTATTAAATTCTGTGTAAAGACTTCAATTTGTTGCCTCGTACAAAAGAGAACATCCAGACAACCACTACAGATCTAGGGGTGATGGCACGGAGAATCTCCCTGTTTGATCAGAAATAAAATTGGTGTCTTCTCGCTTCACAGATTGATAATGTTGTCAATTCAATGTCATTTCACTTCACATTGTTTATAGCCCAGCTAACCGCTGCAGTTCATATCTGGACTGTCACGCTGTCAGTGAAGTTTAAAGTGAAATGATCTTTTTTGATTTTCTCATTGCCAGGTTGGCAATTTCACGAAATGACCATTAAACCTGAGCATTTTGATCATAATTAATACTTTATGTCATAACTGACTATGCGATAAAAACGCTATTGTTCTCATCATGATTGAGTGAGTGGCACTATTATGCTCTGGCAATTGACCATTCCTTCTTCTCTTCTTCTTATCATAATTAATGCTTTATGTCATAACTGACTATGAGATAAAAACCCTATTGTTCTCATCATGATTGAGTGAGTGGCACGTATTATGCTTTGGCAATTGACCATTCCTTCTTCTCTTCTTCTTCTTCTCCTTCAGGTAAAGTCACACATGGGCACAAGCCCATTGAAGCCTCCTTACCGCAGTGGGCCCGCCGAACAAAGAGTGTTACTCAATGCTGTGTCGGCTCCTCGGAACAATCGCATTACACCCCATCTATCCTTTGGTGTCCAGACAACCAGTCACCACTCTGAGACTCCATGAAGAGCCCACGTTATCCTCCCCGTTTGTCCGGACACCCCTTCATCATGAGTTTTTGTCATCTTCCATGGTGATCTCCAGCCTCTTGAATCTTGTGAGTAGGATGCGACTACACAGTTCCAGTTTGAGACCATCATTCCCACGTCCACCTCCCCTCCACCGAATCCAGCCCTTGCATCTTCGGTTTCTGGGCACTCGCAGAGGACATGATGAATGTTTTCATCCGCCCCAGATCCACATTCACACAATCCATCCTCCTCTTTTTAGATGAAGTGGTGGTAGGCCTTGAGCAGCTTGCAGTGACCCGTCCGTAGCTGGGCATAAAGTGTTTATACAGATCTTGGCCATTCGTTCTCTATGTCAAACTTCGAGGATCTTCTGTTACCATGCGTTATTCTTGTTCTGCTCTATCATGCTCAGCATCCCACTTTTCTCTGTTTATCTTCGCTTTAACAATTTCTCTAGTCACAGGGATCATATTCTGGTGCTTTCTCGAGCCGTCCTTTGTAAGTTCGTCAGCTTTCTTGTTTCCTTCAATGTCAACATGGGCTGGTACCCACATAAGTGTTATCGCTGAGTCGACTCTGGGCATGACATGTATGATTTCGTTCAGCCAGAAGCTGGTATCCTTCCAGTCGTTGTCTGCCATAGCATTGGCTAGTGACATGCTATCTGTGCATATCCCCACATCAAACATATCACAAGGCCTACCACAAGGATCAGCCATATCACCTCTCCACTTCATTATCATCATAAATGATATTGACGTGGAACTAGCAGAAGGTACTTGACCAGCCTCTTCGCTGACAACACGGCTATTTGGAGATAAGGAAAAGCTGACCAAGAACAAACCCAAGTCCTTTTGCAAGAAGAAATTGATAAAATAAAATACTTGAATGGGCTGATAGATGGAAAATGACGGTGAACACGGAGAAAACCAAAGTCCTTGTGATGTCTAATAAGCATAGAGATAGGAGCTGTGAAATCGTAGCCAGGACGGATGATAAAGAGATAAAAGTTGTTGAAAATTATAGATTTCTTGGAATCACAGTCGATGGTGGACTTCGATTCAGTGAACATGTTAAGAATGTTGTAAACAAATGCAAACAAAGATTCAAGATAGTGAAGTATTTGGCATGGAAGGACTGGGGATGTTCACTGGAAGTTCAAAGGACTCTCTACTTACAGTACATCAGAAGCTGTATGGAATACGCATCTCTGAGCTGGACTCCTTGGATTTCGGATTCAAACATGAACGAGCTGGAAGCAGTGCAGAATGACCATTTCTGATTCCATGTACACCTTCTTGAAGTCAATACACTTTAGAATATCGATTGATGATTAATGAATTATGTAATATGACCACCAATTATTTATATAAACCTCTCTCAATTTCAGAAGCAGTCATTACAGCACCTTCAAAGTGTTCCCTGAAAGCCAAATTCACAAAGATCGAGCTGTTTTACTTGAAATATCATGGATCAGAGAAATGTGACAAACGCTATCACGACTATGTCCCTTATCATGCCTGCTGAGTCTACCTCACCACTGAACATCTTTAACTTTTATTTGATACCATTAATTCAAACTACAGTTTGGTTGTGGACCATATGCGTGCCTCTGATAGTTGGTGTGGGTGTGTTTGGCAATGTGATGATTATCGTAACTGTTTATCGATTTCATGACAACCGTTTCTCCTTGGATCATTATTTCTTATGTCTAGCTATGTCTGATCTTTTTTTCATCACAACAGCACCAGTTAATGGCACAGTTTTTAGACTGACTGGGTACAGCACACTCGACCTTCATGAAGTTGTGTGTAAGCTGGGCAATTTCATGATAAATAATACAGCTGCCTGCTCTGCCTGGCTTGTGGTACTAATGGTGACACACAGGGCCGTGTCTGTGATATGGCCACATCGTGTGAATGTGATATGTACGACAAGGACATCTTGGACCATCATCGTGAGTGTCGTCATCTTTCTAAGCTTGGCTCACTCTCATTATCTGTATGGAGCTGAACTTTCTGGTGGAATCTGTACATTGAAGATGAATTACTTGACATTTGAGTCCTATGTGTGGTCCAAAATCTCACTTGTTCTATCTTCTGTGCTGCCTTTTATCTGTATGATGATCAGTAATATCGTGCTTGTGATGAAATTAAGAACGTCAGTGAAGGAAGCTGGTGAGCAGTTTGCTACTACAGAAAGTCAGAGGAGTGACAGAGAAAGAAAAGTAAACTCCATCATTTCTCACAGCGTTAGTTGTGTCTGTCTCCTTCATTGTCCTCACCTTGCCTTACCACACCTTTATTCTGATAAGATCAATTGTTGATAGCCCTGAAGCAGCTGAACGTGAAATATTATTTCGGTTTATAAATGCTCTTACTCTATGTAGCAGCTATTTGAATTATTCCATGAACTTTTATCTGTACTGTCTGACGGGCCGGAGGTTCAGAGAAGAATTCAAAAAAAATATGAGTGAATTATTTCCTTGCATCAAATGTCTCCAAACATAAGCTAGCATTGAATTTTGAATCACTGGTAGTCAATCATTTAATCAGAATTCACACCCAATGGCACAGAATAGTTAACAGCAACGAAAATGGGAGCAAGAGCAAGGAACAGCAAGGGCAATAACAAAGTCAGCGACGAGTATGAAAAACTAAACATCAAAATTAGGCATTATAGCTGCTCGGGGTGTGAATTTTCAAAACTGTGGATATCTTGCCACTAAGAGAAAAACACATTTAGTGCAGATAGTACGTCGGGATAAAAGGTAAATAAGATTCAACGGGATGTTTCTCTTGTTACCTATACGAGCACACCCCTAAATGCGTAAATATTCACCAAAAGGTGCTCTAAATTTGAAAATAAAAACAGTTATACAAAATCAAATACGATTTTTCAAATCTTGTCTGGACTCTTCCATCATATTAACAGATATATGGAAAGCTTAAAAACAGAAAAGTAAAAAACAACAGCAACAACAAAAGATGGTCAAGCCTTTCTATCAGCCTACATTTGCTCTACTCCTGAAATAAATGAAGGTGGCACACTCTATAAATACAGGCATTAGCTGGGCAGACTTAATATCAAATAATGAGGTAATATCTCGAATCTAGATTCACACCCTCTACAACCTGCTACAGTAATGGAGTTCTGGTGAATGGGTCATGTCCACTGTACTACAGATAAAGGATTTTCCAAATATCTTTTTGTACAGCAAGCTGGCTGATGATGCCAGATCACAGAGGTACCCCTGACCTTCATCACCAGGATGTGTGCAAAATGAACTACGCGGGTATCAATGTCAATCACGTAAAAGTGTGTGCCAATAGCAATGCTTCATGGAGACAAGATGTAACAAGTAGAACGTGTGAGTAAAAGCTGATAGGCACCAGGCAGCAGCAAGGAAAAGGACATGATGCAAACTCAGGACACGTACCTATTTGGTGTGATTGTTTTCGGAAAAAATAGCAAGTACTGGGTACAATGACTTTGACCCCAAACAAAACTATAAAATCACGAATGACTGAGAACGTTTGATACGTGATTTTATCAGCTCAAAAAACAATACAAGATTTTGTACTTCCCAAGGTCACTCTGCCCTTGGAGAAACATCAGTTGAATAAAACTTGACTTGAAGTGAACACACTAGGGGACCATAATTACAATTAATAATAATTAATTAAACTAATAATAATTGAGTCAGGTGGGGGGCGCTTTGGTACCAGGTGATCCTTGTTAGCGGGGGGCATCATGCTGGGCATGCAACTGCATGCCTGGCTGGCTCGTCCTGGGATTCCCTGGGGACCTGGCGCCTACCTCTACTGGTAAAATGTAGCCCAGTACTACCTGTCGCATAGACTGGCTCCGGCAGACTGGGCGGATGAGACCAACTAGGTCCAACGGCTAGGAAGGCGGTTTCAGCCCCCAGCTATGGGTAAATATCCCCACTGCCTTGTGGGCATCCAAGCGCCACACCCCGGGACCTCGCCTCAGCTGGCGTGTCAAACCATGTGAGGGGGTGATGTTGACATGGCATCACTGGGCGAACGACTTCCCTGATGAAGCCACCGGCCTGGGCGGATGTGCACCATGATGTGTTCAACGGCCTCATGTCCGAGACCAAGGCGAGCCGCCGTGTGGGTGGAGATTGGCTGTGGTCTAAACTTGGAGAGGGATGGGCTCCGCCAAGTTTTAATAGCCCTAGACACACCACATGAATGACGACAACTGTCCATACCATACCGCATCGGTCGTCACGCGGGTTACCAAGGACCGCGCCTACTGTTGTACATCAGGGCAGAGGTGAAAAGTACACTACTGATAAACCGAAGGGGAGAGACAACATCAGAGGAAGAGACAACCTAACAGTGGGGACGTGGAATGTAAGAACACTAAACACTGAAGGAAAAGTAGAAGAGTTAACCCATGAAATGGCGAGATACACCTGGCACGTCATAGGCCTCTGTGAGGTCAGATGGAAGAACTTTGGGGAAACCACTACAGAAGAAGGCCACAAGATATACTACAGTGGTAGAGAAGATAAACATCTGCATGGAGTCGGATTTCTTGTACACAAGAACATCGTGAACGCAGTGATGGGATGTTGCCCGATATCCAGCCGAATCATCATCATACGGCTCAGAGCATCACCATTCAACATCACCATTGTACAGGCATATGCTCCAACTTTAGACTATGAAGACAACGCAATTGAAGACTTCTACGAGCAATTGCAAGATGGCATTGACAAAACACCAAAAAAGGACATCTTGATAGTGCAAGGCGACTGGAACGCCAAAGTAGGCAAAGACTCGGTGAAGGACTGGCATGGCACATCCGGAGAATACTGCAATACAGAGACAACGACAGAGGCCTTCGACTCTTGGAATTTGCCAGTTACAACAACTTATTGCTGGCTAACACCTTCGGTCCTCACAAGACATCAAGAAGATGGACCTGGCACAGCCCAAATGGAGAATGTCACAACCAGATTGACTACATCATGGTGAGAAAACGCTTCCGGTCCTGCATTAACATCGCCAGAACCAGAAGCTTTCCAGGGGCTGACGTTGGAAGCGATCACGAGATTATAATGATGACATTCCGAGAACACCTTAAAAAGGTTGCCAAACAAGCAGGAACAAGATTGCGATTCGACCTGGAGAAATTGAAGGATGCGAACATTCAAGAAGCTTTTGAGGCAATGATAGGCGGAAAATTCGCTCCACTGACCATCTTGGGAGACGAAGAAAATGTTGAGCAACTCACTGACACCTTCTCCATGGCCCTCACAGAAACAGCCACAGAAATTATAGGCAAACATCGCCCGAAGAAGAAACCGTGGGGCACAAATGACATCCTGGACTTGTGCGATGAAAGGAGGAGCTTGAAGCCAGAAAGAAACAACTCACAGGAAGGAAAAGAAAAATATAGATAAGTAAACAAGAAGATAAGGGGTGCCATGAGGAAAGCCAAGGAAAAATGGATAGAAGATCAGTGCGGAAACATCGATGCACACTTGGAAAGAAACAACACAAAACAGGCTTACCAGCTGGTGAAAGACCTCACAACCACAAAACAAGGGAGAGTAAGCACAATCCAAGATAAGTCAGGAGAATGCCTCACAGAAGAACAAGAAATCCTCACACGTTGGACAGAGTATTGCTCTGGCCTGTATAATTGCAACACACGGGGTGATACTGCAGTGCTAAACGGACCGCAGTCGACCAATCATGACGACCCACCAATCCTCCGAGCAGAAGTAGAAGCAGCTGTGAAATCCCTTAAGAAAGGAAAATCTCCAGGCGTGGACAACATACCATCCGAGCTTGTTCAGGCTGGAGGAGAGGCCATGATTGATGCCCTTCTCATCATTTGCAACAAAGTCTGGCGCAGTGGAGAATGGCCAACCCAGTGGACAAAATCCCTTATAATTACACTGCCAAAGAAGGGTAACCTGCAAATGTGCAAAAATTACCGCACAATCAGCCTAATCTGCCATCCCAGCAAAGTCATGCTTAAAATCTTGCTGAACAGGCTGAAACCTCAAGCAGAAAAGATCATCGCAGAAGAACAAGCAGGTTTTAGAGCAGGAAGAAGCACCACGGAAAAGATATTCAATCTGAGAATTCTTATGGAGAAATACCTGCAACACCAACAAGACCTATACCACGTCTTCATTGACTTCAAGAAGGCTTTCGACCGAGTGTGGCATGAAGCACTTTGGACCACCATGCACAAATACAACATCAGTGCCAACCTTGTAAATGTCATCAAGAGTCTGTACGACAAAGCCAACAGCGCAGTATTCTTCAACGGAAACACGGGAAACTGGTTCCGGACATCAGTCGGAGTGAGACAGGGATGTCTCCTCTCTCCAGTATTTTTCAACATATTTCTGGAGAGGATAATGAGCGACGCATTAGAAAAACACAAGGGAACAGTCAGCATTGCCGGCAGAACGATTACCAACCTACGATTTGCCGACGACATTGACGGACTAGCAGGCACAGAAGAAGAACTTGTGAACCTGATAAATCTGCTGAATATATCATCTTCAGCCTACGGCATGGAAATTAGTACAGAAAAAACAAAGATAATGACAAACAATGCAGATGGCTTCAATGCGGAAATCAAAATCAACAACAAAATAATTGAACCAGTCACCAACTTCAAATATCTGGGGTCCATAGTTACAGATGAAGGTTCAAGAAAAGAAGTCCTTGCAAGAATAGCGCAAGCAACATCAGCACTGACGAAGCTGAAGAACATATGGAGGCAAAAAGACATCACCAGCAAACACAAGATCAGATTGATGCGGACACTCGTGATCTTCACATTCATGTATGCCTGCGAGTCATGGACTCTCACAGCTGACCTCCAGAGGAAAATCCAAGCCTTCGAGATGAGATGCTGCCGAAAGATCTTCGGCATCTCCTACAAAGACCACATAACAAATGAGGAAGTCCGGAACCGTGTCCACGTAGCCATAGGACGTCACGACGACCTCCTTACCATCGTTAAGAAACGGAAGCTGAAGTGGTACGGCCACATAACAAGAACCCATGGCCTGGCAAAAACCATCATGCAGGGCACCGTACCAGGACAGCGGAGACGAGGCAGACAGAAGAAAAGATGGGAAGATAACATCAAAGAATGGACCAGCCTCCCCCTCACTACCACCCTGAGGAAAGCGGAAGACCGAAAGGCATGGAGGGAGGTTGTCAAGTCGTCTGTGGTGCCCCTACAGCCACCTACTGGCTACGGGACCTGACCTGACCTGAATAATAATAATAATAATAATTACAATATTTATATAGCGCAAAATCTTGATAAAATCAAATCTAAGCGCTGAAACAGACACACACGCACGCACACACACGCACGCACACACACACACACACACGCACACACACACACACACACACACACACACACACACACACACACACACACACACACACACACACACGCACGCACACGGCTATAAATGGGGAGAAAGAATAAAAGCAATGGAAAATTATAGAGAGCATATCATATACAATTATATATTACAATGTGATTCCCCTCCGAGTGGAGACAGGCTGCAGAGGGGATTGAGTGAGGTCAGGATTTTATGCAGAGGAGAAAAGGTGAGTTTTGAGAGCGGACTTGAAGGAGACAAAAGTAGGTTGCTGGCGGACTGAGAGAGGAAGTTTGTTCCAGGAGAGTGGACCAGAAACAGAGAAGGCTCGTGGACCATAGGTATTGAGCTTAGTGCTTGGAAAGCGAAAAGTCAGAGGATCGGAGGCAGAGTGGAGGGTACGTGAGGGAACATAGATCTCAAGTAGGCTTGACAGGTAATCGGGGCTGCGTTATTGAGGCTTTTGTAGCACATGGTGTCTAGTTTGTACTGTATGCGCTTTGATACAGGGAGCCAGTGAAGTTGTGCCAGGAGAGGAGATATCATCAACTCTCTGTCCAATCACAATATGACTCAACACATTTCTGAACCAACCCATCAAAAAGGTCACATTCTTGACTGGATCATTTCTCGTGATCACCACAATTCAGCTACTGACAACTGCTTAGTTCTTTCTACCCGTCTAACTTCAGCCCTTCCATCTGACCACTCTGCAATTCTCTGTTCTCTTGACATTTCTCCTCCTTCCCGTACCACGCGCACAGTGACTCGACGCAATCTCAAATCTATCGACCCCTCCACATTTTCATCTGATGCCTCCCGTCTCCTTTCTGAAAAGTCACATAACCTTGCCGATGAATTCTACACTACTCTCCACCATCTTCTGGACACTCATGCTCCAGACACAACCCGTCTTTTACTTGACCGCCCCCCTACCCCCTGGTTCACTCATGAGATTGCCTGTGCAAAACGTGCCCGCCGCAGAGCAGAGCGCCGCTGGCGCAAATCAAAACTCACTGTACACAGGCAACTTTTCCAAGCCTCTAAAACAAAAGTATCCACCCTCATTGCATCTGCAAAAACAAGCTATTTCCAAACCAAAATCCTGAATGCCTCTTCTTCAAAAGAACTCTTTACAACCATGAATCATCTCCTTGGCACACGAAAAGATTTACCTCTCCCAACAAAATATACAAATGAAGAACTCCCATCTGTATTCTCCAAGTATTTCACCACCAAAATACAAACTCTTCATGACAGGCTTGACAGGATACCCTGTCAACCATGCCCACCTGACCCTTCCTTCTCTGGCACACGTCTTACTACTTTTACCACAGTCTCACAAGAAGAAATTTTCAACACAATCAGATCCATGTCGTTCAAAACCTGCGAACTGGATCCTCTTCCAGATTCTCTCTACTCCGACTGTCTCCCTACTCTCCTCCCATTCATCACTGACATCATCAACACTTCTTTTCAAACTGGAACTGTCCCAGATTCTTTCAAGTCTGCTATTGTTCACCCTCTCCTCAAGAAACACAATTTAGACCCAAATGAACTAAAAAAATTACCGGCCTATCTCTAATCTCTCTTTCTTGTCAAAACTCATTGAAAAAGTCGTCCTCAACCAGTGAACTTTCACCTGTCTGCCAACAATCTCCTCAATCCTTTCCAGTCAGCCTACCGCCAGTGCCATAGCAATGAAACTGCCCTACTACACATTCTCAACAATCTCCCCCTTGCAACTGATACTGGCAAAGTCTCTCTCCTCACACTCCTTGATCTGTCTGCAGCCTTTGATACCATTGAACATGGTATTCTCCTTTCTAGACTTCATCATACTTTTGGCATCTCTGACATTGCTCTCTCCTGGTTCACTTCATACCTATCAAACAGAAAACAAACTGTTCTCATCAATGGCACTTACTCTCAACCTGCATACCTGACCTGTGGTGTTCCACAAGGATCTGTCCTTGGCCCTGTTCTCTTCACTCTTTATACCTCCCCCCTGTCCACCGTCATCAACACCCACTCTATAAAACACCACTTCTATGCTGATGACACCCAACTTCAAGACAGTGACTCACCTGATAATATACAGCGCCTGTTGACTCGCACCACTGAGTGTTACTCGGACATCAAGAACTGGATGACGTTCAACAAACTTCAGCTTAATGACGACAAGACAGAAGCTATTCTCATTGGCACCCGTCAGAACTTTCTCAGCTGCCTCCTTTTTCTCTCCCATTATGTAACACATCAGTCCCAATTTCTGATTCAGCTAAAAACCTTGGTGTCTGCCTTGACTCTACCCTCTCCATGAACAACTTTGTTTCTCAAGCTGCCAGATCTTGCTACTATCATCTCCATCGTATAAGGCTGATCAGGAAGTATCTCTCTGTCGAAACAACTGCAAAACTCGTTCTCTCCTTCATAATGTCTCGCATTGACTATTGCAATTCACTCCTGCCTGGTCTTCCTGCCTCCACCATTCACATCCTACAGCGCATTCAAAACAATGCTGTACACCTTGTAATCAAAAAGAAAAAAAGGTGACCACATATCTCCTCTCCTGGCACAACTTCACTGGCTCCCTGTATCAAAGCGTATACAGTACAAACTAGACACCATGTGCTACAAAAGCCTCAATAACGCAGCCCCTGATTACCTTTCAAGCTTACATGAGATCTATGTTCCCTCACGTACCCTCCACTCTGCCTCCGATCCTCTGACTTTTCGCTTTCCACGCACTAAGCTCAATACCTATGGTCCACGAGCCTTCTCTGTTTCTGGTCCACTCTCCTGGAACAAACTTCCTCTCTCAGTCCGTCAGCAACCTACTTTTGTCTCCTTCAAGTCCGCTCTCAAAACTCACCTTTTCTCCTCTGCATAAAATCCTAACCTCACTCAACCCCCCTCTGCAGCCTGTCTCCGCTCGGATGGAAATCACTTTGTTATAATACATAATTGTATATGATATGCTCTCTATAATTTTCCATTGCTTTTATTCTTGCTTTTATTGCTTTTATTCTTTCTCCCCATTTATAGCCATGCGTGTGTGTGTGTGTGTGTGTGTGTGTGTGTGTGTGTGTGGTGTGCGTGTGTGTGCGTGCGTACGTGCGTGCGTGCGTGCGTGCGTGCGTGCGTGTGTGCCTGTTTCAGCGCTTAGATTTGATTTTGTCGAGATTTTGCGCTATATAAATATTGTAATTATTATTATTATTATTATATGTGGTCAGCTTTTTTTCTTTTTGAGTACAAGGCGTGCAGCATTGTTTTGAATGCGCTGTAGGATGTGAATGGTGGGGGCAGGAAGACCAGACAGGAGTGAATTGCAATAGTCAATGCGAGACATTATGAAGGAGAGAACGAGTTTTGCAGTTGTTTCGACAGAGAGATACTTCCTGATCAGGCTTATACGATGGAGGTGATAGTAGCAAGATCTGGCAGTTTGAGAAACAAAGTTGTTCATGGAGAGGGTAGAGTCAAGGCAGACACCAAGGTTTTTAGCTGAATCAGAAATTGGGACTGATGTGTTACATAATAGGAGGGAAAGAGGAGGGAGCTGAGAAAGTTTCTGACGGGTGCCAATGAGGATAGCTTCTGTCTTGTCGTCGTTAAGCTGAAGTTTAATAGAATGTGAATATTGTCTCAAGTTGTTGATTTTCACACACCTCTTGCATAAGGTCAGATTTTCAGCACTGTATTGTCCTTGTCATTTTAACCCTGGTGCAATAATTTCTAAGTTATGTAGGCATGATTCCATTATAGTGCACTCATGTGATACAAGTTTGATAAAGATCTGTCCAAAAACAGCTGAGGAAATATTGCTAATATTTTGCAGAAAATGATATCGCAAATCGTGTATACACAGAGGACATGGGATCCTCACAAAAGGTGTTATACATACTCTATTTGTACAGAAGAAAAACCTGCACGCAATTTCAAAATAAACACAGGAGTAGGTCAGAGATGTATACATCAGTACTGCTCAGTAACACGACTATATATATGCTGGATGTCAAGATAAATGGCTAATGACCGTTCAAGCGGCATCCTGATTTTGAGCCGAAATGGCACTAGTCTCCCACTCACAACACGTTCTAGATGAACCATCTCATCTCTACATAATTGCACAATAAATAGGCCTATAGGTCAGCAAGAGATGAAACCAAGACGAATAAGAAGACAAAAAAGAAGAAGGAGGAGAAGGAGAAGAACAAGAAGAAGAAGAAGGAGAAGAAAAAGAAGAAGAAGTAGGAGAAGAAGAAGGAGGAGAGCCACAACAACAACAACAACAAGCACAAGAAAAAGAAGAAGAAGAAAAGACGATGACAATGAACAGCCCAAATCGCCACCAAGTAGATAAAACAAACTGCTGGAGGTCGCTTACCTAGGCAGCACTGTCAGAGAGTAGGAGGCATTGACATCAAGAGCTGCTTTCGCAAAGTCAGAAACATCTTTAGAATATCAATCAATTTGGGGAAATCCCCAGTGTAAAGTACGAACACTAAACTGAGACTGTACCAGAGTTGTGTCCTTCCCATCATATTTCACAGCTCAGTATACTGGAGGATGACAGAAAGCAACATTGCCAAACTATCAACGTCCCATAGAAAGAGCCACTGAAGAATCATGCAAGCTTTCTGAACCAACTCTGCCTTCAAACCAACAACTACTTGCTCAGTTCAGTTAAAAGCATTGGGCACATTATCTGAAGAGAGCAAAGAATGATATTATTTGGACAACCCTTCACACCAGAAGGAAGACGTAAGAGAGGAAGTCCCAAGAACACTTAGTGACAAACAACATAAATCCTTAAGTCTCTGAAACATAGTTAGCACATCATACAGACAATGGCGCAAAACAGAACTTGAAAACCTTCATTGCTGCCATACATGCCTACATGTATGCATAATATGTAATTGGTTAAGAGAAGAGTGATAGGTAAATTCGAAGTATATCTGATAATAACCAAATTCAGGGTTTCGGGGTTCGTGTCCGACAGTAACCACACTTTTCAGTTTGACCAAAAAATGAACTAACTGTTTAGGTCTTTGGCAGGGGATGAAAAACGAGTCAGACTCACACGCCTTCTGGCCTGCTCACGCTACAGATCCCAACATCATCATGTGTTCTGCCACTTGGTGTTGGCGTTCACCGTTCTCCAAACGAATCTATCTTTTGTCACTGCAAGCACATCTCTCCCTCCCTCTCTCTGTCTCTATCCAATCTACAAGTCTGTCCAATATTTTCTCCCTGGATTTACCTGGTGGTCTTTTCCCCTCCATCTTTCCTGTTATGACTAAGTTGTCTAATTTCTCTAATCACATGAAATGTCCTATACATCTCCTATATTGTTTGTTATTTCCTAATTTTCTTTATAAATGTTCTTTTCGTGTTTGCCTCTTTCTTTCAAGACTGCCTCGTTTGCTTTCTTTGCTGTCCATGGTATCCTTAGCATTTTACCCAGAAACCATATTTCACCTGCGTCTGTTCAGTCTAGACTTTGCGTGTTGATTGTCTATGTTTCACATCCAAGCAACAGTTTCAGTTCTATACAACACTGAACAACTCTCTTCCTGACGGTAGTTGATTTGTATTCATTGGTAAGAACGCTTTTCATTTTCATGAGTGCTGTTTTAGCTTAGCCGATTCTGCTGGCTATTTCTAATGTGCATCTGCCATCTGGTGAGATGACCGTTCCCATATATTCAAACTTATCAATTGTCTCAATATTGTGCTATTTGCTGTTATTTTACACGAGTTGATTTCTTGCTTTTTTCACTGAATACCATGACTCCATCCTTCTTACTACTTTGCTCGAGCCCTTTATTTATGTCATCTTGATTCTGTTCACAAGATTAGAATGGTGTCATCTGTATAGCAAATGTTGTTTCACATTTTCCTTCCAACGTTTATCCCAGGGCATTCTTTTATAATTCTCATCACATGTATGCCTAACCTCTTTTCAGATATTTTGGAAACAGCTTATATCATTTTCTACACTCACGGCTGCTGTTTGTTCCCATGACATATTCCGTATTATTCTTGGATCGTTTCCATCAACATTGAGCCTGTCTAGTTGGTTGATTAAGTCTCTGTGTCTTACCTGATCATAAGCCATGGTATAATCAACATTATTCAACTTACTGATCTTTCTATGAGAGTTCTTAGGATGTACGCAGTATAAACAGGCCTTTTCCTTCACATTGTTCTTGTGTTATTTCTCTTAAGATTCTCTTCTTTGTCCTTATAAATTTCATTTATACGGTCTGTTTTTTCCCTTGACTATCAAATCTATCCACAGCCTCAATCATTTCTGTAGAAATATTTCCTGGTCCTGGGGCTTTTCCTGGTTTCATCTTTGTCATCACTGTTCTAATTTCGTCTTTCATTATTGGAATCCCATAGCAGTTGAAAATCGTGATGAGCAGGGCATTCGCCTGGCTGCCCTGGTATAAACTATTGAATAAATAAGTTGACTTCTTAGGTACCTCTCCTTGAAGGCCAATATTATTAGTCTTCTTGCCTTTCAGAAGTCTTGGTTAAAAAAATTACAAATGAGAGGCAAGACGCGCTATCAACAGGGAGCGCAGATCGAATTTCACATGGTACATTTACCGTGGCAAAAAGAATAAAGATAATTTCTTTTGAAACTTTTAAAAAAATGTTTTGAAACAAATAATAACAGTGTTTGCTGAACATCATTACAGTATAATTGAGAACATGGAACACGATTTGTATACAATGGATTGAGCACAAATCACAGACGTCATATCTATTAGTCTGTCACGTATTTTAAACAATATAGTCATTGAATTTATACAGTTTCTTTTTTTTTCTTCTTGTTGGTGATCTTTGTTAGTTTGTTTGTTTGTTTGTTTGTTTGTTTGTTTGTTTTCAATTTATTTGTGTTCGCCCTCAGCAAAAAAGTCAACGATAAAAGCATTAGCAAAGCAAGATTATCTGCATGAGACCCAAAATTCAAAACACCTGCAAAACGCCTACATCTTCAACAAGGGGTTTATGTGCATGAATTTACAGTCATTTTCAATTATATGTAAGACAAATATTCAATTATAAACAGGCAGTTCATACAAAACCATGCATACATCTCATAACGAAGCCAAATGTCACATCAAACTTCATTTGAAAGTCACATCAAATTTCATCTGAAACCAAGGACAGATATTGCAACCATTTTTCTCTAAAAGCGTGTGAATTCCAGCTCAGTTTTGCATTATATTCTTCAATTTAGTATTTTTTGGGTAAAATATCTAGTGAAAGAAGTGACGTGTGGTAGATTTTTTTTTCGAGTTTACATTTGTAAATATACATTTTCCTAAGATGATTATTAAGTCAAATATTGGATCTGTGCACATGTTTTCGTCAGCACCAAATAAAATCATGTTTTTCTAAAAATCTGATGTTTGCACAAGTCACACAAGGTGACCTGAACAATTCTCCTATCCTTTCTCACAATCCGTTGACATATGAACAGTTTCAAAATATGTAATCGATGTTGTCTTTCGCTTCCAACCAAAAGTCATAGCGAAAACTATCTATTAGTCCCATTTCTTTTAAAATGATATTAGTTCCTAGAATTCTATGCACAATGCTTATTTGAAACCATTTTAGCATGCATTCTTTTATTTTGTGAATTTTCATAAGCATCCGTGGGACGTTTGTTCCCATTTTTTTAAACTATTTAGAACCAGAATTTGGAAATGTGTCATCTGTTGTCAAAATATCATAGTATAGCCATGGTCATTTTGGTATTGAGTGAATTGTTTTCAGTGCAGAAGGGATATCACGTGCACAACCACTTACTATGTTCATTTTCGTTTATTTTGTGTGTTTGTTAATCGATGCTCTGCATCCGTTATAAAAAAGAAAATTTACATTCATATTGTATTTTATACTTAAGTCATTATGTGTCATACATGATCCGTTATCATTCAAAAAATGTGCAATGCAGTAAACCCCTCTTTCAATCCAGTCAACAGATTTTATTGCATCGTTTCTGATTTAATGTTTTTTTCATTAAATAAAATATGTTCTGCAAGTAAATCTGTTGATGTACTAATTTTGTACTTCTGCAGAAATTGTTGTATGCTTTAAAAGTGTGTTTCCAGAACACAGTATCATAAACTTTGCGAGAACCATATTTTTCTATTTCATTTAGAAAAGGATAGACTTCACTAGAAATATTTTTCAATTTGTGTTCTGCCGTTTCAAACTTTCTCGCTCTCTCTCTCTCTCAACACATGGTCACGCTATACATATAACACCATGGAAAGTTTCCGAATATTTTCGGCTTTTCCGTAGATTTTTAACCAGTCATAGCCACATTCTCGAACCTTCCCTTTCTGGAATATTCTATATTTCTAGCCATTCACAGTGCAGGTTAAATTTGTTTACGATTTCCGGAACATTCTCGAAAGATCTAAAGTATTCTTTGTTTTTCTTGTCATTTCTAGATTGTTCTAAAGGATTCTATTTATTTCCATACAACGAAATAGAACTTAAACATATATTTTCAGTGTTAACATAAACCAAAACAAATATTGTCAATTCATTATCAAGTGAATCACAAACTAATCTTCAAGAAAGAACAGCCGAGAGTAGCTGAATCGACAGACACATTTTGACGTCACACTTCTCTTATCGACATTCGCACTTTCACATTGAGTTTCTCACCATCACCCGTCGAATCTTTTTCCAGTCAGGCGAGGTGGTTCAGACATGCGAGCTTTTCAATTACCTCAGAATTGACACCTTTTCTCAAAGTTCAGTGGTAGACGAACGCTTCGCCAAAGCATGGGCAGAGATGAACAAGTTGAAGCCGATTTTCAGCTCAAAGGCCGATGACCAGATCAAGATTACGTTTCAAGGCAGCAGTAGAGAGCATCGTATGCTACGGTCTCGAGTCAATACCTGTGACCGAAACTCTTTCGAAATTGATCGACTCTTCCCATCGGCGTATGATCCGCTCGGCACTCGGCACTTGGCATCTGCTGGCCAGAGAAAATCTCCACCAAGGCGCTCTACTCTCGGACTAAGCTCTCACCCTTGAGCAAGACGCTTCGAAAACGCCGACTGAGACTGATCAGGCACAGCCGTCGAATGCAGACAGGATGTCCCACTCCCTTGGGTGACATATTGTCTGCCAACCTCAGAGACCGTGACAACCTTCGACGTGGACAAGGCAGAACCCTGACTCTGAGGGCTGATGTTACGAATGATTTTGACTACCTCGGCGTTTCCCCAGCAATTGTCATGAACATGAATAGTATCCAATTTTCACAGTTGATTGTTTCGTTTTTATTTACTGAACGTTAAACATATATTCATGTGATAAAGGACTGGTGTTCTGATTCATAAATCAGATCGACAGAAGTCCATTCACCCATCTCTCTCTCTCTCTCTCTCTCTCTCTCTCCTCTCTCTCTCTCTCTCTCTCTCTCTCTCTCTCTCTCTTTCTCTCTTTCTTTCTCTCTCTCTGTCTCTTTCTCTCTCTCTGCGTTATTATTAGTGTTTTAATATTATCATTATCATTATTACTTTTATTATATAATAAACTATAATAAAAATAATAATAATAATAATAATAATATAATGGTAATACAAAATTACTATATTATTATTATTATTACTATCATTGTTATTATTATTATTGTTATCATTATCATCATCATATCGACATTGTCATCGTTATCGTCATCAAATCATTACGATCACCACCAGCATCATGTTTAAAACTAAACAAAGAAAACCAAACGGGGTTATTTAAAAAATCACTTCTCATCAGTTACACAAATTTAAAGAACGGGGAAGAAGACAGTGCAGGAAGCATTGGGAAAAACGATGGAGGAGGAGATATGTAAACCATCATGCTATGAAGAACACAGATCATCCATCACAAACACAATGTCAAACAAGGGTTTCAACATTAAATAGTTACTTATATGTGTCAACTGTTCTAGATCCTTAAGCACATTGCAAAAGTATTAACAGACAAAGGCAGACACATGTAAAACAATATAAAAAAACAACAATGAAAACAATGGCGAAATAAAAAATAGCAACATAATAACATAGCAGTGGAAGTAGTAGTAATACTTTTTGAAAACTTATATACAAAATTACACCAGTCAATGTCTTAGCAATTATCTAAAGAAAACAAATATGGTGATAACTGATGTATTAGCAGCACTACTGTAAAGTAGAGCTGTTTTACAGGTATATGTACCAATAATGAACATCAATCGTGGGACTCTGTACTTTAAGTCAGGGTCAGTATACATAATTAATCAACAATATATGAATACAAAACACATACATGAAAAGTTCGCATAAGTAATAATGTAAATAAAAATGACTACCAGGGACTAACCACAAAGTAAGGCAAGGGAAAACAGATTGTCATAGCCCCAAGAAAGGGTAAATAAGATTGTCTCCCTTGCGAATGTAAAAACAAATACAAACAAGAAGACAAGAAAGAGACAAACAAGACATTTTTCCCGAACAGAATAAACTGTCTGGACAAAGGTACAAAATCAAACGAAATAATAACCTTTCAGGGGGACAGCGAAAAAGGGAAATGCTGATGACTGGGTATCAGAAGATCTAGCTAGGTATCAGTCAAAAGTCTCTTACAGAGCTCTGTATCAGTATTTACGTCCTTCATAGGGATGGTGACGCGTTTCGTTCCTTGAAGAATTTATCAGACCTGCTGCGTGGGACATCAATCAAAGAACTACAACTACACGCACACAGCGAGAGCTATCCAAGTTTATGGTAGAAGAACTCTACAAAGTACATACAAACACCTACCAACTAACAGAGAACCCAGAAGAAACAAAACAAAAAAAGGCAAGAAGGTATGACAAAATCACATTTCTTTAATCTGAGAAAACAGTCTTGCATGGTTCAATATTTTTACAGGTAAGTGATAATGAAAACCACACACCTAAAACACAAAATATATGTCATTAATAATAACGATTAAATATTACATAGCCACAGTGGTAACCTTTGTCTGCTTAATTGGTTGTACATATATAATTACCATTCATGCTTGCGTCAAACCAGAGACGGTGGTCCATACTCAACAAAAAAGTTATTTAAATTAACTGGCAGTGACCCTGTTGCGTTGTTAAAATGATGATTACTGATTCAGACAGAAAGCAACAAAGAGAGAGACAGAGAGACATGCATGCAGTGGAGAAGCGCAACAGGAACAATGGCAATCTCACAACAATGGCAATAATACTTCCTTTTCTAACTGTGAAATCATTAGCTAAAAGCCATTATTCAAACTAATTGTTCGTAATTGAACACACGCACACACAGACACACATACACACACATACACGCACACACACACACACACACACACACACACACACACACAGACCCCAAACAACACACACACACAAACACACGCAGCACGGCCACACACACACAAGCAAAAGCAAAAGCAAATGAACAAAAAAGTGATAAAAAAAACATTTTCTCTCTCTCTCTCTCTCTCTCTCTCTCTCTCTCTCTCTCTCTCTCTCTCTCTCTCTCTCTCTCTCCTCTCTCTCTCTCTCTCTGTTATACATGAACTTGCCAAAGGAATTGCAGAAGATAATGTACTTGTTGTCCAATTGATGATTACTGAATTATGTAATATGACGACCAGTTATTTGAAAAAAAACTCTCTTGATTTCAGAAACAGTCACTACATCACCTTCAAAGTGTTCCCTGAAATCAAAATTCACAAAGATCCAGCTGTCTTACTTGAAATATCATGGATCAGAGAAATGTGACAAACGCTATCCCGACTATGTCTGTTATCATGCATGCTGAGTCTACCTCACCACTGAACATTTTTAACATTTATTCACTACCATTATTTCAAACTACAGTATGGTTGTGGACCATATGTGTGCCTCTGATAGTTATTGTGGGGGTCTTTGGGAACGTGATGATTATCGGAACTGTTTATCGATTTCAAGACAACCGTTCCTCCTTGGACCATTATTTCTTGTGTCAAGCTGTATCTGATCTTGCTTTCATCATAACAGGACCAGTTGACAACACAGCTTATGAAATGACTGAGTACAGCCCACTTGATCTTCATGAAGTTGTGTGTAAGCTGGGCCATTTCATGATAAACAATGCATCTGCCTGCTCTGCCTGGCTTGTGGCGCTAATGGTGACACACAGGGCTATGTCTGTGATATGGCCACATCGTGTGAATGTGATATGTACGATAAAGACATCTTGGACCATCATCTTGAGTGTCATCATCTGTATAAGCGTTGCTTACTTTCATTATCTGTATGGGGCTGTACTTTCTGGTGGAATTTGTACATTGAAGGAGAATTATTTGACATTTGAGTCCCAAGTGTGGTCCAAAATCGCACTTGTTCTATCTTCTGTGCTGACTTTCAATTGTATGATGATCAGTAATATCAGCAAGGCACTAGATGATGATGATGATAATGATGATGATGATGATGATGATGATGATGAGACAATTGTACGATGTTTGGATGATTTCATGATTACAAAGGATGCACGTTGCGCTTATTGCAATAACATAACTTAGTGTCCTGATAGAAAGACACAGACAGCGGTAGTGTTTGTCAGGACATTTGAGCAACACCGTCAACGATGCTGTCTGTGAAATAGATGAGATTTAAATGTCTGCCAATCTTCCCGTGAAATAGATGATATTTAAGAATCTGGTGCCAATCTTCCAAATGTGCTCATCACACGTGAGATTGTGGTAGACAGCTGCTATAGGAAAAAAACAATTTCAATAACGTTTGGGGCTAATGAGGTTCCAATCCGTCTTCTTAAACCAAGAGCCTGTTGAATTATGGTAAATCCTAAGGAATTCATTGATCAAGGCCTTCAGCAGGTTAAGAACGAGTTTTAACTCTCTGTGAGCTTGCTGATGACTTGGAACACTAAACTCCTTTGGGATTCCCGCAGTGTTCACACCTGATCAACCAACTCATCTCTTTGTAACACACCCAGCAAAGTTTATCCACTGGGAGTGCATTCATCATGGCAGCTGGCTTTCGGTCTCTTGTAACAAATTGCAAGACTCAAGATCTCAAATGCCGACTTTAATCCCACAAGGAAATATATAACTTGGTCTGTTCATTGCCCTGTTTGATCGTTCTGTTGTTGTCAAAATAGCATTTTACAGTTCCCAATCCCCATCCCTGATTCCCTCATTTTGTTCAATACCTTGCCAATGAAGATAGCTTTCAGGCTTACGTGCATTTGATTGGTTGCGCTTGACTTTGTCTCATCACATGTTCATTGTGTATTTCTTATTTTTCTTTTTGTTTAGAGTTTAATTCTTCCATTGGATGAAGTGTGTTCCATGTTCTATTGTAAATGAAGCAAGGGTGAGTCAAAAAGTAATGCCTTTTATTCATATCAGACACACTTTTTGATAAAATTACCCGAAAAGTTGCTCAGTTACAAATGATTATAACTGTTACGGACTGAAATATTTTGTCTGGTATGTTTCCGGTTCATAGACGCGTGAGGAAAATTCAAAATGGCTGCCCCCTGCGTCAAAAAAAGAGCAGTGATTGAATTCCTTGTTGCTGAGGGGGAAACCCCTGTGAACATTTACAGACGATTACAGAGTGTGTATAAGGAGAATACTTTAGATTATAGCAATATTCGCAAGTGGATCTGTCGTCTGAATGATGAAAAGGTGGGAACTGCGAGCGTATCCGATAAACCCCGTTCTGGCCGTCCGTCTACTTCTGTGAATCCTGCCAATAACGCAAAATCAGATGCTCTGATTAGAGAAGATAGGAGCTTAACTCTTGAGGAGTTGACAGAAAACCCTGAAGTGAGCCATGGAAGTGCTTATAACATTGTTGAATCAATTCGGTTTTCAAAAATGTGTGCCCGTTGGGTACCGAGAGAGCTGACTACCGAAAGCAAGACTGATAGGGTCAACGCCTGCACTGAACTTCTTGAACAAAGTCAAAGAGACAACACCTTCTTTGGAAGGCTCGTTACCGGTGATGAAACATGGATTCACCATTATGAACCAGAATCAAAGAGGCAGTCAATGGAATGCGCTGCCCTACGTCACCAAAACCGAAAAAGTTCAAGACTGAAAAGTCAGCTGGAAATATTATGGCGACTGTCTTTTGGGATGCTCAAGGTGTCATTTGGTTGATTTCTTGCAAAGTGGAGAAACACTAAACTCTGAGGCATACATTAAGACCCTGACGAGGTTCTCAAAGCAAGAATCTGATGAGTGAGACCCAACTTACAAATCGATAATGTTCTCCTTCTGCATGACAATGTTCGACCACACACATGCATCAGGACAAGGGAGACAATCGCCTCATTCGGCCCCATTAAAGAAGGTTTGAGAGGCAAACATTATGCCAATGACGAGGAAGTGAAAACTGCAGTGAAGACGTGGCCTCAAGCACAGTCAACAGAATTTTACGAGGCAGGGATACATGCCCTCATTCGAAGGTGGAACATTGCTATTGAGAGAAACAGTGACTATGTTGAGAAGTAGGGATGTGATCCCCAGAGGACCAGCTTCATTTTGACGTGTGATACATGTTCCTGTGTCAATAATTGTCCCTGTACTAAAGAAAAAGGCATTACTTTTTGACTCACCCTTGTATTTTGCATTGAAAATGAGTTTATCATATCAGAGCTGGCAGAGAGGTGAAAGCGCATATGGATTGAGATTAATCCCTTTTAAATAAACTAGGAACCCTAAAACTCCCCATGGCAGACCCATACGGATACATTTAAAGGGTACGTCAAATTGGAATGATGTGTTTTGATATGTCGGCTTAGTTATATTTATTCCAGAAAATTTACAAGAATTTTTGAAAGCAAACCCAACATATATATCTAGTAGCGTACAGTCAGTTGGATAAACTTAATAAGGTGCACCCTATCTTGGATTCAACTGGAGGAATGCAATCACTTGCAGTTCCATTACGATACATCTACTACAAACATCCATCAGCTACTAATTGCATATACTTTTTTTGATTATGATAGTAGTGCAAAGAATATTAAAAACAATGATGATGATTATCATCATATTGAAAATAATAATAATGGTGATATGAAAATATTGGCAATAACAATAACAGCATTATCAATAACGACAAATTGCTTCATCCACCACATGTGCTTTAGCAAGGCTGATAATAAATCCAAACACATTGGAAACAGCATTAAAACCCTTAGACTGCCATCGGACGGAAATTTCCGTTCTGCACCTATGGTCTAAAAAGTGCCATAGAACGGCTATCTCCGTTCGCGTCAGTAGTGGAATTTTCCTATCTCCACAGTAAGACCAGAGGTTCCCAATTCACTCCAATCACAGCGTTTAGTGTGTCTGCAATGAATAAATTTTAAGTAGAAGGATCCAATGAGATTTCAAGGAGTCAGTCTGGGCTCTTTCCCAAACCACCCCCTGCAACTTTCGAACCCACTGATCAACATGGCGGATGACGAAACTCAACCTGGCCGAAGTGGCGTGAAATGAAAGCGAACAGCAAAAGATTACAGTGATTTTGTTACCACTGATGATGAGAAAGTTCTACAATTGATAGAGGACGACGAATTCAGTGGTTATGACGAAACTGCTACGTCAAATGAGGAGGAAAATGTCGAAACAGCAGTCCAGTGGAGCGGAGGGGGCGTGTTGACATCGCAGTTACGAGAATAGACTAGCAAGAGGAGAGAGAACCGAGTTTGGAGGCTGTAACTGACCCAGATTTTGAAGAGGGTGAAGGCCAGGCAAGGAACAATGGCTCAGAGAGGGGGAGGGGAGGGAGTGAAACTGGACACCTAGTACAAGCGTCGTCTGCTACACAGCTAACACCGGAACTGACACGGTGGAGCAGCCTGCTCGTGGTCAAGCGAGCTTGCGTCAGTCACAGACGGTCAGGCGTGGCAGAAGCGTAGGTAAGACCCATTGTTATTGTCTGGTGTCAGTGTGTTGATAAACGGAGGTGTTATCACGGAGCAGTGACTGCAAAAGAGAAGACTTTGCTGAATGAGTGTGTGGGCGTGGCACTGACTGACTGAGTGTGTTTGTATCATCACTGTACTTGTGTGGTGTGTGTGTTTGTGTTTGTAGCTGTGTGTGTCTGTATGTGTGTGTAGCTGTGTGTGTGCGTGTATCTGTGTGTGAGTTGTGTGTATATGGTTGCATGTAGTTGTGTGTGTGTGTGTGTGTGTGTGTGTGTGTGTGTGTGTGTGTGTGTGTGTGTGTATGTGTGTGTGCTTGAAACAAGACTGAGTGAGAACTAGTGTTGCAATGGTGCATGTGTCAGTGTAGTGTGTGTTGTGTGTGTGTGTGTGTGTGTGTGTGTATGTGTGTGTATGTGTGTGTGTGTGTGTGTGTGTGTGTGTGTGTGTGTGTGTGTGTGTGTGTTGTTTCCATGCACAAGGATGTGAACAGGATTTTTTTTATATTCACAGGTGGTACCAGAGGCCATGGGACCAGAGGCAGGGGACAGGGAGCTACTCAGCAGAGAGGGAGAGGAGACCCTTGTGCCACCCAACAACACCCAGCCAGATATTCCACAGTTCACAGGGGAACCTGGCCTGAAGATTCAGCCTGATGGGGACAGGCCTGTGGACTACTACCGGCTCTTCCTCAATGAGATACTAGACAAACTTCCCTACCACCCTGGAGAAGACTGTCAGAAAGCTTTCCTCTGGCAGGAGGTGCAAGGTGTACAGCAAGAGGGGCATCAGGAAAGAAACCAACTTTGTGTGTGGACAGTGTCCTTCAAACCCATCTCTTTGTGTGCAACCTTGCTTCGTGGCGTACCACACCAAGAAAAACTACTAGTTGCTGACTGATACCCTGTACATAGATCTATGTAGACACAGTATGTGTATGTATTTTTCATCTCTGTGTGTGTGTTGTGTGATGTACTATTGCAAAATTTGTATAAAAAAAAAAGGATGGAAAAAAAAACAGTGACACGGAAAATCTTTAGAGTCCCAAAGTAAGCGTGTGTAGATATGGTGATTGTGAAAACTCTTCTTGGACAGAAGGTAAGGAAATACATTTTTCATTATAATTCTTTTGCTTTCTGATAATAATTCAGTTTTATTATTCACTGTTTTTCACTTTGTTTTATGTTTATATGACATCATGTCTAGAATAGTGTAAAAAAAATAAATCTTGTTTCATTGGACATAAACTTTCATCTGTCCTGTTGAATGGATGTGTAATTATGATCAGTGTATAGAGGATTCACTTACCTTTCAGAAAAGTATTAGTTTTATGGACTTTTATTGAGTAGTTTTTTTGTCAGAATTTTTTTTTAATTATTACCCTCCGCGATGTAATATGGCTTGGCAAACGGTGGCGCAGAGCTAAAAAAACGAGTGGCAGTGTAAGGGTTTAACTGCATTGGTATTTCCAATTTTCCATAGTATGTATGGGTTCCTTGTGTGATTTGTCTGCATCAGAATGAAAACCTGAATGTGTTTCCATAGGACTGCAGTTCGACATGTCGTTCACCACAATCTGCCTCTGATAACCTGGCAGACTCCTTGAGCCTGCGAAATTTCCTGCCCATAGGCAAAATCTGGAGAATAGACATGACGAAGGGACGGGAACGTATGAGACTTTAAGCTCATGATCACACCATTAAAATGAGTTAACCATTAAGATGGCCAGCGTTCAGGTCAAGTTCTAGTCTACATTGTTTTCTTGGATTAAACATGATATTTCATATCTTGATTCCATAGCTTCATCAATAAAGCCATAAAACCGCTAAAAACCACACGTGCATTCTTGTAACTACGCATTTTTG